>OY787608.1:13874941-14132411 GCA_963678935.1 Umbilicus rupestris | reverse complement strand
GTTCAAAGTTTGTAACTTTAGATAGTGAAATTTGGACACGCTTAATTTTCAATGTTCATCGTTTATATATATTAATCTTTTGTTAAATATGGCAGGATCTAAACAACACAGATGGCAGAAGGCAAGGAAGCATCCGATAGGTAAAAGGACCTAAGGATCAAGTTACATGAGTAAGTTGTCTAGGAAATATATCAACGGGGATAAATTTGCGTTGAATATGATATTAAAGAGGACCATAAGGGGAGGCTGAAACTCAGTTCAAGGAAACGCTTTTTATAAAGCGTCATCTATAATGGTTACATAAGACGGCAATTCTATGGAAAATATCATCTTATATTCTATGTTAGACGGTGTGTCACAAAGAAATATTGTCTTATTTGTGATTTAGACGAAGTTTTAACAAAGGTATGAGGTATCGTCTTATGTTCTTATTATAGATGGCACTTTCCTATTAAAAACGTTGTCTTATATTCCTTGAAGCATCGTCTATACGACGGCCCTATCGTAAGCGTTGTCATAAACGACGGTCCTATCGTAAGCGTTGTCATATACAATAGCTGAGCATCTTAGAGCATCTCCAAGGGTGAAGATGTAAAATATTTAGTTAAAATATAATATTATATTGATTATGTATAATTTAGATGATGAAAAATAGTTTGTGCTCCAATAGAATTATGCACAATGGTTATGTATATTTAGAAATCAAATTTCAATGGCTATAATCGAACCTTATCTCTTCATCCATACACTCTCTACTCTTCATCCATAAACTTTCATATCCTCATCCCGACACTCTCCTCTCTTCAATTTTACCAAAGTCATGCCACACAATCTACGAAAATGGTGGAGAATGAGGATGAAGAATGAAAAAGATGAATAATTACAAACAATGGGTCTTGTTGCTCAACATCATTGTGAAAGTCAGAATGAGGAGTTTTCACCACGCCGTGGTGGATCTACAATGAACCATCGTGTTATTAAACGTGATAGAGAAGAAGGTCATGCTAGACTTTATCATGATTATTTTTCTAGCACTCCTACATATCCAGAATCAATGTTTTGTAGGACATTATATGTTATGCAATGTGAACTATGATCATTTACTATGGGCGCAATCAAAACTAAACATGTATAAACAATATTTATATTAGGCATTTGATTCAACAATCAACTATACCAAAAAAAAAGTGCAATTATATATAGTGCAAGAGCACCAATCCTACAGCCTTTTTCGATGCCAACCAAAAAGATTCCAAATCACCACAACAAAAAGATTCGATGCCAACCAAGATTGAAGTTAAACACCTACAATCTTTTTCCTAAAATTTCAACCTTAATAGAATTGTAGAAGCTAGCCATGATGGAAGCTTCATACATTTCTTGCTCCAGCTTCTCCCTTGTTTTATTGATTGTTACTTGCTTTCTTTTTAGTGCAAGATGTTCCTCTTCTATCTTTATCATGGCCTCATATTCCTCTCGTCTCTTATTAGCAGAAGTAGACATATGATCTCTCATTTCTCTAAAAAAAAAGCATTTGATGCTTCATTACGCGGCTCAGCATCCATTCTTTTCCTTTTTCTGGCAGCCTTTCTTCCCATTGGGCGTTCCAATATTTCGTCATCCTCTTGCTCACAATTGACACTCATTGGACTTTGAGAGGATCGGATAGTATGTAGGCTTTGGGGGTGCTCTTACTTTTTGTTGATCATATTTGAGGCAAATTTTGGCGAATTTCGCAACTCAGTCCAACAGTGCGAGAATGGGAATTAATGCACTACCTTGTAGACTTTGATATATCTCCATAGCTTGACGCACCTGACAAAAAATAAGTGCAATTATATATAGTGCAATGTTTTGAACAAAGTTTATACCGAAAAAAGACACTAAAAGGTTCAAATTTCATACCTTGTCTGCTTTACCTATTCCGCTTTGATTTCTTCCCTCTATTTGATTATAGAATCTTTGAAACTTGCTTACACATTTTTGTATATTGGACCATCGATTAGTCAAAGCTATTGGAGTTCTTTCACTTTGGAATGATTTGTGCTCGTCAAAATAGTTTGCAATTCTACTCCATTAACTTGTTTGTGTTTGATTGTTGCCCTTTATGGGGTCCAAACTAACATTTTTCCATGCAGATATGAGTAACATGTCTTCTTGTATAGAGAAATTCTTTGAACGTCCTTTTTTCTGCGGCAAATACGGCTGAGAGCCTATATCTTCAATGTCTTCGCATAGGCTTTCATTAAGAAATTGTGTGAATGATGTGTCCATTCCGTACAAATGTATCTAAAATAAGTTAAGAAAATAGATTAACGAAGTGTGAATTGCTAGAATCAGTGACTAGACTTATTAAAAATAATGATAATGATATAATTATTACTCCTGATTTTATGTTACTGCTATCTCTAAAAAGACTTCAAATAATGATAATAATATGAGTTCATTTCTAATGATTATCTCAAACAAGAACATAATCCAACACTACACCTCAGAACACTCAGTTCCATCCACACTTTCGCTGCATCAACAAACCAACAATTTATTTCTAACCTAAACTCAATCACATACAACAACATAAGCATCATCAAGGTTAAAATTTCAACAAAAGAGAAACTGGGAAAATCCAAGAGTCCAAAACTTCACCTATGTATACTTGTAAGTAATGGAACAAAAGTCATAAGGGCCCTCTTAAAGTTTTAAATTTTTGTGAAGGCCCAGTGTAAATTCAGGAACGGAGGCTAAAAATTATTAAAGACGCACTGCAACTTAAACACTTTCAACATGGCCTATGTGTAGTAGTTTTCTAATAAATCTTGCGCCTGCGAAATCCTGAATTTAAGTACGTTTATTAAGCCAAGCAATCAAACCAGAATTAGGCGAGCAACATATATACCAACCGCCATCTTCTCACACAAATTAGCCGCTACTTCCGAAATCCCCAAATCAGACAATCCTCCATACAATGTAGTCCATGTCATTTCATTAGAACTACACCCAACTCCTCCATTCTCAACATCACCCAGAAAGCTTTGGAAGGGTCTGATGTGAACCCTAAACCCTAAAGCATCCTCAACCCTTCTCTCCAAACACAACCCTTTAACCAAATTGTTGAACAGAATCACATCAGCATCCAAACCCCTCTTCAGAATCAACTCCGAAACCCCAAATTCATAAACAACACAATTAATCCTAGAGTAGCAACCAACAGACATACTTAGAATATGAATATCTCACCTTTGACACAAAGCGGAGGGTGGCGGACATACACACAGAGGAATCGAGAAGACGGCTTATGGAAAGAACGAGAAGAGAAATCAGAAAATAGCGATGAAGTAATCTGCTGCAGATTTAGCGATTAAAATATTCCTTCTGTAAAATTATAACTACTTTTACTCGTTCGTTGGAGAAGTCGATAGCTATATAAATCTTTATTTTCTAATCACAGATGAACTTTTTTTTATATATTGGGCCATTTACATAACCCCTTGGAGATACTCTTACAATACATATTTTGGATTAGTGATCCGTTTTCTTTTGGTACTTTCCATTCCATCATTTACTCTTTTTCTACTTTAAATCGATGTAAGCACTCAGGGCATCCGCATCCATTAAAAAATTTCTCGAGAAGCAATTCCTATTACTATTCAACAAACAGTAATATCAATTTACACATTTTATGCATCCATAACTATCTCGAGGAGCTATTTCTATTACTATTCACATTTTTTTAATAATTTTTAATTTTGATAAATTAATTTTAAAAAAAAATTGATGAATTGATCTCTTTAGATAATAAAAAAAATTATTTTTGCATATTTTTGCATATTTTTATATTATTTTGGCTTAAATCTCGTTAGAAATAAATTTAAGCCGTTAGATCAAATTTGGACATGATCTAACGGACCAGATCTATCACGTGATTTTCACGTGCTTTCCTCTCTCTCCCATTAGTTTCTCTCTCCTCCTCGATCGATCTCCTGGATCGATCTCCCACCTATCCAGACGAGATCGGTTCCGAGATCGTTCGACCTTCTCCAGATCTTTCCCTCCATCGTTGCGTGGAATACTGACGAAATCGTTCTATCTCAAAGTGAGAACCGGTACAGATGCCCTCATATTTGCATCACTACGTGTCAAGTCAAGATTGATAACCGCGATTTAAGAGTAAAAAACCTTCCTCAAAAGCACTTGCATTTTTTTTCTCCAACAGCAGATGTCGTCTCTCTTGCGACAACTGCTTTGTTTTCTTCTTCCTTCAAGCAGGTGCCCTCTTTGTAAATGAATCTCAAACTTGTAGAATATTTAGAATAGAGTGATTTTTACACAGTCAAAAACTAAAATACATTATACCTAGATCCATACTTGATTGCTTAACCGACAACCATGATTTACCTTTGATCACTTTTGACTTCATGAGCTAAAAACTTGATAGAGAAATTTTAGATTTACAAAAATGAAAAGAGGACTAGTCACTCACCAGACATGTTTAAATAAACGTTCCATTGATGAGTCATATTTGTATGCTCATCTAGTTATCTTAATACATGCATTTTATATATACAAGAATATTCGTTTCGTGTAGTTTGATGTCTTATGTGTATTCTAGATGCAAGGAGAGAATAGGAGTCAAATACTTTTATATATACAAGATTACTCGTTTCGTGTAGTTTCACCACAAGGAAGAACAAGCTCTGCCGCTTCAAGAGCTCACTGTGCATTCATACATAATCCGGTCAGATGAGCCACACACTAATGTGAAGTGGCTTAATGCTCTTTAACTCTCTGGTTGACATCCAAAGACAATTCTAACCTTTTGTGGGGCAATTCAAGACGAAAGATAGAACAATCGAGAAGGACCAAGAAGCTGAGCTAAGAGGGCACCACGCTGCTCTGAGTAGGGACTACGTCTATACCCAAGCTCATTATTCAGCTTGTGTGCTTGACTGTATTGTAGGCGTTGCGTGCGGATGAGGTTAGCAGCCGAGTATGATGACATCAGCAATATGAAAATCTACGTTTTGGGTTTTTGGCCAACTCAAGTTTTGATAATATTCTCAGATTGCTAAAATCAAGATTTATATCTCTAAATATTTTCAAGAACAAAATAATTCTAAAATTGGAGAATATCTGGGATGAAATCCTACTCGTACAAAATTTGGCAGGCCTACACGTATATGGAATCCTGCCTCTATAACGATATGAAATCATCAAGAAACATGAATACAAGTCTCATATAAAGAGTCAAGAGTGTAGAGAGTTGCCTAGGAGTGAAGCGATAAAGTCTTTGCGCCTTCCTACAACATTATTCTTCTACCTCTTTTGTTTCCTTACTTTGTGAGTTGTTCAGTCACGAATATTTCTGGCTAAACACGTGCTTCCATTCAGACATGATCTTGTGGCAACATGTTATTGTTTTAAATGACAAGTTTAAGTGGATATGTGAATGCGATCTTTTTCTATGTAATTTTGTTTTGTCAACACTTGTTGGAAACATTCCTACAAAGACTAGTAACGATTAGACTCATATCAGCTTTTCCGGGATTGTCTTCCTAGGAGAGCTAGGATATATCACCTTTGTCGGGGTATATCAACTAGTATACTAATTTTGACGGAGTATAATACAAGTTTTATGATGTGTGATAAATAGTGTATGCGATAGACAGTAGTCACAAGTGATTTTTTTTTTTTGAATCGATACTTCTCATTATTAGAAATCTCTTTGCTTTGTTTCTTGTTTGACAACCTAATTACAATCCCGCACTCTTTGTCTGTAAACATCGAATTCTTAGAATCATTAAAAACTACATGCTTATCCTCGTATGGGAGTCACTATTTCAACAAGGAGTTCGTTAGGGAGTTAAACCCACCACAATGTCCACACCTAGTGTCAATGGTTAGAGTATCGATTTGAGCCAAGATCTTGGGATCTCCAGTCAATATGACTGAGTTTTCCGTCGCATTGACTTTAATTTTCCAGGGGCTTTAATCCCATCCCTTTGGACAACTTCTCTACTTGTTCTTATTTAACCTTTGGTTAACGGGTCAATGCTTATGGCTCCTATGGAGAGAAGTTTTCTGATGGTATTATGCAGTGACGTAAATGACTTGACTTACCATTATACAAAACATTATGTGCTCTACCAAATATAGATAGGTTATCACATTATATATATTGTTGGCACAGTTTCTGTCTACTTTGGAATATCCTCCACAAATATCCTTACCCACTCAGCCTTTTTCCCACATTTATCTAATTCATTGAACTCGGCTTCCATAATGGATCGAGTTATCAATGTTTGTTCGGAGGACTTCCTAGATACTGTAGCACCTTTGAATGTGAATACATATCCAGTTGTGAATTTTGTCTCTTATATATTAGATATCTAACTTTCGTCAGTAAACACACAATGAGCTTGTCATCAACATGCAAACACAAAATCTCATAACCATTTTTAGTGTTTTTGAAGTATATACATTTGTCACACTCGTTTATCTTAAAATCGTTTGACATCATCACGCTGTCAAATTTTTCATGCCACTACTTTGACATTTGTTTTAATCCATATAGAGATTTTACAAGTTTACAAAATTTTCTCTCTAGACCCGGCACTATACAACCCTCAGGTTAATCCATATAGATTTTTTCCTTAAGATCTTCATTGAGGAAAGCCGTAATCACGTTCATTTAAAATATCCAAATTGAAAAAAGAGGCAATGACAATTACCATCATTTACCATCCTGATGGACGTTATTCTCATATCGAGAGAATAAGTATCAAAGTAGTCTAGATATTATGTGTCATTCAAAGGGTACCAGGGTACAAGGGATGTCCTTTATCACCCTTGTACCCTTTGATTTAATTCATTCTGATGTGTGAGGACCATCCGTTCCTACAAAAGGTGGATCTCGATATTATGTGTCATTCATCGATGATTCTACTCGCTTTTGTTGGGTTTATCTTATGAATTAACGTTCTGATTTTTTTGGAATTTACCAGATGTTTCCTGCTCTTGTCAAAACTCAGCATAATGCCATCATTAAATGTTTTCGTTCTGATTTAGGAGGTGAATATACATATAATCATTTTCCTGGCCTTCGTGCTTCTCACGGTACTCTTCATCAAACTGTTGAGTACCTCCAATAATCTTAAAGCATGATTATGTGCGATATTAAAACGTTATTGAAGTTACTGACTTGTTTGACCTATTTTAGACATGGATAGTACAAACCAGAGCTAATCAAAGGGTACAAGGGAACAAGGACATCCTAATTCATTCTGATGTGTGAAGACCATCCTTTACCACCCTTGTACCCTTTCAATCGAATTTTATGCTAATAATTCATTAACTACTGAATCAGCTGATGGGAGAGGGTTACGATACAGAATTATGCTGCGAAGACCTTCAAATTCATCTCGAATAGCCATCAAAAGTTGAACCAGGCACTACTCCTCTCTCCGAGAAATGTAAGGAGCGAATGCCGCAGCTCTGCCGATTCAGTCAAAGCAAGCTGATTCCATATATTAGACATAAATAAATAAAACTCCTGAAGAGCCATCTTATTCTGTTGAAGAGCCTGAATGTCAATATCTAACTGATATTGCTTTGCAAAATTATATTGTGTATACTATTGTTCCAAGTGTTCCCAAACTTCCTAAGCTTTATCATATTTGGTCAACTGAATACCAATGGATAGTTGAATGGAGTTGTTGATCCAGGTAATGATTTTCGAATTGTTGGCCTCCCAAAGATTCAACTTTTTCTTATTCTTATCATCCGTCGGCTTCGTGTCCCTTCCAGAAATATATCCCCACTTAGATTTTCCTTTCAAAAAATTCTTCATTACATAACTCCAATACGGGTAATTCTACCCCTCCAATTGCACGCTAAAAGACTGAAGCGAATAACCTTTTTCACCTGCCATGACCAACAAAGAAAATCAATCTACAAGATCCCAAATTTAGATGCGAACGAAGCTGCAAACAAGGAACTGAGTCCTAAAAAAAGAATAAGTTGAAGTTGCAAAAAGAATAGAACAAAAGAAGACTAGGACTTCATAGATGCGGAAAAAAAAAAGAAGTCAGGCACAATACAGAACAAGAATAAAAATGTAACAAACAATATGTTGACACAAAATACTACCTTACTATGGAAATATTAATGTATATTGTCTGTGCTCCTATAAATGGATCAATTGGATTCCAGCTTGTGCGGATGTTGATCTGTTGAAGAACACCATTCTGAGGCAAATGGGGTATCCATGGGTACACAGCTACAGTCAAAACAACCTTAAACTTTGCTAATGAGTAGTCCTACAGTGTTTCTGTCATAGATTTGCTGCTACATTGTGTCGGATTGCTCTCCATTGAGGTCATGGTTCACCATCACAAATGGCTGTGTGAAGGTGGAGAGGATGCGAGAGGAAAAGTCATGAAAGCTGGTCAGTGATGCATATGGGTTTGTTGAATTTAACTTGGGTTGGGTTTTTCAAGTCTGGATTTGGACAGTAGAGCGTTCTACAACAACACACTAGGAAACTTTGTGCTTCAAGGGAAGATGTCTGAGAAGAGCCTGTACTAGGCGCTGATCAACTTGAATGTGGTTTGGTATGCAAGAGGTTGAGAAATTTCCGAAGCTTTAATTTTCCACCTAGTAGTCTGGGTTTATGGGTTTTTTTGTTGTTGTAATTTTTGTCTTATTTTAAAATATATAAATAAAATTATTTAAAGAAATATGGAAACTTTATTTATTTATTTTTTCTATTCTATCTCAAAGCCCCTCCTCTGACCCCATTAGGAATGGAATCATAGTCGCTGAGATGTTTGAAGTGCATGCCACTAGACCTCGCCCTATTGGGCAGAAATATGGAAACCATTATAATTTGCAAAGTTCATTAATAGTAGAATTTTAAATTTTCAAATAAAATTTAAAATAATCAATTAGTGTGAAATTAATATGTATATAATATTTTCGCTGTATTTTCATTAGAAAAGTGTCATATAAACTTTTTTTCAAGAGAAATGCTATGGTCATGGCATACTTCCGTCGGATAATCATTCCAAATCCATCGCAACGTTTCCCGATGGTGTTTTTGTGAAAAATTGACTGCTTTGTGGGGCTGCAAATTAATTCAGCATGAAAACTCATTTTTCAATATGTAGAGCTTATAGGAAAGCGCGTAAATAGTATGCGTCAATATCATGAATTTGTTGGAAAGTCGAGACAAAATCAACACGTTATAGGTTTTTATTCCATCACACGATAAAAATATCTGACGTCGCCGTCCCTCTGTGAGATTTTCAGTTGAGGAAGTTACAGTTGCGCCGTATTTCTCCATCCATTTTCCCAGTTTTGACGTTGACATTCCCAAGCTTAATCATGGATGCAGCAAACTGGCTGTTGAATAGCTCGGGCGCATTGGCCAGCAAAGGAATGAAAGAAGCCGTCCTCGGGTCGGAATACAGCAACTGATCCGTCGACAGCAAACCTTTATTCTTCTCCAGATTTGAGTAGTACACGGTGTCAAACGTCTTGGGAGTGGTCACGTCTAAATCCGTGTACACGTAGTCGTTCTTGCACCTCTTCCTTAACAAGTACAGGTAGTTCAGGTCAAGCGATGGGTCGGCCTTCCTGGTTCCATTGAAGTTGTACAGCCTGTTTTGTATTGGAAGACAAGTGCTCCGGCCAATAGTGTGTGCCCCGGACAGAACCACCAAGTCGAGTAAGTTTAGTCCTCTGGCTTGGAAGTAATTGAGAAGGGCTGTGATGCTTTCATGGCCTCTCGGGACTGTGTCAGCTTCTGTTGCAAGGGACACCTTTCCGTCTTTACGCCCAAACGGAACCTCCCAGAAGGGGCCACCTACTTGAACTGTGGCATCTCTTGCGGCTGCAGTTAGGATGTCCGCACAAGAAACGGTTTTAGGACATTGCTTCTCCAAGGCTGCCTTTATATCATCAATCACTTCGAAGCCTCTTAGGGTTTTGCTCGCTTCAGCTCTCCTCTCGCTCCCTGCTCTGTTTAGTAGAATGGAAGCATCACAGCCCTGGAAATGAGATGAGAGGATAGATATGATATGATATGATGGAAGGAATTCAAATAAGATGATTGATAATGTGGGGTCCAATTACCCTAACGGCACAATCATGGAAATGCATTCGGATGATGGCGGGAGCCAATGTAGGATCCTTTGTTAACCAAGCTGTGAGTTTGTTTTGAATGATACCCTCGGCATTGGGGCATGTGGCGTGGTAGTATCCGAATGAGAGCAAGTCCGCCGGGAGCAATGCCGCCGCAGCCTTAGCCGCTGAGGTTGCATGCAAAATGAAGGCGGCATTAATGAGCAGGAAGACGAGGAGGGCCGAGAACCTCATCTCTGTGTTTGCTTTGCTTTGCTTTGCTTTGCTGTGCTTGTTCTTTTCTAGTTATATAAATGTTAATGAAACATACGTGAGTAGCACTTGCCAAAAAAATCTTGAACATGCCAACATGTTGATCTCATATTGACCACAATCATTTACTAAAATGCTATTTTGTGTAGGTGTGACTTCCTGGTTTCTATGTCTGCCTCCCCTACATGGATGCTATTTACATACTTATTCCTCTATCTTCACCTTAATTATTAGGTATTTTTTAGACATAAATTAAAATATATAATTCGAATCCAAATACTTCAAATTTATTTTTTGAACTTGTTATATATATTTTTCGAATTAAGGTGCGTAAATAAAATTTGTTGAAATCCCATGAGTCTGAAAGTACAACTTATTCTACAAGACCTTTATATGAAAGAATTACATTTTTTTACTAAGGACTCCTACAATTAATTTGTGTTTTAGTAAAATATTCAAAATAGATAAACTCTATTCTTATAAACTTTAAATTTTAGTTGGTGTTTACGAAATCGACAGCCTAACCTGCATAAGTGAGGTATTTTTAGAATCCGATCTAAATTTGCCAAGTCAATCGATTTTTTAGCATAGACAATCAAACAGAAGATTTGTTTGAAATGTTTAATATTGTTAGAAAATGTTGATGTTCATTTTGATTCTAAGGATAATCTATTATATGTTTACTTTTTTAGGTAGTATAAAATTATGATAGGGGATAGATCAAATAAGAATCACACCTGATGGTAAGAACTAAGAAGCATTTATAGCCACAAGATCTCTATGATCTAATGACTGATATTAATTCATGATTTAAATTATTTTAAAATTTTAATTGTTATTTTTGACAGGTTCATCAATGTAATGTTCATCACCGTTTCACTACTATCGATGTTCATTGGGGTATCCTGCCTTTTAACTGGTTCAACATAATACTATGGAAATTCATTTAATTTGATTTTCTTTTTAAATTTGAAGTATTATTGAGACAATGTGATGAATACAAATTATGTTTGGATTGACTTAACCAATCCTCCAAATAATTTGTTTACAAAGATTTAGATTGTAAAGGATTGGATTCTCAGCCAACTGTACGTTCGTTAAAAAGCTACTTCAATTATATTGTTTTATTTAAGTCTACTTAAGACGATCTACTTTAGTAAATTAAATTTAATACTTCCATTAAAGTTTCTATTCAGATGAACGATATTAATGCTTTATCTTTAGGATCTAAATTATTATATTTATGGCCTAAATCCTAATTTTGAGAGAATTCAATTTTTTTACCATATTCTCACTTCAACTCTAGGGCCATCAAAGTTTAAATTATAGATGTTTGACGTTCTTCTTACTATTACACCAAATCATTATGAGCTAATTTAATTTTAATAAGAAAAATTAGATAACAATTTTATGTGACCTGAAAGGATTGATTCTCCAGCCCCATACATGAACCGCCGTGAAGCCAAGGGAGGTATCAATATGAATTATGAAGTGGGGTCGCTAAATTGAAAATGTGTCCTTTGCAAGATTGAGGTCAAGGGGAGAGAAGGTTGTATTATCAATAAGTGGGCAAAGACATTAGTTTTGTCCTGATTTTTATTGTTTAACCCAATTTAAGCGTTCTTATTAATCTAACTAGAATATATTCAAGTTTTGCACCAGTATACACTACACCATACGTGACAATAGCACAAATGTAGAGAACAACTACTGGTTGCCTAAAGTACGTGACAAGCTAATTTTTAATCCATTATAGTTGTCAGATGTATGCTTTAGAGGTCACGTTATAGTCAAAAAAAATTTATAATCTTTGATAAGCCAATGGTCGATCCAAGGAACAGGCGTGTGTATATATTAGCTAGCAAATAATGTGTTTAGCTACTCCTAACAGAAATTGAGAAAAGTTACGCTAACTACTAAGATTCAGTGTAGTTCGGCCATTCGAAAGTAAGAATTTGACGGAAAGTTTATTTATAAAGAGTGTTTTGAATTTGAAATTCCATAAACCATTTAGTAAGGAACATGTTTTATGTTGAGCTTTTTTAAGGGACTTATAAGTTGAAGAGTATTTATAAGTTTTGTGAAAGTAAAGACTGATTAGTACCACTTTTCCTTTTAGGGTTGGCTGTGCAATTGCTCCTCCCATTGTTTGATGAAAACATAAGGAGAGGTGCACTCATAGTCTCAGACCTAATATCACGCTGAAACCGCATCTTTTGACATTTCTCATCACTTTTTAAAAAGATTTAAGGTGTGGTGGCAGTTATTTTATAGATGTACCAATGTAAGAACAGATGACACATCATCAGATAATAGCAGCATATGGACTAAAAATTCATGGATAGTAACTAACTTGGAACACCTTCCATTTAATTTCTTCAAGTATCAAAGATACAATAAGCTAGCCCTCCTTGGGTGGTGAGGAAGCTACTAGACATGAAACAGCTGCTCATCAATGGAAATATTGAAATAAATATGTAAAAGATGCAATGAGACTAGAGAGAGAGTAGGCGAACAAATATGTATTGATTTTATGCTCCAAAAGCTTCAAATACAACAAAATGATAGTGAAAAAGGAACAAGTGTATTACGCATGGGTGTAGGCCTCCATAGACTCACCCCAAGCCCTTTTTTTTTTTTTTCTTCCTTTCAAAACATTTAAGAAAGAAACAAATTTCTTTTGCATTTTTTTTTGCTGCAAAAGTTTTCTATCACGCTGGGTTAAGTAAAAAAGTTTAAGTAAATATGGATGTTCATTCAATTTAATATGGAATCTGCAGAGGAATGGAGTGATCTTGAGAAGAGCAGAGAGATATGATTTCCTCAAAAGTGGATATTGTACTTGTATAATCTTCTTGCTTGTATCCGGAGCAATCATTTAACTCTTCGAGGACTAAAGGTGAGTAAGCATCGGAAACATAGGGCAAGCTATCATTGCCGTGGAAGCCATGTAGATCCTCCTGCATCATTTAAAGCAGGTCTTAAAGATAGAGAAGCTGAAATAAAGTGTAGGCTGGCTGGCCCAAAAATATAAACAGCCAGTCAAAAGAAATGTGATAGTAGTCATCAGGAAGACTTAATTATAATCGAAGTGACCAGAAAAAAAAGCTTTAAGAAAAGAAGTAGAGCATCGGGACTTCATTTCACTTTCAACTTTACTCCTACTGCTACATGTTCTACTTGCTTTAATTGAGATAAAAAGACATGTCTCTGAAAGGCCTTGTTTTTTGATGAAGCTCTAGGTTTCCAATTATCCAAATTAATGTCACTATATCACTTAGATCAAGATTCATTTCTCAGATAAAATGCCAATTGTGGTGCAAACATGAAAAAGATACGACAGTTCGTAAAATATATTAACTGGTATATAGATGAAGATATATGTACCTGAAAGAAGTCTGAATAATCCAAGTTTAGCGAGTATGAGTAGGATGCAGCATTACTATTAGCTTCATCAGTTGCTGCAACCATAGTAGTCGTTTGGCCGGCGTTTGTCAGGTCCATAGCTTCTTTTTCATCAAAAGAACGTCCAAGATCAGAAATTGAAGAGGCTGCAGATGGATTGTTGTTGTAATTATCAAATGGGCTGAAACAGTCTTCATAATCCTCTGCTCCATTAAACTCTTCTTCATCTTGGTTTTTGATTTTATTTCGCCTTTTGTTGAACCCATTATTTTGTGGATCACCTTTCTGAACCTTTGGTTTGGGAATTATGAGAGAAGTTTTTTTGAAAACACGGCACAATGCATACGAGTCCTGAAGAGATTGATAAAAAATGATTAAGTTCAAAATATTCACGTAGTGATGTGTTGTTGTTTTTACGTACCTTGAGAGCATTGAAAGAGGAGGAAGATGGACAGGAAGAGGAGTGAAGAAGTCGGTACTCATGCATAACCCAGTTAGTCCTGAGGCCATGAGGAGCTCTTCCTCTGTAATAAACCAGCGTCTTCTTCATCCCCAATGGCTTTTTCTGCGACCTCACCGGACGATCTTTCCCCGTAGCCTTCCAGTAACCTGCCCTTGTTGCCCTGTTGGTCCTTGACCCGTTTGGATATTTTCTATCTCTTGAACTATAGAAATACCACTCCATGTCTTTGCTTGGCAAATATGATTTGTCTGGCGGGGTCATAAGAAATTAGAAGGTAGGGAAAAAAGAGAAAAAAATGGCATAGAATGAAGTACTGACCTGGTAGATCCCAGGGTTCACATTTGTAAAGATCAATCTCTGGAATGATTTGAAGCTCAATGGACTGTCCTGTGATTTTGCGGTCTAGATAATACGCCACCAGCTCCTCATCAGTTGGATGGAATCTAAATCCAGGGGGAAGAGTCATGGGTGCCATTGGCCTGAAAGAAACTGATTGGGAACAAGTCTTTAATTATTGCATAGAGAGAGGTATATAGATAGCTAGTAACTGACACCATATTTACACATCACGTTATAGTTAATTGTTTATAGTATATAGATACCATTTCCCTTCCCTTTTCTTTAGTATCTTATACATTTTATACTCGACCGTTCACATGCCAAATGACTGAATATATTCTCACCAACATTTAACTAACTAGCTAGGGTTTGTTTGTTTGTAACAACACAATAGTTTTGTTCGACTCCATCCAAAGGTTATTGATTAACATTGTACAAACCCTAGCTAGTTGTTCAATAATTAAATGAGAGAGAGGAAATGTTGCATCTATGTATGGTTGGTCATGAAAAATATCATGGAAATTGTTCAACATTTTCTTTCAATCACAACCTTAATAAGTATAGAAAGGAGTGTCGGTGCTTTAGCTCATCGGTATAGCTGGCTTTAGAAGATTCTTCCTGCCACACAATCTTTGTGAAAACAAACACAAAAGAGCCTGATCAGACACAAGTAGAGGATAAGATGTTGCAAAAATATATGAAACTACTAGACTGCTTTTGTTTACACGCCAATTCGATCTCTATGTAGCTTATCTCAAAAGGCTGCATGGCATGCCAAGGAAACCGCCCCAACAATGCTTTCATTAAACAAACTTGCATATCAAATTGACACCTAAAACCATACGAGTTGAGGACAGACGCATCAAAAACAATAACATGGTGCGTCTTATTTTCAGCTTCCATTTTTATCCTAAAGAATTTGAAAATGATAATATTCCTTGAACCTGCTTCTGTCAGCTCCTGTCCTGCTTACTTGGGTGCTTTACTGCACCTTGTTTTTCCATATCACTGCCTGCCTAGTTATATTCTTAGTGCAACTGTGTGAATTTCATAGCATTCAGATTACTTTTAGGCTCCCTATGGTTACCTTAGTTAATGTCATCATTAAGATATCACACAACTTTAATCATTCTAAACACTCTCGGTCTTAATTCTCCATCACCTTTAATCTCTGGTTGATCCATCATACAAAGAAGAATATAGAATCAAAGTCATTATAAAAATGTATAACAATTTTGAGTTCTCATTGTCAAGTGTGAAGGTTGATCAATGAAAAGTGGTTGGCTTCAGAATTAATATCTCAATTATGTAATGTGGTCTGCAAGCAGAAGAAAAGGATATGATGCCTACTGTACATGTGTATCCTTAATAGACTTCTCTCTAGATTTTTACTGATAATTCACCCTTTTGTTTTTCCAAAATCGAGTTGAATGGTTCTGACCATTTTCTACTCATGAAAGGTTATATTTTTTGTGTTTAGCTCAAAATATGATCTGGGGAGTAATTAAAGAGCGTAAGAAGAGCAATAGGAGGTCAGCTAAAATTGGCAAAACCAAGAGGAAGACCTTTATGAGTAGTTGCTACAAGAGATATATAATACACATCAATAAACTTGAACACCGATGTTTGTTACATGAGAATACTATAATATTACAATACATCTCTTCTTCTTGTGTGTATAGAATACACATCCATCACTACGCCAAAATCACCCTTATGCGACAAAAGCTAAGAAAGTCACAAAATGGACAGCTAAGTCGCATGATGCTTATGTGATAGTCTATTCGTCGTGAAATCGATGTGTTGATGGTGTCTGGGACAATTAAAATACTATAGCAACTAATTGTGACGATTGCGGAATACTATAGATAAGACAAAAATATAAAGCACACTAGCACATTGGTCATCTAACTTGGCAATAATCTACGTCTGGGGGACTTCTTTTCACCCCCCAACATCCTACGTTGGTCACCCTTTCCATCTTTTGATCGCCCTTCGCTCTCTTCTTTTTGTGTTTATTTGCGATTGATCTTTCGATACCTTCTATCCATCGAGTCGCTGCACCTTATTTACTGGCAGCCTTCAGTAGATCATGGAAATCCTAGCCTCACTAGGAGTTGATAGATTTAGAACACTTTCTAAAATTTTTTTTATGCTCCCGATCTATTCTAAAATCTTAGCAAGTTGTTGAGATTTGGTTGCAACAACTTCTTTATTAAAAGCAATTTAGGAATCATATCTTCTCCACGATCTTTGTAGGTTGTTTGCAATTCTGTTGGAGCAACTATTTCCTAAACATTTTAGGAAACTCTCTAGATCTTCTCCAAGATGATTGCCAATTCTGTTGCAGCAGCTATTTCTTAAATGCATTTAGGAAATTTCCTCCGATCAGCAACCTTTGATCATCCATTGATTGTCTTCAGGTTGCTTCAACTGTTTACTTTACTGCTTGCTATATCAACCGCACGTTGCATGAATTTTATCAAGGATGCCACGATCTTTAACATATTCAAACAAGTAAATCGTATCTTTTAAAAACAATGCGAATTGGATTTTATCATGGATGATGTATGATGATAACTAGAAAACAATAATGCTAATGTGAGTATAACGTTATTAGTTGTGAAAATGAATGGTCTTGGTACGTAGTTCAATATTGTCTTGGTCTTTATCAATTCATACACTAACAACAGTTCGGTTAATATTTATATGCTCAACCACATAACGCGGACCATTCTGATTTAATGGCATGTCGGTATTTCACTCTCACACCACTTCAATGTGCCATTTTAGAATGACTTAAATATCACGATACACTTCTCATTTTAGTGTTTAACTGTAAACACGTCTCAGTCTATCTCTTCCTAGTCGGAAAATGAGCTCATGGACTATGCGCGCGAATGCATAGGGCTATACCTAAGTGATCCAAATATTGTAGCCTTTTTTTTCTCCTTCGTGCCATGTTTTTGACTTTCTATTCTTTTTTTATTCTATTCTTCAACAAACTTCGATCAGAGTGTCTGCTCTTGCTCCATCAAAAATCGAATCCTAGTCGCTAAGATATTTGACGTCTCTTTATTTGTAAATTTCTATGCATGTTGGTTTTTGTTTTGGTGAAACGTCAAAAAAAAGAATTGCTAGCTTATAATGGAAATCATTTAACAACTCACTAAATAGTTAATGTTAATCCCTAATAATATAAAATAACATTTAATATTGCATTATTAGACAGTAAATATTAGTACAAATAAATAAATATAAATAACGTAATAAACTGTATAAAATATAAGCATAAATGGCTCTCCTCAAGTGTGCTTAATTTCTTCTTGGTCGAGTGTATCACAAAAAGTTGTACCCCTCGTCTCCGGCAAACGAACCAAAAATAAGCCACATAAAGTTATAGCCAACCCAAACACTCCGAGGGATATCACCCCTCTCCCTACGACCACCAACACTGGGCTGACAGCTCCACCAAGAAACAATGCTTGTCTCACCATTGACAAGGCCGAGTTGCGTACACTTGTAGGAAACAACTCCAATGAGTATATCAATGAAATGTTAGCAGCTGTGCAAGCACTGAAAAAAGACACAATCTCCAGCCCTATCTGGACCAATCCGCTCGCCCCCGTCGCAGCTGACACTAAGCTCAAACCACCACTTGTCATCATAAAACACAAAACAGAGGTCTTCCTGTTCAGTTTATCTATCAACCAGAAAGTGACCAAAGACGCTGGTAACTCAGCCAAGGCATTAAGAGCCACACTTGCGTAAATATTGAACGAGATATTGGCCAGGCCTAGCGGCATCCCATAGTACACCATACCTATTCCAAACCCAGCAATCATCACGGCTACCAGTCTCTTTAGCGCCCATCTTTTCTCCATTATTGACCTGATTGCTGAGTACAGATTCGTGTTGTTATGATCATCATGCTCCTGGAAAGATATTGGGCTGCTGGTGAAGGAGGAGATGCACGGATGATCCTGCTCTGACATCAGGGCCTTGAGAGTTGAGATGGCTTCGTAACTTCGACCTTTGATAAAGAGCCACCTGGGAGACTCGTAGACTAAGAATTTGAGTAAGAGACAGTAGAGCAGAGTGGGTACAGAGGTCCAGAGGTACATGTTTCTCCAGGAAGAGCCCATGTTTGAATAGGCTGTGGCTGGTAATGAGAGGAATCCTAATGAGAAGCACAAAAAACCGAGGACGCCAACCTGGCCGCGCCACCTTTTCCCTACCAGCTCCGATGACAAGACCAGTGCGCATGTTCCCACAGTGGCACGGCCTATGCCGGTTAAGAATCTGAGCAAGGAGTAGATCCATATATTTGTAGTAAAGGCAGTGAGAAGAGTGGTACTGGACATTACGAAAGAAGAGAGTAGGAGCATGTTCTTCCTGCCTAATGAAGAGTCGGCCATGGCAGCAAAAAGGAAACCGCCAGTCAAGCTACCGACGAAGAAAGCTGAAGCTGGAAGACCGGCTAAGAGTGAGTTGGCGCAGTGCAAGTCCCATTCGGAGACTATGGTGGTGTGAACTGGTGAATAATCCCAAGCCCATGAATTTCTTGGAATGCTACACACTGTTCCATTGCTGCTGATAATGGCATTTCGGCAGAAGAAGTGAGTATCATTGTCGGTGCAATGCCAGGTGGGTGCAGCATCGGTGAAGATGGATATGAAAGTCTGTTGGGCATCAAACATCCAGGCAAGTGAGACGAGTAGAGACTGGAAGAACTGAGCCCGGCTGAAGTTGCCTATGAATTTTTCAATGGTATCGTCCAGCGTGGGAGGACTTGAGCATGAGATGATGAGAGGAGTAGTTGAATCCATAGGCATGACTAGCTGAAAATAATGATGGATGGATGGATGGATGGATGGTGCTTTTTGAATCAAAACTGCATTGATCAATAATAATAATGTGCAGTTGGGGGATCGAAGTGATGACCAGCACTTAATATGCTGATTTGCATTCATTAAGAGTTAACCGCACGCACATGGAAATGTAAGTGCTTGCTGACACAGAATTGCACAAAGAATGATCGAAGCTGCGACCGATATTGCCGGAGGGAGTTGAAGATTGAAATTCAGCTGAAAAACTTGTTTTATTATTTCAATTGAAACAGAAATATACTGTTACAAAAATACAATACAGACCTTTCAATTTTGATATTTACAATTTGCTCCCTAATCTAACACAAAATACACACGAGACCCTTAAATCAAATACCCAAATGAAAAGAACCTAACTCAACATCTTCAAACTGGTCAGGTGGCTCAGATGTCTCACATGAACTGGCTAATTTTCCAACTAAAATCAAATTGAATTTAAAATTTGGAATCAACGGAACACCAGATAAAACCAGATGCTTATTCAACTGGCAACTTCCTATTGAGTGAACTAATTCAATACTCTCATTTGGCATCAAGACTTTGTAGGAAACTTTAAGTGACGTAATATTACGCAACAAATGAGCATAAGGGGTGATGTGGTCTATTGCACCACTATCAAGAATCCATGTATCATGCTCAATTTTTGTGGAACTTAATCAGGTAATAAATGTTATGTGATCAGAAGAACTGTGATCTGAGCAAGTTAGAAATGCCATCAGTTTATCCAATTGAGCTTGATTCATCTTTAATGAGTTAAAGCTGAGAGCATATAAGTTGGATGCTTCTTTTGAACTTGTAATTTTTTGGTCAGAAATAACACGATCACCACATTTTTATTACCATTGTTGTTTTCACAGTATCCAGCCTTGTGAAGTTTGTGCCCAGGTGGGGGTACCCAATCAATTTCCAGCAACGCTCCTTAGTGTGGCCGTTGTTTGGCAATGTGAATAGAACAAGTTTTTCTTGTTCTTGTTAACACCCTCTGATGAATTTTGAGATGAACCTTGAGAATGACCCTGAGTAGCATACATGACTGACATTTCCAGAGTAGCAGGTTTAACAGATCCCTTCTGGATTTCATCTTGTAGAACCGGTGCATAAGTTTCATCAACACTTGGTAAAGGTTGACGAGAAACCACATTAGTCCTGACTTGCTCATGAATTTCGTTGAGTCCCATCAAGAACTGCACAACTCTTGCTCTAGTCTTTTTAGCCTCAATAGCTCTAGTGAATTTGCATTCCATTCCAAGATCACAAAAATCATCCTCATTCAATGCTTCTTCATCTCCCCACATCTTAGTCAATCTTCCATAATATTCAGCAACAGACATATCTCCTTGTGTCAAATTTGTGATTTCTTTGTGCAAAGATAACAGTCTTGGTCCATTTGATCCTGAAAAACGGACCTGGAGAGTCGACCATGCTTGCATACAAGTCTTTGCGTGATTGAATGATTCTGCAAGCTTAGGCGAAACTGAGTTGATGATTCAGGTCAAAATCACATTGTCACACTTCTCCCATCGTGCTAATTCATATGGATCGGATGGCTTGGGGAACTCACCACGAACAAACCCTAATTTGGTCTTGATGGCAAGAGCTCTCTCCATTGCTCTTCTCCGATCAGTGGTTTGCTAACGAGTGACACACTGACATTCTCAAAAATGCTAACGAAAAGCGGATCGTCGACGAGTAGGCGTTGGCTTACAGTCGTCGTCGCCGGATCAATTGCAAGTGCCACCATTTGCGATCTACGATTTGGAGTTTGGTTTCAAGAAATTGATCAATTGATGAGCGTGATCGAGTACGTCGGCTCTGATACCATGATGAGAATTGCAGAAAGAATGATCGAAGCTGCGACGGAGATCGTCGGAGTAGCTCGGAATTGAAGATTGAAATTCAGCGAAAAAACTTATTTTATTATTCCAACTGAAACAGATATATACTGTTACAAGAATACAATGCAGACCTTCCAATTTTGATATTTACAATTTGCTCCCTAATCTTACACAAAATATACACGAGACCCTTAAATCAAATACCCAAATCGGAAGAACCCTAACTCAACATCTTCAAACTGGATCAGGTGGCTCAGGCATCACTTGCTTATTTAATGGACACGTTTTATTTACTTCCAACAAAATGGGCGAAAATATACTGATCATGATTATTAGGGCGTTATCAAAAGTACCGACTAATCGTAAAAATAGACGATGAGTCTTCTGATCAGTGGTCGTTTAGTTGATAAATGATATGTGGCTCTTAAGAGATGGTGTGCTAGATGTAGTGTGGCCTAGTTGGAGATTTATTGTGTGAGGAAGTGGTGTTGTGCATGAAAAGGTGAATGTATATAGTTTTGATCGAGAAGTGTAAGGATATAGAAAAAAATGAAAATGAGCCTCTAACTATTACTAAAGCTTTGGCCAAAAGACTTGAGGTGTAATATCTAGAAATCAAAGTACATTTGTTAAGGGTAGATTAATTACTGATAATATTTTGACTGGCATGAGTTGACTCACTATATTAAGTGTAATATTTCCCAACTAATTGGAGTTATATTTCTTAAAATAGAAATGAGTAAAACATATGACGGAGTAGTATGAGATGATGTTGGCACTCGTTTTTGACAATGTTTGGATATGTATAGTTATCAAGCTCTATTATTTTGATTTATGTTTGTTAATTTTTTGAAGTTATATTTTTATTTATGTTCATCTAATTTTGCAAAAATAGATAACACCGTGGGCAATCTAGAGATAGAGGCGTTGGGCGGGAAAGTGAGGCTAACACTTCAGTGCGAGGAAGAGGAGTTGGCATGACGGGCTTCAGCCCTTACCAAGGATAGTATGGTGCTACGACTGATAGTGCAGTGCAGTGTAGAGAGAGAGAGAGAGACAGGCGGGGAGAGAATAGTTTGTTATTTTCTGTCCTTACGATTACATCAGACCAGCTACTTATACCTGTTGACACAAGTGACTTCTTCTGGATCCTTCCAGCCACATACACTACCCGCTTATTCACTTAACGAACTCACGTGCATACCTCATAGCAAGGATCTGCCTCCGTTCCCCCCGTCTCACCCCTTTGTGCGTATCATTGCTCCCCTCCCCCTGAGTGTACCCGACCTCGCGGCCAAACATCGGAAAATCAGAGCGAAACGCCGATTCATCCTCCCAAGACTCATCAGAGGCCGGCTGCCCTTGCCATTGCACCAAAACCTAGGGCACCCTTCCTCACCTCGCTTAACCGAACGATCCCCAAGAAGTGCCTGAGGCTGTAGGCAAGGCTGAGCATTTACGAACGCATCTGGCCACGAAATCTCTCCAAACGGTGGTGTGGTGCGGCATGGTTTCAAAATCGACACATGAAAGACGTTATGGATTTTGCTCTATGGGGGTAAGGCCACCCGATACGCCACCTGCCCAATGCGATCCGTGATCTGAAATGGCCCATAGTAGTGCTTAGCAAGCTTAGATGAAGAGCGACTTTTACCAGTACGATGATGTAGTATGGCAGTGTTTGACAAAATCAGCACAAGTGAACAAGGAGCAGCGACAGCACAAGTGAACAAGGAGCAGCTACAGCAGGGGATGCTATAGCAGGAGCTTGTTCAAGTGGCTGCAACATCTGTCCTTGAAGCAGCAGCAACCTGGGCTTTGTTAGAAGGCCTGACAGCTCTACGGGAAACATCAGAAGAATATTTTAGAGTGCTGTGGAGAATTTTCCAGTGGGGTTTCCTAGCCAGAGAAGGAGATTTGTGTTGAAGATCAAAATCAAATCAAATCTCCTAAATTTTAGGAGATAATTGTTCTTTTTGGGACACTGCTTAATCCTGGTCTTGCTTAAAGCTGGTACTGCTATTTAAGAAAAAGGAGTTCAAAGCTGAGAGGTTGATCGAAGCTGAGGGATACACGAGTGCATACACAAAATTCAGAGAGAGCAATTTTAGTGTGCGACGGACGAGTTCTTCGATCATCACCCGAGAGCAGAGCGTGAGCGCAGAGCTGTGGTGACAGAAGCAGAAGGTGATCAGGACTTGCATAGTCTGATTCGAGCTTGATCTGGAAGCCAATTCAGAGCAGTGGTGCTTGTTGGTTGATTGATAGCGCGCGTCAAATTAATCCTTCCTTCTCCACTTAGTATAGCGGCTAAGTCAGGGTCGATCCCACAAGGAGCAAGCAGATTAGCTTTAACTAGTAAGCTGCACTTATGAAAATTGGGGTGTGAGTGATTGGGTTGCGCAAGTGCGCGAATGACAATAGTTAACGCAGGATTTGCACTAGACGTGCGCAGGCAGTAGAGATTAAGTACTATGACTATGAAAAGTATCGGCGCAGACAATCCCATATGAATGTATTCCTTATCATCGACTCTAGACGTCTATAGTTCAGTTCACTGAAGTTAGTGTCCGATCAAGGCTTCCTAACATGTGCGCATGTTCCGATCAGAGTTCATGAGCTATTAATTCTTGAGACTAGTCTAAGCAGCTACGAATCCTGTCACAGTAGCAGCTGAATATCCTAGCGCGTTACTCCTAGTTGTCACCGTCAAGCTATCAACTAGTTTAACATATAACAAACAAGTAGCAAGAGTAAGATTGCGGTTCGAGGCTTCCCCTACTCATGCAACTAGCTGTCAACAGTGTGCACAGAATTGATACAAGCAAACAAACTATGCATTAAGCACAAGTCTCAAAGGAAATACTCATAGAATCATGCCCAACCGATACAAAGTGTTTAGCTAGACAAGCAGACTTGCAGTAACAAGCAGGTGCGTGCAGCTAGCTAGTAGTAAACATCATAGAAATAGTAAATAACAACTAAAGTATCCAAGAAAACAGTAACAAGCAGGTGCGTGCAAGTTGCAGTGTCTCGGCTGGCGCAGTCGGCTAGCGCAGGTCCTCTCAGTAGCTCGTGTGTTTTTCAGTTCTGCCTCTCTCTTGTGTGCTGTGTTGTGTCTGTGTGTGTATGTTCAAACCCTAGCCTTCCTCTCTTTATATACTGCTCATGAGGCCCAAGGACGGCCTTGGCAACTTCCAAATCTGATGGTGTCAAGATTTGGAAACACCAATATCCTGCGCATGGCGCACTGCACACATTGGTTAGCGCAATTGGTCTGCGCACCGTAGTTGACTCTGCCACTTCCTATATGTTTGCGCTGCTAGCTCCGCAGGCTGTGTTGCGCTCCTTAAACGCTGCCTGTTAGCGCGTATCCGACTTAGGCCCTCGTTTTGCCCTGAAATACAAAAACACAGGAAACCAGTAATCTTGTACACAAAATGATGCAAACAAGCATAGTGTTAGGATCTAAATAGCGCGTATAAATAGGCTTTATCAAACCCCCCACACTTGCCCCTTGTTCGTCCCGAACAAGCACTCAAGCACGGATACAATTACCTTTCTGGAGTCTAGCGCACAGTCTTGCACTCTGGCGCGATCTGCACTACCATTCACCTTGCGCTGCTCTATCACCTGCGCGCATCTGCCCTCAACAGTTTAATATAACAATTTCGAAATTCGTTACCTCTCAGCTGGGATGAAGATCATTTCGGATGGCTGGGAGATAGCTCTTCATAGGCTCCGGGTTGTTAGCTTTTACTCCGAGGACGGGTATATGGTTATTACCGCAAGCTTCTTTCGGTGCGTGATTCTTCCGCGCACTTCCTGGGAACCCGAGCCTTCTTGATGATTTTCTTGTGAACTTTGCGTAAGCTGGTACGTATTTGTGCGCATGCTGATTCTTTTGTAGCGCATATCATCTGCTGGTATTTTTCTTTTTGTACAGCTTTATGTATGGTTCCTATGTTCCCAGAACGGTTCCAGTCTCGGCCTCCGGATAGCAGCTATGGAACAACGCTCCGCTCTCCCTCCTTTGTCTATCTGCGCAGGTCAGCGCACGCGTTTACACCCGCGCCCGCCTTCCCTCGCTCGACTTCCAGAGGAAAGGTAGTCTGTTTTCCCACCTTGCCACGCTTGGGTATTCGCCTTCGGCATCTGTGTGGCTAAGTGCGCTCTCTTGTTCCAAAGGTCGCGAAGCACCGGCCTCCACTAGTGCTCTCGACCATATACCTCACCTTCGAAGCAAAGACGACTAACCGCCTCTCTAGAGCGTTTCTGTCAACTCCACATCCCCTGTATATCCCAACTAAAAGGAGCAGAAAAAACGAAAAAAATATACTAAAACAGTTGATAGCAGCGCACGCAAAATGAATAGCGCACTACAAGCTGAAAAATGTGCGCAACCCGCACACCAGCGCACCACTGCTACTATTTTCTTCAACTAAACTAAGCTACACTACAAAGCTCAAAAAATGTGAAATGTAAACGTAGCGCTCCCCCCCCCCCCCACACTAGAACAGAGACGTGTCCCCACGACTCATGCTCAAGCGCAAACAAAGGACATAAGAAAGAAAAACACTAGAAAAACTAGCTAAAAGATACTAGAAAACTATAAAAAATCGTGTAAAAGTAGAACGTATCGGGTTACCTCCCGACAAGTGCCTTTGTTTAACGTCGTTGGCTCGACTGTACCTCGTTACTTGCGTGAAAGTGTGCCAGCGACCTCCCCCACTCTTGCTCCTGAGTGACCCCGCGCTCGTGCGTGTGTTGTGTTCTTCTTGGTCATGCGCAAAGGATCGGAAGGGTGGTCAGCATGGTTAAAAGTATGTGATAAATCATAAGTAACGAGGTTAGGTAAAGAGGAAGAAGAAATATGAGCAATAGTTCCCAGTTCTCCCTCTGGTGCATCTGGTGCGACTCTGGCGCAGCAACCTGCGCATCTGTTATCTCTGGCTCTGCCAATTCAACTTCGCGCACCGTGCCATCCCAAGGTTCTCCTAAATACTTTTTGACTCTCTGTCCATTGACCTGAAAACGATGCCGGTGCTCGTTTTCTAACTCGATTGTTCCGTAGGGGAAAACCTTGGTAACCATGTATGGTCCCGTCCACTTGCTGCGCAGCTTCCCAGGCATGAGCTTTAGGCGCGAGGAGAATAATAGTACCTTGTCTCCTGGCTAAAAAGTGCGTCTGAGGATGTTTTTGTCGTGAAATGCCTTTGTGCGCGCCTTGTAATCGCGCAGCCCCTCATATGCATCCAGGCGCAGCTCTTCTAATTCGCTTAGCTCAAATGCGCGCTCCTTACCAGCCTCGTCTAGGTTCAGGTTGCAAACGCGCAATGCCCAGTATGCTTTGTGCTCCAACTCCACTGGCAGGTGGCATGCTTTTTCATAAACCAACCGAAACGGTGAAGTTCCGATTGGTGTCTTATGTGCGGTTTGGTATGCCCATAGCGCATCGTCAAGGCGCTGGCTCCAGTCTTTGCGCGACGGTCTCACAGTTTTCTCTAGGATGCGCTTGATCTCTCGGTTGGAAACCTCGGCCTGTCCATTCGTCTGATGGTGGTAAGCGGTGGACGTCTTGTGGCGCACTCCATAATGCTTGAATACCTGCGCCACTATCCTATTGCAAAAATGCGTCCCCTGGTCGCTTATGATTTCCTTAGGCACTCCGTACCTGCAAAAAATGTTAGTTCTCAAAAAGTCAGCGACCGTCTTACCATCATCCTTTCTGGTAGCCTTGGCCTCAACCCATTTGGAGACATAATCCACCGCGACCAATATATACTCATATCCGGAAGATGGAGGAAATGGCCCCATGAAGTCAATTCCCCAAATATCGAATACTTCATCCACTAGAATTGGCGTCTGCGGCATCTCATTGCCCGCTGATATGCCCCCTGTGCGCTGGCACCTGTCACAGTTCCTGCAGTGGTTATACGAGTCGCTAAACAAGTGCGGCCAATAAAATCCGCAATCCAGGATCTTTCTGCTCGTGCGCTGTGGACCAAAGTGTCCTCCACATGCGTGCGCATGACAAAACATCAAAACAGAGTTAATTTCATGGTCAGGCACGCATCGCCTCAAAATCTGATCAGGTCCTATTCTGAGCATATACGGATCATCCCAAATGTAATACTTGGACTCATGCTTTAATCTCATGCATTGGGTTTTAGTGAAGTGAGGAGGAAACGTACCTGTGACCAGGTAATTTGCAATGTGCGCATACCATGGTACCTTACCTGTCAGCGCCATCAGATGCTCGTCAGGGAATGTCTCCGTGATCCGCCCTGGCTCCTCTGCTTTCACGATTCTGCTCAGGTGGTCAGCGACTGTGTTCTCCGTGCCTTTCTTATCTTTGATTTCCAAGTCGAATTCCTGAAGTAGGAGCACCCAGCGCATCAGGCGCGGCTTAGTCTCCTTCTTGGACATCAGGTAACGGATTGCTGCGTGGTCTGTGTAGACGATGACTCTGGCGCCAAGAACATATGCGTGGAACTTCTCCAGTGCAAACACAATTGCCAGAAGTTCCTTCTCCGTGGTGGTGTAGTTCCTATGCGCAGTGTCCAGTGTGCGCGATGCATAATAAATGGCGTGCAGCTTCTTGTCCACGCGCTGTCCCAGAACTGCACCTACTGCATAGTCGCTTGCGTCGAACATCAGTTCAAACGGCAGGTTCCAGTCTGGCGAGCGCATCACTGGCGCACTTGTCAGCGCTTCCTTCAGCTTATCAAACGCGGCCCTGCACTCATCAGTAAATTCGAAACACACATCCTTTTGCAAGAGGTTAGACAGGGGTATACAAATCTTAGAAAAATCTTTTATGAAACGCCTGTAAAACCCTGCATGCCCAAGGAATGATTTCACATCGCGCACGTTAGTGGAATAAGGCAGATTAGAAATAAGATCTATTTTGGCCTTGTCTACATTGATCCCCTCCTGCGAGATAATATGTCCTAGTACTACTCCATGTGATACCATAAAATGACATTTTTCATAATTGAGCACTAGGTTTTTTGAAATGCAGCGCACTAAGACCTTATCAAGATGAGTTAAACATGCGTCAAAGGTACCTCCGTACACAGTAAAATCATCCATGAACACCTCTATGCATATACCAATCATATCAGAAAAGATGCTCATGACTAGACGTTGGAACGTACCTGGCGCGTTACACAGCCTAAATGACATGCGCCGAAACGCAAACGTACCGAATGGGTAGGTAAACGTGGTTTCTCTTGATCTTCCGCAGCAATGGGTATCTGATTGTACCCTGAATACCCGTCCAAGAAACAAAAGTAGAGCTTCCCCGCTAATCGATCTAGCATCTGATCCATGAAGGGTAGCGGGAAATGGTCCTTGCGCGTGACTGCGTTAAGCTTCCTGTAGTCTAGGCACATGCGCCATCCAGTTTGCATGCGCTTGGGAACTAGCTCGCCCTGCGCATTCTCCTCTACTGTGATTCCTCCTTTCTTCGGCACAACGTGCACTGGACTTATCCATTTGCTGTCCGAGATCGGGTAAATGACTCCTGCGTCAAGCAGCTTCAGGATCTCCTTCTGCACCACCTCCATCATATTCGGATTCAATCTGCGCTCAGGCTCCCTGGATGGTTTGGCACCATCTTCCAATAGGATCCTATGCATGCATACGTCCGGGCTCACTCCGTGCAGGTCAGCAAGTGTCCATCCTATAGCGCGCTGGTTCTTGCGCGGCACTTGCTGTAATCGCGCCTCCTGCTCCTCTTCCAATCCTTTCTTTATGATTACTGGCAGGGTGTCCTCATTTCCTAAGAATATGTACTTGAGGTGCTCTAGGAGTTGCTTCAGCTCGACCTTTGGTGCCTGTTCAATAGAGGGCAAGATTTTATTAGCAGTGCAGACATTAACTGTATCGTGTACCTGTCTGGATGATGGTTCAGCACTGCTCAGCTCGTCCTCATGCGCCTCCAACTCTGCCTGTGCCAGAGTCTCAGGTCCTTCTGTTGCGCTCGCACATTGCGCATCTGCAACCAAGTCATCTATGCTGTCCATCGCGTGCACTGTGGCGTCCTCATGAGGGTGCTGCATCCCTTTGAATATGTTAAAATGAATTTCCTCGCCATCAACCTCCATTGCGAGCGTACCCCTCCACACGTCTATCTTTGTGCGCGCTGTCATCAGAAATGGTCTACCCAGTAGGATCTGCGCACTTCCTTTGCTCGACTCACCCTCCATTTCTAGAACATAGAAATCTGCTGGGAACACCAGCTCTCCTACTCGGACGAGGACGTCCTCTATCATTCCCGTTGGTTGCTTGCACGACCGATCTGCTAGCTGAATGGTGAGACCTGCAGGCTTTAGTGGTCCAAGGCGCAATGACGCATATAGGGAATAGGGAAGCACATTGATAGATGCGCCTAAGTCAATCATGCAATTGCTTACTGTGGTTTTACCTAAAGTGCATGGGATGGTGAACGTACCTGGGTCTCGGCATTTAGGTGGTACCTTATGTTGCACGATTGCTGAAGCCTGCGCATTTAGCATTACCTGTGCGCACTCGCCTTTCCTCCTCTTGTTTGTGCACAGCTCCTTTAAAAACTTGGCGTACCTAGGGATATGCCGAACTGCTTCAATAAGGGGAATGTTTATTTCCACCTTACTGAATAACTCGTAGAGCTCCTTATCAAGCGCTTCTTTCCTAGCCGATGGTGCCTGTACAGGGAAAGGTGCAGGTATGTTAGTACGATTCATGCCTTTGTCTTTTGATTGCGCCATACCTGGCGCCTCGCCCTGCTGGCTTGTGGCTGGCGCTTCTGGTTGCGCATCTTGCTCTGCTGGATCGGGAGCTTGCGCAACTGGTTGCGCGGGCGCCTTTGCGGTCTGCTCTGTTCCTACCGTGCCCCCAATCCTCAGTGTCACTGCGTTGACTCCTCCCTTGGGATTCTGGATCACTTGCGAAGGCAGGTTGCCATCGCTCTTTTTCAGCTCATACATCGTGGTAGCGATCTATGACAGCTGCTTCTCAATGGACTCGAACCTTTTGTCATACTTCTCATCATGCGCACTGTGTCTGCTAGCTGCCCCACGATATCTTCTAAGGATCGCCTCGGCTGCTGGTTGTTTTCCGCTGGTGCGTCAGTGCGGCGATGCGGTGGATTGTAGGGCGCAGCTTGTTGTGTCTGCTGTGGTGCGCGCTGATCCGCGGACTGCCTCTGGAAATTGTTTTCCTCCTTCCATCTGAACCCATTTGCAGCTAGTCCAAAACGCGGCTGATTCTGCCTCTGCGGCCCTCTATTATCCCATCCTCCTAGAGGATTGACATCTCCTGATTCCTCGAAAAGTGTGGGACATGCATCGGTTTTGTGCTCAGTGGACGTACAGAACTCGCACCCCCTTGGCGCAGCTGGTTGCGCCCCCTACGCATGCATCAACTTCTGCAGCATGGCCTTCATCTCCTTTATCTCAGCGCTTGTTTCTACCTGATGCACAGAACGAGCACGACTATTTTCAAGTGTTAGCTGATGTCTTACCTGCCCAGCAGAGTCTTCTATCAGCTGCCACGCGTCCTCTGGGTACATGTTGCAAATGTCGCCTCCTGCGCATGCATTCAATAACCTCAGCTCCATGGGCAGCAATCCATTCAGGAAATTCTCTATCAGCACATTCTGGGGTAGGCCGTGATTGTAGCAGTTGGCCTCCAGCTCCCTGAAACGCTCATAATACTCCGATAGTGATTCTCCTGCGCCTTGCCTAGGTGCGGCCAGTTCCCTTCTGAGTAGCGCGATCTTTGCTGCGGGATAGAACTTGTCCAAGAACTTCTTCTGCAGCTACTCCCATGTGTGAATTGATCCTGCTGGTAAGTTCATCAGCCAATGCCTGGCTGTGTCACACAATGAAAACCGGAACGCCTTCATCTTCAGCGCTTCGTCGCTCTCCCCTTCGGCCTTCATGTTCTCGCAAATGACTAAGAATTCTCGCACATGCTTGACTGGGTTCTCGTTGTTCATCCCGTGGAACTTGGGGATGTGATGAATGAGCGAGCTCCTTAGCTCAAAATGACCGTCTGGTGGAAGCACTATGCACCATGGCTGGTTAACTATGATTGGAGCTGACATCTCGCTCACTATTCTGCGTCGCGCGACCTGTCGCGCGGGTGGCGCATTGTACATTTCAGCGGCCATCCTTGCTTCAACCTCGCGCTGCACTTCCTCTCTGAACCGAACTGCGCGATTATCTGCTCCTGCATTGTCTGGGGTTCTGTCCCCTAAGTTGTCTCCAACGACACTGTTATCCTCCATGACCTGTTCTAAATCTCAAAGAAAACGAAATTAAAAGACAACTAAGCTGTCGCGTCTGTCAGTGCGCAACTAGAATCTGCGCAGCGCAACTGTTTCAAGGTTGCGCAGGCTGATGTTGATTACGCGCTATCAGAAACAATAATGAGAATAAAGCAAACAGAAATAACTAATTATTGTAAAAGAAAACTTAAGCTGGTTAAGGCTTATCTGTGTTGCTCCCCGGCAACGGCGCCAAAACTTGATAGCGCGCATCGTTGTGCGCGTCAAATTAATCCTTCCTTCTCCACTTAGTATAGCCGCTAAGTCAGGGTCGATCCCACAAGGAGCAAGCAGATTAGCTTTAACTAGTAACCTGCACTTACGAAAATTGGGGTGTGAGTGATTGGGTTGCGCAAGTGCGCGAATGACAATAGTTAACGCAGGATTTGCACTAGACGTGCGCAGGCAGTAGAGATTAAGTACTATGACTATGAAAAGTACCCAGTCACCCACTTGAAAAACCACATCCGTGCGCCGTTTGTTCGCCTGTTGGGTCATCCGAAGTTGTGCTCGCTATAAGTTGGAACCAAGGCGACCGATCAGCTGTGCCCTCGAGGCCAATATGGAATCCACAGCAGCAATCAATGTTGTACCTGGTTCATAATCCAACAACTGGGGTGGGGGGGGCGGCCATAAACAGCTTCGAACGGGGACACACCTAACCCAGAGTGCGTGATCGTGTTGTAATGGTACTTTGCCCATGGCAGGTACTCGAACCAAGTGGATTGATTCTCGTTGACATAACATCTCAGGTAGTCCTCCAAGATACGATTGAGCACCTCTGTTTGGCCGTCCGACTGAGGGTGGTAGGCACTGCTATGTGCCAGCCGAGTGCCTTGCTGCCGAAACATGTCTTGTCAGAACGCACTCATGAAGATAGGATCACGGTTGGAAACAATGCTGCTGGGAACACCATGCAAGCGACAGATTTCCCGGACGAAAACCTGAGCCACCGAGTCCGCAGTGAAGCCGCTGGTCATTGGACAGAAGTGTGCGTACTTGGACAAGCGATCGACCACCACCAAGATGACTGTCTTACCATGCGATTTAGGTAGGCAGGTGATAAAGTCCATAGAAAGATCTGTCCAAATCTGTTCTGAAATGAGCAAGGGCTGGAGTAGTCCCGGAGGCGCCATGTTCAGCACCTTGACCTGTTGACAAATGAGGCAGCGACGGACATATGCTTGCACCTCACCACGCATGCCGGGCCAAGAGAAACATGCAGCCAGTCGTGCCGTGGTCCGGAGTACTCCTGCAAGACCGCCAACTGGCAAATCATGATACTCCTGAAGAAGGAGCTCTTTAAGGGTCGTATCATTCGGAATCCACAACTTATGATTGTAAAACACCAGGCCATCGCGCACCGAGTTCCCATCAAACTGCACTGGGGACTCCTGGATAGCCGCTAGGAGGGCTTTCGCTTCCGGTTGCTCAACAAACAGACGACGAACGGTACGAAGCAATCCAAACACTGGCCGGCAAGTCCCATGCAACGCCAGGCATGTACCATCAGAGACCTGGGACAGAGCATCAGCTGGGGTGTTATCCTTACCCGGGCGGTAAAGTATTTCAAAATCGAACCCCATTAATTTGCATAACCACCTCTGCTGCTCCGGAGTCGTAATGTGTTGTGTCATTAGCTCACGCAAAGGCTGATGGTCGGTCACCACTGTAAACCGAGACCAAGAGATATGGCCTCCATCGTTGCACTGCCATGACAATTGCCGCCTGCTCTCGATTATAAGTAGAGCTTCTTTGTAATGTCGGCGTGAACATTTTGCTGAAAAATGCAATGGGATGTTTGTCTCGGGACAGGACGGCCCCTAGTCCCGTACCCGATGCATCGGTTTCCACCGTAAATGGTTTTGCAAAATCTGGTAACAAGAGGGTGGGTGTAGAGGCAAAATCCAAACACTGTTGCATTGAATGAGATATGTAGTGTCGTAGTTCAAAATGCAATACCTAAGAAGTTAGGAGATCCGGGTAGTTTTGCCATCCCTATCAATATTGGTAATGTTATCATCGAGCGTGCACTGTGTCATCCGTATCAAGATTTCCTAAAAAAGTTCTTGAAGACGTTCCCATTAGAGTAGGGAATTTCTACATTCCCGTTGACTTTATTGTTTTAGAGATGGAGGAGGATAGGAAGTACCGATCATTTTAGGTAGACCATTTCTAGCTACCGCTGGAGCCGTGATTGATGTTAGACATGGCTCACTTGTGTTGCATATTGGTGAAGAAGAGATTGCATTTAGTCTAGAAAAGTCATGCAAGACACCATGCTCATCATTTGATTGCAATCGTATTAGCTCATGTGATTTGATAGATCATTGTGTTTTATCTTCATCTAACCTTTTGAGTTTTGAAGATACTAATGAGCATAGCATGAGGGCTATTGATTTGGGAGAAGGCAGCACGGAAGAGGATAAGGGGAGCAAGATCTCGAAGATGGTCCAAGAAGGTAAGGAGTCTTGCAAGGTAGAGCTCAAAGCACTACCGGCAAGCCTAAGGTATGAATTCTTTGATGAAAATTCAGCGTATCCGGTGATTGTGAATTCTGCTTTGAATGGGGATGAGACTTCTAGGTTGTTGCATGTTCTTAGGAAGTATAAGAAAGCTTTGGGATATTCAATTGATGATCTTACCGGTATAAGTCCTAGTATTTGCATGCATTATGATTCAGTTAGAAGATGAGGCTAGATCATCCAAGGAACATCAACAAAGGTTGAATCCCAATTTGAGTGAGGTAGTGAAGAAGGAGATTATGAAACTGTTGGATGCTGGCATTATCTTTTTTATTCATGATTCAAACTGGGTTAGCCCAATCCATGTTGTCCGGAAGAAGAGAGGATTTACTATTGTGGCTAATGAGAGGAATGAATTGATACCTACACGAACCGTTACTGGTTGGCGTATGTGTATCGATTACCGTAAGTTGAATAAGGCCACAAAGAAAGATCACTTCCCTCTTCCGTTTATTGATCAAATGCTAGAGAGATAAGCCAATCATAGCTTCTTCTGTTGTCTTGACGGATACAGTGGGTTTTTCCAGATACCCATTCACCTACAAGATAAGGAGAAGACGACGTATACTTGTCCTTATGAGACTTTCGCTTATAGGCGAATGCCATTTGGACTTTGTAACGCCCCTGCAACTTTTCAAAGATGCATGATGGCAATCTTTTCTGATCTTATAGAAACGGAGATGGAAGTTTTCATGGATGACTTCTCGGTTTACGGGTCTTCTTTTGATCATTGCCTTCTTAACCTTTCCCATGTTCTTGAGAGATGTATTGAGACTGATTTAGTGCTTAACTGGGAAAAATGTCATTTTATGGTGCAAGAGGGTATAGTCTTGGGACATCTAGTTTCCAACCGAGGGATAGAAGTAGATCCAGCTAAGATAGAGGTCATAGCCAAACTTCCACCTCCTAGGGATGTTAAGGGGATTAGGAGTTTTCTGGGTCATGTTGGGTTTTATAGGCGTTTCATTAAGGACTTTTCCAAGATAGCTAGACCCCTCACTAATCTCTTATGACATGATGTTGATTTCCATTTTGATGATGCTTGTTTTAAAGCCTACACTAGGCTTAAAGATGCCTTGACCTCTGCTCCTATTATTCAGCCTCCCAATTGGGAACTCCCGTTTGAACTTATGTGTGATGCAAGTGAATATGCAATAGCTGTCGTGTTAGGTCAACGAGTTGATAAGAAGCTACACGCTATTTACTATGCTAGTAAAGTCCTTGACCAAACCCAGGCCAACTACACCACCATGGAAAAAGAGATGCTTGCCATCGTGTTTGCCTTTGAAAAATTCAGGCAATACCTTGTAGGATCGCATACCATAGTCTATACCGATCATGCTGCTATCAAGTATCTCATAGCTAAGAAAGATTCTAAGCCTAGATTGATTAGGTGGGTACTTCTACTCCAAGAATTTGACATTCTCATTAAGGATAAGAAAGGGGTAGAGAACCTAGTAGCTGATCATCTCTCTAGGTTAGAAGAAGATCCTCAAGCTAGGGTGGCAGCAACTCCCATAGATGATTCGTTCATAGGAAAGAGCTTAATGGGAGTAGAGCTGCAAGCAGCTCCTTGGTATGCAGATTATGTGAATTATTTGGTTTGTGGCCTACTTCCTACTGATCTTAGTCATCACAGGAAGAAGAGGTTTCTGCATGATGTGAAAAAGTATTACTGGGATGAGCCTTACCTCTACAGGCTTTGTGCAGATGGAATTTATCAGACTTGTGTGGCTGAGGAGGACATGATGAGCATTCTTACTCATTGTCATGATTCTCCCTATGGTGGGCATGGTAGTGGAAACAAGACTGCATCACGAGTTCTCCAGTGTGGATTCTATTGGCCCTCACTTTTGAAGGATTCCTACAAGTACGACAAGAGATGTGATAGTTGCCAAAGGAGTGGTAATATTTCTAAGCGCAATGAGATGCCCCAACACCCTATTCAAGAGGTTGAGATTTTTGATGTTTGGGGGATAGATTTTATGGGTCCCTTTCCCACCTCCTTTGGAAACTCGTATATCCTAGTAGCTGTAGACTATGTGTCTAAGTGGGTAGAAGCTGTAGCCTCTCCTACTTGTGATGCTAAAGTTGTTACGAAGCTATTTAGGAAGATTATTTTCCCTAGATTTGGCGTACCACGTACGGTTATTAGTGATGGAGGGTCTCATTTTAAGGAGAAGAATTTTGAAGCTCTGCTGAGGAAGTATGGTGTTTACCATAAGATTGTCATTCCTTATAACCCACAGACTAGCGGGCAAGTGGAAGTTTCGAATAGGGAAATTAAAGTTATTCTTGAGAAAACGATTAGTCGGTCTAGAAAGGATTGGGCTTCTAAGCTAGATGATGCACTTTGGGCTTACCGTACTGCATTTAAAACCCCCATTGGAATGTCTCCATATCAATTGATTTATGGGAAAGCATGTCATCTTCCTGTTGAGTTGCAGCATAAGACTTTTTGGGCAATTACACGATTGAACTTTGATTTACGTGCTGCAGGAGAGAAGCGGTTGTTACAATTGAATGAATTGGACGAGAGTCGCTTGGATGCTTATGACAACACGCTCCTCTACAAGGAAAGAACGAAGAGATGCATGATAGGAAGCTGGTGAGGAAGAGCTTCAAACAAGGAGACCAAGTACTTTTGTTCAATTCAAGATTGAGACTCTTTCCCTGTAAGTTAAGGACTAGGTGGTCGGGCCCTTTTCATGTTCATAAAGTATTTGATGATGGGCATGTGGAGCTTTTTAATTCTGAAGGGGAGTTGTTTAAGGTTAATGGGCATTGGATTAAATTGTATCACGGGCTAGAAAAAGAGGTAGACTATGTGAGCTCCCATTTGGATTGATCCTGCGAGCCCTTAGCTACGTCTCGCCAAGACTTTAAATTAGGCCTTTTCAGGAAGTAACCCGCTCTGTGAGTTCCTCTTGTTTCTTGCTTTTATTTTTTTTTTTCTTCTTCTTTTAGTTGCGTTAGAAGTCATGTGTTTGGCTTGCATCTTGGTCTTCTTATTTTATTTCTGTGTTTGGGGTTTAGTTCTTCTCGACATCATCTTGGTTCGGCTGGGCCGTACGGCCCATTTTGGTCGTCGTGATCGTGTTGGTCGTATGGACATGGTCAATACGGTCCAGGCAATCTCCACGGAGGTCGTATTGACCGTGCGGAGTGGAAAAATTCGTTTCGGTCGAGTCGATAGTACCGACCGAATCGATACGGTCCATGGGCTGTTAGTTGACCTAAATCGCGATTTCAGATTTTGAAATCGCGGTTTCCCCAAAACCTTTTCCACCCTCGCGCGACCACCGTTCCTCAATAACCGCTCGACCAGCAGCGACCCAGATCCCCGCGCGCGACCACCACACTAGAGCCACACTCCCAGCGACCTTCTAGCCAGTCGCCTGCTCGGTCCTCACTCCGCCCTCAATCCAAGCCGTCGCGACCTTGGCCAGCGACCTCGACCAGCCGCTCGACTGTTCCTCAGATTTTCAGCCAGATGGCTCCGACCGGGCCGCTCAGCCCCTACTCAGTTCTCCGTTACACGACCGCCCTGCTCTAACCCTAGCGCCGCACTCAGCCCTCTTCAACCAAAACTCCGCAACAGCTCCATCGACTCTCCATAAGGCAGCAGCTTCGCACACTTGACCGCACAATTCCCAACCACTCGACCGCAGCCCTCACCCGTTTCTCAGCCCCTCAACCAAAATGCCGCCCATAAAACAGCCCACAATTGGCAGGAAGAAGAACATTGCTCGCCGCCTGGGTTTGCCTCCTCCATTCCCTAAGACATATAAGTTCATCAATCCAAGGTCCGCGGAGCGGCTTAAGCGCATCCTCGACGGAAAGAAGGAAATTGTGCCCACCTCCATGCCCGACTTAACGATAATGCACAGGTTCTCCATCTTTGATTCAGTTAACAGCCGGCTGCTGCGATTCGGCCTTGGGATACTTGTGGCAGCTAAATGGCCGACTCATAAAACCATGGTCCATGAGTTTATTGCTTCCTTTGAAGCTGTGATCGAAGGGCAGAGGGTGACTGCCTGGAAATTTCAATTGGGAATGAAGAGCGCTACCTATCTAGAGAGGACTTCCATGACATCCTGGAATTTCCTTTGGAGGGCACTATTCCTGTGGTTAGTGGCATTGAGCGGACAGAATTCTGGCGGAAGTTATCCGGGCAAGACGCGGTGTTCACTCTTAGCCCACCCTCCAGGTGCATTAGAGACGCGAAATGGAAATATACGCATCGTGTCATTGCGACATCACTCAATCCGCGTGTTGAAGGTGGGACGAAAGTGTCTCAACAGGATTTGGACCTCATCGCACTTGATAAGGGCGTGGAGTTTGACGTTTATATCATACTTGACCTTCCGCTTTGAAGAGTTCCAAAACAATGATCAGAGATACGCTCTTGGTGGTGGCGGCTTCATTACTGCGCTCACCGAAGCTTTTCGCTATGAACTTCCACCGGCCGCCCCGGGCATGTTTTCAGTTTTGGACCTTGCCGCTCTTAGGCAAATGCGGATGGTGTTACCTAATGGTACATGGTATCATAGGACAGATGGCCCTTCTGCAGCTGCTGGTCGTGCTTCGAAGCGCCGACAAGAGACTGCGCTTCCACCATCAGCGGCGCAAGAGGATGCTCAGCCCACACATCAAGCTCCGGACTACAGTCCCCAACTAGACTATCTTATGCGCTCTCAGGAGTGGACGACCTGGGCTATCACCGCTTTACTTCAAGCTGGAGGAATTCATGATTTTCCACCACCTCCTGCTACTCTCGGATCCGAGACTTTCTAGCCGCAGGATCCTATGCCATGGACTGGGCCGAGTGATGATGATGTCGGACCTTCCCAGCGCGGCGCTGAGTGACTACCATTGGGTGCCATGCTATATTGACTTGACTGCTCTTGGTGGTTATTTTTGGCTATGTTGGTTGTGGACATTTGCTTGTTGCTGTTTTGTGTCCTTATGGAATTCTGAACTGTTTAAATCTCATCGTGAGGGTTGTTTCGTTGTCATAGATATATATGTTTCATATCTCATTTTGGCGATGAATTTGATGAACTTGATTGTGCTATATTTGTCCACCTCTATTCCCATTTTCAGGTCATCACGGTGGCAGCAATATGTTGACTCTAGCACGAAATGGCCACGCTCACTAGGGGAGTTCCTATGCATTCTTCTTGTTCTTAATTTTTACGCTTAGGGACTAAGCTTTATTTTAAGTGTGGAGTCGCTGGTGCATATTAATTGAGTGTTTCATTGATTAACTTGCTTGAATATGCATTGAGTGGTTGGTGCAAAATATTCATTGATTCCATACTATGCATATTGTTATAAGAGTGTTTCACTTCTTTAAAGCTTGGAATCAACATGCTCGAGTTTCACATGTCGCATCTAGCCTCTTTCATTTTGCTGATTTAGAGCCTAGGGCCGAGTAAGTTCTCGTGATCGCGCCTTCTTGTGAGTCATTATTATTGTTATCCGTTGCCTATCTCGCATTCTAGGAATTTTTCATTGCTTGCTTTGGACCTTGGTGTAGCTTGCACTTTTAAAAATCATTTACATAATGCATAAACCTTGAGATTGCTTTTAGGTGACTCTTGTTTGCATGCTTAGCTCCTCGCTTGTAATTGTTTCTTGCGCATCCTCAACCTCTCTTTGGGCTTATTGTCAAGTTCTTATTGTGCGACTCTAGTTGCAATGCCGAAGGTTCGGAAGAAAAGTTCCCCCTCGAAAGTATTTGCACCCAATGAAAAAATGATGGAAAAAAAAAAAAAAAAAGGCCGAGGTTAGGAAGAAAAGTTCCTCCTCGAAAGCCTTGAGAAAAAAAAGAGAAAAAAAAAAGGAAATAGTAAGAGCTTGACTTTATGCCTACCCGCCATATCATTTTTGTGCAAGTCTACAATTTGCTTGTGTGCTAGCGTGTTATACTAGAGAATGGCCCTTGTGTTAGCACGTAAGTATCAATTGGTTTCTGACTGTTTTTGAAAATCAATTTTGCCGAACTCCTCTTTCCGTATGAATTGTGATGCAAAGTCCAAGGCTTGGATATGAGTTCCGCATGTTGTGTATAAACCCTTGTTTCGAATGCTTCACCTTGAAAATGAATAGATTGCGTTGGTTTTGGTTGGCTCTAGTACTGATTTTCTTGAGTGTGTGCCCTCATGTATTCTTACGCGGCTCGAAACTCTTTGAGTGTAATTTGTTTGAAGTGTTAGTGTGAGGTGTGGGGCTAGAGTTCGTGAAGCCCGTGCTTTGGTGGTCATCACTCTATTATTCAAAGCTTAAGTTCGGATAGAGAGTCTTGAATATAATATAATATGTCCTGATTGTTTGCTCGAGACGATTAAATTTTAAGTGTGGAGTGTTTGATCGGTTGGATTCCCGACCGATTCTCGCTTGTGTTTATTGGTTGTTTTCGTTCATTTTTGGAGTATTATGACCATTATGCACTCTCTCCTTCTTATTTCAGGACCAATCTGCTCAGGCGCCATGGAGAGTAAAGTTAGAGGCAACTGCATGCAAAAGAGTCGAGGAATATGCCCGTACTGACCGTATCTCCCGGACTGCCCGTATTTATACGTTCGGCACGGTCGATCGGTTGCTTGTCTGGTCTACCTCCGGTCGACGCCAACTCCTGAAGCCGATCCAATACAGTCTCGTACATCTGGACCATTCGATCGACCGCTGCAGTGTTTCATGCTGTGGTTTCCAATTGCTGCGCCATGCTCGTTTCGAGCGACTGCTTCCGAAGGCTAACCTCCGTGAGACCACTGGTGAGCACCCCAATAGCATGCTGATCAGCTGCACTACGTGTTTCCGGCATCTTGTTCGTTACTCAACGAGAGCACAAATGATAGTGCAGTGCAGTGTAGAGAGAGAGAAGAGTGCAAAAGAGGCGGAGAGAGAATAGTTTGTTATTTCCTGCCCTTTCGATTACATCATACCCGCTACTTATACCTGTTGACACAGGTGACTTCTTCTGGATCCTTCCAGCCACATATACTACCCGCTTATTCACTTAACGAACTCACGTGCATACCTCATAGCAGGGATCTTCCTCCGTTCCCCCGTCTCACCCCCTTGTGATAGTTTGGTGCTACGACAGAACTTTTCCGCTACATTGAATGAGGAGTTGTCCCTATTTTCAACTATGCTTGTGGCTAAATGATAGTCTAACTTAGATTTTATGAATATGTAATCACTAAAAGAAAATGATTCCAGAAACATATCAATAAATTGAAAACATCAACCTACAAACTTTATTTCAGGTTTGCTTCCGGTTTACATACATTTATTAATGGATTAAAGTACATTTAATTTATAATTTATATGATATGTTTAATTGAATGAGGATTAGGATGTTGAGTAATTCCTTTGGTTGTGTATCTTGGATATCAGAGCTAGTTGACTTGATCAAACTTGTTGGGCACTGAGTGGTGAATTACATTTTACATTGATGCTATCTTTCGTGAAATGCTTAATCTCTTCTTCCTCCAACGTATCACAAAACCTCCCGCCTTTGGTCTCCGGCAAAGACGCCACGAACAGCCCACAAACACTCATCACCAACCCAAACACACTCGCTGTCACGAGTCCGTCATTCCCTCTCCCCGCCGCCACCAACACCGGGCTGAACACCCCACCAAACACCAGTGCTTGTCTCACCATTGACATGGCCGAGTTCCGAACACAAGTGGGGAACAGCTCGAGCGTGTATATCAGTATCATGTTGAAAGACGAGCATGCAAAAAAGAAGGATGTCATCTCCAGGCCCATCTGGAACATCCCGCCGGGCGCCACGGCCGCGCTAAGAATGCTGAAAGCTCCGCTCATGGAAGTAAAACAGAGAAGGGAAGTCTTCCTCTGCAGCTTATCTATCAGGAAGAAGGTGAGTAGAGATGCCGGCAACTCGGCCAGTGCGTTGAGCGTGACGCTCAAGTACAAGTTGAATGAGAGATTGGCGAGCCCCAGTGGCATTCCATAGTATATTACTCCTATTCCAAACCCAACAATCATCACTGCCAATATTCTTCCGACCACCCATCTCTCATAACTGAACAGCATCTTCATTGATGAATAGAGACCCCCACTGGCATTTTCATCATCAAATGATACGTTGGCTTCAAATGCTGCAGTCAAGGAGACGGAGTTGATTTTGTCGTCAGGCACCATCAAGGATTTGAGAGTTGAGATGGCGTCTTCTCTGTGTCCTTTAATGAAGAGCCATCTTGGAGACTCGTGAACTGTGAGTTTGAGTAGCAGGCAGTAAAACAGAGCGGGGATTGAGGTCCATAAGTACATGTTCCTCCAGGAATAGCCAATGTTCATATAAGCTAAAGTGGGTAATGAGAGGAATCCAAGAGTGAAACAGAAGAAGCCTAGAATGCCAACCTGGCCACGCCAGCGCCTTCCCACCAGCTCTGAAGCCAAAACCAGCGAGCAAGTTCCGACTGTGGCGCGGCCAAGGCCACAAATGAACCGCAGCAAAGTGTAAATCCAGAGATTGCTGCTGAAAGCAGTGAGCAGACTTGTTGTGGACATGATGAAACATGAGAGAAGCAACATGTTTTTGCGTCCAAAAGATGAGTCGGCCAGGGTGGCGAAGAGAAGCCCGCCAGTCAAACACCCCCCAAAGAAGGCGGAAGCAGGAATACCGGTTAGGAATGAGGTGGCGCACTGCAAGTCCCATTGGGACACGATGGAGGTGTGTACAGGGAAGTAGTCCCATGCCCAAAAGTTGTTTGGGATGCTACATGGAGCACTAGTGCTTCTGCAAATGGACTGGTCACTAACATCGTCGTCAGAGGTGCAGTGCCAGGAGGGGAGAGCATCAGTGAAGACTGAGATGAAGGTCTGCTGGGCATCAAAAATCCAAGCAATGGAGACCAATACAGACTGGACGAACTGAGGCCAGCTGAACTGACCAATGCATGCCTCGATGGTTTCATCGAGGGAGGGAGTCTGGAGATGTGATGTCCGATCACTCGAGTGTGGGATGATGAGTGGAGTGGTTGAATTAGCGGTAGCCATGTTCTGTAGTAAGTTTGCACTGGTAGAAGCTGTTCTAAAATTACTTGGTTTATTGGTTGGAACTATTGGAATTGCACACGCATGTATTTTTAAATGCAAAAAGGGGATCAGCTTGACATCAACTAGTTGTTTGCTTTCTGTAAAGGGTTGTCGTTTATGCGTATTGCTAATTAATGTGTCTCCATTTCAGTTCAAATTCATGATTGAATATGATAGCACTAAATAGCAAAGATCGATACTTTTTTGTTTTTTATGAGACACAGAAATAAAAACCACATTATCATCGCATTCACAAACCCAACGCATTCCGAAGTTCTGATATATCAGATAACTGCTTTACTTGGTCACATACACACGTCATGGCTGGTGTAAACAGGAAAGGACATTAGAAAACCAAAAGTTTTGTGACTTGTTTCCTTTTGTTGTTGGCATACTCCCTGAACGTGGTATACCAGACCACTGCCCATCATTAAATTTGATCCCCAAGAATTGAAGGATATTGAGGAGTTCAAAAAGTGTTTGGATAAGAGCCGTTGCCTAGATGCACAACCTTATTTAACATCGAGAAGAAGGTGAAAATATTAAAAATCTACCTAAAAACATTTATGAAGGAATATAGACATGACATGAACAAAATGGTAGGCCTAGGTAGAACAAATCTTGTAAGGATTTTGAAATTATGACGGGTTGCTGAATGTCCGGTTATAGCAGGTTGCTATAGCAATTTTTTGTGACACTAACGGAATTTCTTTGATCTGAGAATCTAAAAGACACAAAAACTTTGGTTACCCAGTTCGGCAACTGCCTACGACTGCGGAGAACTTTTCTCTGATCCTTAAGATTCCACTATCATGATTAACTTACAAAGGATTCCAATACTCAGCCTACGCTAGTTTAACCACAACTTCTAACCTAGTCGGAATCTCAGCTCAGTCTGATCACACAGACTAGCGTACACTGTCAACACACTCCAATAGTAGAATGCTACAGCTCTGATCACACAGACTTTGCATTTTCTAAAACAATGTGTTACAGCAGATGATATAGCAACTTACTCTGTCAAGTTGTTGTAACTTCTGTCCACGACTCTCCAAGCACTCCCTGCTGAGCAGTCGGACCTCCATGAGTTCTCCTGACTCTGGCGAAGCTCCCCCTTGATCTAACCTCCTATTAATATCGGGGAACTCTGCTTTGCTCGCCTATAGTCGGCGACAGCTTCTCTCCGCATTTATGCTCCAAGTCAAGTATTTGAAGTTCTTAGATCAAGCTTAGATCAGACTTCTCTAGTCGTGATCTTCTCTTAGCTCATGTACCCACAACTCTATACTCTAGCCTTTAGCTCCCGCTCATTGATTATGCGTATCTCTTTGTGGTTGTGTGTGTTCTTCAGAGTTGTGCTTCTGCGACGCTTATATAGCTCCAACACCGAATAAATTTAGAAACTTCACGCTAAGTGGAACTTAGAAATCTGTCCTAATCTTTGCAGCGCAACCCCAATCTTCTCCTAGATTTTATGAGGTTGTTGAGATGCCTTCTTTCCTAAATCGAAATTTAGAAACTTATCTTCTTCAATCTCTTCCGATCGCTTGATAAGGATTTCTGATCAACTGTGATTGACTGGGAGACTCCCTGACTTGTTGCGACTCAGGCACATGTTGATCAGCTACGTTGCTCTAGCTTTAAATCTTCATGGTATGCTATAACATCTTCTAGCGGCCGGTTGCCAGCTTCTGAAACTTGCTCTAGCTTCTAACACCGCAGGATGCTATAGCAACTTCTTGCAGTTGTTTTGTTAAGAATGTCATAACCTTATCACAATTCAATTCGAGGTTAGTGAAAATCTATATGATCAAGCAGCGTCGGAAGTTGAGACTATGCTAAACTTCAAGAAACTATTAAAACTCCATTTTCTATTCAGCTGCCAGAAGCCTAGGATTAATTGGTCAAGGGAATGTGACTCAAATTCAAGGAACTTTCATACTGTTGTTAAGGGCAGGAGATTGATGAGGCGTATTTATACGACTCTCTAAACCGTTTAAACCCAACTGTTTCGGTATGTTTTTATGTGAACTGTTACTTCTTAGTGTTGTTTGCATTTCAGGTGTTCGGAATACATGAAAAGAGACTTGCGACTCAAAATGGTGTTTTTAAGGAGAAAATCGACGTTAAAGGAAATGGGTGCGCATCTTAGTGAGTTCGGCGCTCGAAGACAACATTAGCGTCGCACGCCGGACCTTAATGTCTTCTCCGGGCGCGCCACTTAATGTCTTCATGGGGCGCGGATTGTGTTTGATGAATCAAATTTTAGACCTATCGCAATTAGGATTTGGAGAATCAGTGTGAGCCCGGAGTTTTTTGGACGACAGAAGCTGGGAACAGACGGACAGACGAAATTTTGGGAGGAGACGAAGTCTTGCGTGAATAGTGTTATCCGGCGTGAACAGTGTTTTTCGGCAGTGAACGATGTTTTCCGGCGGTGAACAGTATTCGTGAACAGTGTTTTTTCATTCTTTCAAGTTTAATGTGTTTTTCAGTAATGACTATGAGTAGCTAAATTTCTGTTTCAATTTAGGGTTTTCAGTTAGTAACATATATGTTTGAGACTTGGATTTAATGCATGTTTCTATTCAACCGTAAGTTCTGGATCTTAAATTGCATGAATTGTATTGCACGGTTAGCGTATACTTTGTCGTGAAACTACCGCTCATCAATTTTGATTATTAACTCTTGTCGAAGCTTTGTCGATGAAACAAGTAGTAGAAAGGCGGGCCAACACCGTAATATTCCTCCAACTCGAAAGGCGACTTCTCCGGCGATGGCACCAGCATTATTCTTCCATTTTTCCCAATTCCTCGTCGAAGATTACTGAGGCGATTCTGCAGGTAGCGGAGTAAAAAAAAAAAAGAATTTGGGTGTAGATCGAGCATGAGCTGGTTTGGGTTTGGGAAAGGGACCTCTCAGAGCAAGTTAACGGCAACCATTTTGGGTTTGAATTTCATCTTCTTCATCAATTCAGCCTCAGACTGAGTTTGATGATGCTGAGTGTTAGGGGACCACTGGGTTGAGAGGCTGTGGGCTTTGGTGGGTTTGAAAAGAGTTGCAGACAAGGTGTTTGTGAAAATGCTCCATTGTGTAGAATAGGGTTGTGTTTTCAATTGTGGGAAGTGTGAGGATTTCTTCCGAGGTGACGAAACTCAGAGAGGTTGTGAAATAGGGTTCTTCTCATTTTTGTGGTTGACCAGGTTTGACTTGCATATGGTCGGTGTTCAGAGAGAGGCGTAGATGATATGGATTAGAGTTTTGGAGAAGGACGGTTTTAGTCCCCGCTGCTGCAGCGTTTTTTGGTGGTTGAAGAATCGAAGTTGAGAATGGAGGAAGGTAATGTTTCTAGAGTAGACACCAAAATCAGTTGATTGTTTAAGAAAGCTGTAGAATGAGATGGAGTCTCAAGATAGTGCTCTTGTTAATGACGTATTGGGCGGTTTGGGCCTGGGTTGGAAGTGTCCTTTTTCGTTTTGTCCAAGATTTGGCGTGAATATGAGGGGCAGTAGTGCTTTGCGGGATCATGTATCTTGCCACTTGAGAAGGTCGCGGAGTGAGTGCCTGTCGGGAAGGGGGCTGGTGGAGTTAGTTCAGCACCTTCGTGGACATGGGAGATGGTTGTGCGGGCGGTGCAGTAAGACGTATAGGGTGGGGACGCAGTGTCGAGGGGCTGCGGTAATGGGGCCACCTTCATTGGTTCCGAGGAGTTGTCGATTAGCATGCCGGCTGGATCGGCGGTGCCGGTTTTGAGGGAGGTTACGGTCCTTGGAGAGGTTCCCGGTGGTTTTGACCCTGTTGACGAAGATCCTGAGGTTCTCAAGAAATTAAGGTGTGTAACGATCCCAACCCTGAACTTCATTCCAAGAGCTTGTAGGAGAGGGGTGGCTAAGTGCTATGTCGAAGTAATTAGAGCGGTTAATAAGGTTCCTGGTAACCTTAACCGGTGGGGGATCATCCAGATTTTTGTTGTATCAATTCTTCGATCAGTCTAAAAAGAAGATATGGGTGGAGTCTCCTTAGCCGAGTTGGTGGCTCGTAGATTAGAGGTGTGGGGAGGGGACGGTCAGGGTCGTCTTTGGCAGGAGGCTTTGGGGTTGGAGGCGTCTGGGAGGCGGGTGCCAGTTTTTTCGGAGGAAGACTAGAGGAAGGTTAATGTGAAGCGTTGCAGGAAGTTGGCGACGATGGGTCGTCTCGGTGATGCGGCAGGTGCTTTAGTTAGTGGAGGGGTGTTGCCGCAGTCTCAAGAGGTGATGGATGAGCTCGTCCGTAAACAGGAAAGCACACCACCTCCAGGGATTCCCACGGGGCTGTCTCTTGATTCGATTGTGCTTTCTTGGGAGGAGGTGTGGCGGGATTTTCATTCTTTTCCGAGCGGTTCCGCCGGGGGGCTGGATGGGCTTAAGCCGCAGCTGTTATTGGATATGGTTCATGGGGTCGCAGGCCGGGTGGAGGAGGTTCTGTTGCAGAGAGTTTTGACAGCTCATGTCGTGCTTTTGCTCAGTGGGAGAGCGCCTCTTAGTTTGGCTCCCCTTCTTATGAGTGCTCCAGTTATTCCTCTTGCGAAACCTGGAGGAGGGGTTAGGCCGGTCGCTGTGGGAGAGGTTTGGCGACGTCTTACGTCGAAGGTGGCTCTAAATGCTGTTAGAGCTTCAGCGACGACTTATTTATTGCCTTTTCAGTTGGGGGTGGGAGTGAGAGGGGCAGCAGAGGCTATTACACACTCGTTAAACCATTTGATGGGGGAAGCATTTAGCCGATGAGGGGCTAGGGGTTTTGAAGGTGGATCTCACAAATGTTTTTAATCTGGTCAGTAAAGAGGTTTTCTTGGAAGGAGTGCGGCTGCATTTCCCATCACTGAGCGCTTGAGTTGAGTATTGTTATGGATTTCAAGCTTTGCTCTTTTTTGGAGAGTCGACCATTCTTAGTTGTCGGGGGGTGCAGCAAGGCGATTGGGGCCTTTGCTTTTTGCCGTCGCTTTACAGCCCTTGCTTCGTCAGATTGGAGAGTTGTGTCCTCGTTTGATGCTCAACGCTTGGTACCTGGACGATGGTATATTGATGGAACATAGAGAGGATTTGTCGATGGCGTTTGGGGTCATTCGGGATTCGGGGCCACGGCTTGGGTTGGTGGTGAACCATACCAAGTCCTTATGGTGGTGGCCAGGGGGTGGCAGGAACCGGCCTCCGGAGGTGCCAGACGGGGTCGTAGTCTCGGACTCCTTGGCTTTATCTGTTTTGGGTAATCCTATTTCAGCGGATGGGAGAGGAGCCCATGGGGTGGTGGGGAAGAGAGTTCTAGGCATTCAGGCCATTCTAACTGAGGTGTCTAAGTTGGATAATCCGCAGTTGGAGTTGTTGCTTTTGCGTGCCTGCGTAGGCATGCCGAAGATGATGTATAATTTGAGGTGTTCACCGCCCGATTGGATTGAGGGGTCGATTCGCTCTTTCGACACAGCGGTGCATCAGATTTTGGTGCATATATGGAACACGGGTTTCACGATAGAACAAAGAAGATTGGTGGGTTTACCTCTTAAGTTTCGGGGGCTTGGAATTCCGGTGGGGAGCGATGTGGCTCTCTCAGCTGCAGTGGCCTCCTTGGTGCAGGCTGGAGGATTGTGGAAGGTGCTTACGAAGGATTCGTTCTCTTCGTCCTGGTCTGGAGTCTTGCTTGAAAGGTGGAACTTGAGATTTCGTCCTACCTCCCCAGTTGGTTTGGATGAGCTTAGGTCGAAGGCTAAGCCACAACAGTGGCTTACCTCCCTGGCTGCGGAAGTCATCAGGGTAGAGATCAAGGGGCAGGGAGGGGTCCGGGTGAGTACTCTGGTGGATGCTGTTTTTGCATCAGGGAGTGGTATTTGGACCACAACGATACCTACGCCTTTCTCTGGGCTTCATATGAGCTCGGCGGCATTCGCTTGGCCCTCAGGTACTGTACTGGACACGATGTGTTTGCAGTTTCCCGAGCTTGTACGGCCTGTCGGGGGTTTCACACGTCCGACGCGGCAGGGGATCATGATTCCCATTGTCTGGGGGGTTGGAGGAGGATTCGAAGGCATAACGCGGTGAGAGATGCGTTATACACCTTTTTTAGGGAGGCTAATTTGGGGCCTAGGCTGGAGGTGGCTGGCCTTCTAGTTTCGGCTTGGGATGCGAGGAGGGATCTTTGGGTGGATGTATCCATTGTCTCTCCTTTTGTGGGAGGAGGGGCAGGGAGGGGGTCAGGGGAGGCTGCTAGGAGATCAGAGGAGAGGAAGATCTCTAAGTATGGGGCTTTTTGTTCAGCCAATGGTCTTTTGTTCGAGCCTTTCATCATGGAATCTGTAGGAGGTTTCGGAACGAGGGCTGATCAACTGATCAGGATAGTGGCGGCAAGGTGGGCGGAGGTTAAGGGTATGGAACCGCCGGCAGCGCTCTTCATTTTAAGGCAGAAGTTGTCTTTTGTTTCGCAGAAGGTTTGGCAGACGGATTTTTATTAAGAAATGATTTCGATTAGCTCCGTCTTTACCTTTTGGCTTTGAGCTCTCTTTTGTAACTGTCTCTTTTTGAGTTATATGAATGAATATATAGTAGTAGAATCTAGGCTTAATAACACCTTTGTCGAGATACTCTAGGTTATTACTTTTGTCGGGATGACCATATGTTTGATTAGAATCGCAATCTTTAGAAGTCAATGATAACAGTCACTATTGAATTCCCTGAGTTGAATACTTCTCGTAATTGATATCTCGGAACAACTTACTCAAACATCCTTTAGTTAAATATCCACAGGAAATCGCTTCACAGTCAGTTCTCTTGGATTCGATCCTTGCTTGCCGCTACACTAGCTAAAACTTGAAGATATAAATACAAATTTGACGCACATAACGATGCGCGTCAGAGATCTAAAACTAAAATTAGCCAAATTAAACTTCTGAACAATTACATATCCTTTGACACTAGAGTGATTATGTAGGGTTTCTTAGGATATTTTAAAAGTGTTCTTAACGATAATTTTGTGCGTTCCTTAGTAGACTGTTTGAAGAAGGTGACGAAGTAAATGAATTGGAGTGTATTCAACCACTCAGGCCGGATCAATGGATGAGGTAGTTCAAGTGGTAAAAACCCTACCAAATAATAAGAATGCTGGCCCGAATTGCTTTAATGTTAAATATTTTAAATCCTCTTGGAATTCATGTGGTAAAGACATTTTGGAATTGATTAGGCACTTTTTGAAGATGATAGACTTTCGAGAGGAACTAAAACTACTTGCCCAGCTTTAATTCCCAAACTCACCACAAGATTTTAGGCATGTTAGCTTTTGTAATGAAATATTTAATAGACTCAACTCTATTTTCCATGCTGAGTCCCAGTCAGTATTTGTCCTTGACCTAAACCTTGTGCAAACATAAATTTAGCTCAAGAATTGAGATTGATCTTTTCAAAGCTTGTGATATTGTATATTTGAATTTTATTTAAAGCCCATTCGGATGATTTTTGGATTTCCTATTAAAATTGTTTATGACCTGCATCTCATCTGCTAAATTTTCAGTACTGATAAATGGCAAGTTGGATGATTATGTAAAACGGAGGAAGATGATAAAGTAGAAGATGATTCCGAGTAGTGTTTCTTATTGAGAGTTATGCACATATAAATACAAGATACATCAATTTAGATCCACTATCTGGGGAGATAACACAGTCTCTATGATTGATACATTCATATCCGAAATTATATGCAATAAACCGAAGTGATATTACTTTTTATTTTTGACAGATTACTTGGAGAGTAATAGAGGGCATATGCAACGGGGCCTTTTTTTTATTTACTCTAGTGATGGCAGTCATAGCTAGATGGTTAAACTGTCTTAGGAAAGAAAGAGGTTTTGATTTGCACCCTAGATGCAAAAAATGTCCACTTTTTAAATTAATCATGGTTCGGTGATTTGAGTAAAAAAGGTTTTAGGTGAGTTTTATTTATTCATGGTTTGGCCTTAGAGTCAAATCTGGTATCTTTTTTGGTGGAATATCAAGCACCGAAAAGATTATTCTTGTTTGCTTGCTATTCAAAAAAGATTAACAACATTAGACAGATTGAAATGGAGTAGAGCCTTGAACAAAAGATGTTGTTGGTCTAGACAAGAACTAGAAACAAACGACATATCTTCTTTAGCTGCCCAAAAATGAATTGATGCAAGCTTTGGAGATGCCTAGTGCTGGGAGGATTTGTTGATTGGAGAAGTATGAGAAGATGGAAGAGTATACAAGGCCTTCTTTATTATTAATGCACCAATTTTTGAGAACTGGGAAAATAGGAATAATACTATATTCAAGGGGGAGGTTCATGAAAGTAGATATGGAGCTTGGATGAAAGTGAAAGATAATGATGAAGATGAAAATCAGACAATTCAAGGCTAAACAAAATGGAGGAACATTGGATTTTAATGGTCCGCTTGAAAAGTTTACCTGTTATTGTTAATTTACCAGGTGTTACATGTGCTTAGCTGATGAAAATTGTCATCGACAGTCATGGGGGTACGTGCGAGCTTGAGTTTGAGTTTGTCCTCGCTGATGTAAGAAATTCTTTTTAAATCTGTCACGTTTACACAATTTAGTTCTAAAAATGTTAGTTTTTTAATAAATCATTATTGGGAATATCAATTTGTGTATTTTTAAAATTTAAATTGCTGACCGGATGATCATTTGACGCTGAAATGTACAAAATAAAATAAATCGCTAGTAAAAGTAGCGATTTGATGTGCGTATCCACCCTCAGTCTGTCGTCATCTTCTCCCCCCGCCGACTACAGTTCATCTTCGACTTCTTCTCCCAGTAGCGGTTTAATGTGTGTATCCAAACTAAATCCATTTCGATGCCCACTTTTCCATCTACGGTTGTTAGGTTCATCCGACTTCTGTAGGTGGTGTATTCTCACGCTTTTGGGGAGGCAGGGGGTTTGGGACTTCCAGATTAAATTGCTTTTTGTGACCCCAGCTGTTCAAGTACATGACTTGCGGGAACGACTCCTCACCTTGCTGTGTCATCATACCCACACACACACCTTCGCCTCCAGCCTCCACCAGCCCTGCCAACGGTCGCAAATCGGAGCCAGCACAGTTCCTCTTGCTCGCGTGATGAAGCGATCTGAGTGCGGATGAGAACTTGTGGCCCCGATCGGCGTGGCAATTCACTACAGCTACGCTGGCCGCCATCCATAATTTGCTCGGGTAACTCATTTTTAGGGCTTGTCTATTTTGTATGAAAGATTAAATCTTCAGGAGTTTTAATGAGTTTAGGCTTTGAAGGTGGGTGTTTATAGTGTTGGGAAGACTGGTTTTGGGATAAACCGTGGGTAGAATCAGATTAAGTTGCTACTATCAGATTCCGAGATACCTGGAAGTGGAGTGGGCGAGGGAGAAGAAGCCGAGGATGAACTGAGACAATGTGTAGTTGGCGGGGGAGAAAAGCTGACCGATTGAGGTTGGATACACGTATCAAAACGCTAGGCGGTTTATTTTATTTTGACAGTTCAGCGTCAAATCATCACCCAGTCAGCAATTTAAATTTTAAAAATATACAAACCGGTACTTTCAGTAATGATTTGTTAAAAAGTAATATTGTGGAAACTAAATTTAAAATCGTGATATTTTTGAAACTAAATTGTATAAAAGTGGTAGATTTAAAAAAATTTCGTCATGTAGTTGATAGGGTTGAGGAATTACTAATTTAAGCTAGTAATTAGCAGGTGGTTGTGGTCTTTTGTTGTTGGCTAGTGTCAAAATGTCTTATCCTTATAATTCTTCTCTTTTTGAATAGCACTTTTTTCAAACGTTCTAAAAATCTTCGTCTAGGCCGGGCAATTCCAAGAAATTCATAAACAGATTTGTTTTCTCCTATTTTTTCGTTTTTTCTTTCATGAGAGACATAATACTAAATATTACGATTTCCTATAAAGAATCAATACGCAATTAAGATTAAAGATTTTATAAGTCAAATATTTTGAGTTATATCACCCCTCTTTTGAAAGAACGTGTGGATACCATTTCTTGATAAGGGTTTATCTATTCGATTAGGACATACTCCTTTGGGATATGTATGATTATTTGGGATTACGAGTATAAACAGGACATGTGTTACTCATTTGTAAGCACTCCAAAATAAAGAATCATCATTCTAACACAGATGTGAGCTCTCTTCTTCATACCCAATGACACTTCATGCATCCATGTCAGGTCTTGAAGCTCCTCTCTAAGGTAACACATAAAGTAACAGAAAAATATATGAATCATCATGAACGCTCCTTGGATAAACACAAAAGTCATACTCGCACCTTTTGTAACCAATCTACATCATGTGGGAATCAAAGCACTTGTATTACTGCCTCGATGACTGCTTCAAGCTATACAAGCATCTCTTCAATAAACAACTAGCCTGTCATGTTTGTATGAGTAAAACTCTTCTCGGTGATTGCTTTAAGCTATACAAGCATCTCTTTAATATATAACTAGCCACTTTCTAACTATTCCATGTACATTTACTCATCCAAACTATGAAGGAAGACTGTGTTTACATCTATCTGCACTATATGTCTATATGCATATCCTAGCTAGACCAAAGCCAAAACTGGCCTGATTAAAATATTTTTGACTACAATAGAGAAAATCTCATTGTAGTCAATCCCGTTTCGCTATGAGTATCTCTTTGCTATGAGGCGAATGATTAGTGTATTTTAATCCTTTTTATTGTCAATTTATATTTTTTAAGAGTCAATTTGTTATCATTTGTGACAAAAAGGGGGAGAAGAATTATTATGTTGATATTTTGGGCCTTGTTACATAACTCTCTCGTGACAGATGCAAGTCGACCTTCGAGAGAGAAGAGGAGCCCATGTTGTAATTTTGTCAAAAAAATGCCAAGGGAGATTGTTAAGGTTATGACATCCTTCACAAAACAATCGCAAGAAGTTGTTACAACATCCTACGGTGTTAGAAGCTGGAGCAAGTTTCGGAAGCTGACAACCGACTGCTAGAAGATGTTATAACATACCATGAAGATTCAAAGCTAGAGCAACGCAGCTGATCAACATGTGCAGCAGGTAGAGCGTCCGAAGGATTGCAGCCAGCGTCACAACAAGTCAGAGAGTCTCACAGTCAATCATAGTTGATCAGAAGTCTTCATCAAACGATCGGAAGAGATTGAAGAAAATAAGTTTCTAAATTTCAATTTATGAAAAAAGGCATCTTAGCAACCTCCTAGAATCTGGGAAAAGATCGAGATTGCACCGCAAAGATTAGGATAGATTCCTAAGTTCCAGTCAGCGTGAAGTTTCCAAGTTTGTTCGGTGCTGGAGCAATATAAGCGTCGCAGAAGCACAACTCTGAAAAAGACGCACAACCACAGAGAGATACATAAGCAAAGAGCGGGAGCTAAATGCTAGAGCGCAGAGTGGTGGGTGCATGAGTTGAGAGAAGATCACTATTAGAGGAGTCTGATCTAATCTTGATCTAAGAATTTCAACTGGAGCGTAGGCTCGTTGAAAGATCAAGTACTTGCTTTGGAGCATAGTCGCGGAGAGAAGCTATCGTGAACTTTCAAAGAGCAAAACAGTTCCCAGATATTGACAGGAGGTCATATATCAAGGGGGAGCTTATCTAGAGTCAGGAGAACTCGTGGAGGTCCGACTGCTCAGCAAGGAGTGCTCGACGAGTAGTGGACAGAAGTTACAACAACTTGACAGAGTAAGTTGCTATAACATCCATTGTAACACATTATTTTAGAATAGGCTAAGTCTGTGTGATCAGAGCGGTAGCGTTCTACTATTGGAGTGTGTTGATAGTATACGCTAGTCTTTGTGATCAGACTGAGCTGAGATTCCGACTAGGTTAGAAATTGAGGTTAAACTAGCATAGGTTGAATTTTGGAATCCTTTGTACGTTAACCGTGATAGTGGAATCGTGAGAGATGGAGAGAAGTCCTCCCAGACGTAGGCAGTTGCCGAACTGGGTAACCAAAGCTTTTGAGTCTTTCCGGTTAGGCCGAAGCATAGAAATTTTGCAAGTGTCACAAGAGGTTGTTATAGCAACCGCTGTAACCGGACACTCAGCAACGCGTCGTAATTTCAAATTGAAATAATCGTAGTTAAATACTTTGAGATGAGAGGCATATGATCAGTTATTCATAAGCCAAAATCCGTTATATTGAATGAGATTGATGCTTAAAGAGTTGTCTAAAAAATTAAAAATATGAGTTCAAAAAGAACATAACACTCAACCTTGTAGAGTAGAAATGAAAGTAATGTGCAAATGTATCATATTGCTTGGAAAATGGATTGAATGTAAATTTATGGATAAACTCATTTCACATTCTTGGTAAAATGCTAACCAAGGAGGCTCTCTTATGCAAAGGTGAGAATCACGGGTTGATTCGGGTTCGAAATAGGGATTAAATGGGTGCGCCGCAACGTATGGGACGCAAATGATTGACCAATTTAGTAGCACGCGGATAGACCCTCTTTTGCACTTTTTTCAACTTGAACTCTTATTTTTGGAGCATCAAATTTAAGGCGATGTTGTACGTTACTTGGGAGCAATGACTGAATGTCCAAGTGTCGCCTGACTCATTTTGAGGCGCGGCATGACTGTCACTAGATTGACAATGCAAATCTTGAAGAGATATTGAAGGAGGGTATGAATGGATAGTTAGTTTGATTGTGATCTTTGAAAGTTTTGGTGATTCATGGCAAACAAGGAAGATAAAGTCATGCTAAGTTTGCTCAAAGAGCATCAAAAGAAGTAATAAAGCATCTGCAGGTGGAGGGAGTCAATGAGTGGAAAGAAGGGGCCTTGTCATGTGGAATGAAACCAATAAAAGATGAGGACTGGAGGAGGCTGAGAATGATTGCAGTTTTGGGGCCTTCTTTTTCTCAAATACATGATTTGATCAGCAGGAAAAAGATCAACATTAGAAAGTGAAGCAGATTCCCTAAGATGGCTCAACCTAGCATAACTAGCATTTATCAATCTTGTATATAGTTTCCCTGTATCAACTTCATGTGTTTTCTTTTTTTTTGTGTGTGTGAATAAAAGGGTGCATTCATTATAAAAAATTCGGATAAAAATAACACAAAACAAACTCAACTAAGAAGGAGAAAAGAGCCGGCACAACCCATCTGGAGGCAAAGCTATGTTAAAATATTTACTTATTAAAATTTCTTATATATATATATATATATATATATATATATTTGTGTTTGGTCCTTAAACTACACTAATTTTCTTTTTAAGAATATAAAAAGAATTTGGAGCCTGAAGCCCTTGCTTCAAATGCTCCCTATTGAGCTGGCTCCGCATGACAGACACCGTCAAACAGTCATAGCCAGTAGACAACAAAAGAAACACTGGACTAAGCAAACCAGAAGCCTCGCACTAAACCAACACTAGAATTGGCTCCGCTTGTTCCTATTTTTGATTGCATCGTCGGGCCTTGTTATTTATTGGTCCCCCTCTGAAAATTTTATTTTTCTTGTTTTGGAGACAAGGTCTTCATAAAAGTCGTTGGATCGTAGTTAGCGTTCCATAGCGAGTAATAAAAGTTTTATTTCTCGCTCGGTAAGAAAGCAGCGAAAATAAATATGCAAAAAATAACTAGGATAATGTATCTGAGAGAAAAACCACTATCTTCTTACATGCTAGAAGAATTTTTGAATAGCTGTTGTATTAAATTATTTTTTGTTTACACTAGGATAATGTACTACTAGCAGCCAGGCATTACGGTTCACTGTCAGCTAGGGTACTCTCCTAAAGTCAACCGCATCACAAGTAGCGTCTTTCTTCTCACACAGAACACACCACCGTCATGTGTTCCCTCTAGAGTAACACGCTGCTCCAGTGCAATCCTTACAGTGGCGCAATCTTCCGGACTTCCGTTCCTAATCTTTGGGTGTCAAGGACTTTCAGCGAGAACTAATAAATAAATGTAGGCCCGCCACCTTTTTATTTCTCGTTCTCCCGATTAGAAACCTTATATTTGCTCAACCGCAAATCCTAGGTTTTCTTTCCTAATTGTAATAGAAAATCATTCTAGTTGATAAAGATCATCCCATACTAATCTTATCAACTACTCAACAAAGATTATCACATACTAACCTTTGTCGACCGGATCTTGATATCATGAATATATTGTTTCCTAATTTGTAGCTCATTGGATCTTGATATCTCTTATATTTTGTTTTCTAAATTGTAGCCCGTTGGATCTCTCTTATATCTTGTTTTCTTAAATTGGTGTGTATTAGATCCTCAACTCGTTCATTCTAGATCTTCTTGAACCGAAGATCAATTTTGATATAATAACAACTCATCCATCATTATCTAATGCAGTAACACCTGTGACATGTAACGTTACCTGCACGCTCAAGTAAATGTATTGGTTGAGTGTTTGTCTCATCAAAATCCAAGGAGTTTAAGAACTCCAATAGTTCCCCCCTTTTGATGATGAAAAACGCCCTTTACACAAGGAGTATAACATACATATATCTATGGTCGCATCAGACTCCACAACAAAATCTTTGTTCAATTTCAGATTCATTCGCTTAGTTCCCGCTCAACACTATATAATTCCCTCTCATATAGGTACACGAGATTTAGAAGCATGAAACACAAAGTAAAAGACATAACAGATTCATTTCAAAGCTTAGGGACCCAATCTAGATGAGAGAGAACGTAGACACCTACATAAAAATAAAACAAAAATAGACAGCGCCTAAATGAAGAGGTAGCAAAAAAATATATATCACCATAGACTAGGGATGATGTGGTATGGAAAAAAGGAGGGAGTAACTTCTCGGGGAGGTGAGGTCAAGCAGGGGCATGAGGCTCGGAGGAGAGTCGCTCAATTATGTTTTCAATACACATTATTACTCCATTGATCGCCTCAAGATTAGAATAGAGCTGCATCTGTTAGGAAACTAGGACTGATAATGTATCCTTAATCTAGCTAGCTAGTTCTGGATGATTCTAGACCTAGTGTTCCCATGTGTCTTTTCCATTGATTGACTCTCTGCAGATTCTTCAAACGGCTGATCTACTGGTGGTATGGCTGGAGCTCTCACCTATCCTTTCCCTTCGTTTTTCTAGGATTGCTCTCATCCATCTGACGGGAACAAGTCACCTCAGTTCCCATAGAACAACGGATACAGTAGGACTTTCTTTATGATGTTGGGGTAAGGAAGCGAGTGCGCGTCACTTGACAGGTATGCTCCATATGCTGCATGATGATTTTTGGCAAGTTGATGTGTTCGTTCTTTACATGATGAAGTCTTGGATGACAATGGTATTTCTCTTCTGTTCTCTTGGGATAACATTACTCACCACGTAGGCGTGCAACAGTCGACCAACTATACCCATATTGTTTGTCTTTACATTGCTTGCAGAGGGTTGGGGTCCTCACTAATGGTTTTCATTAGATCTGCAGATGTGACATCATGAGGCCATTGTTCTTTTGAATATCCTTCATATCATGTGTGAGGAACCCCAAGAACCAATCGTAGCTCAATACTTGAGAAGTATTGAGTCGTTTCATCGAGTAGAAAACACCCCACTAGGGCATGTGGACGTCTCTCCAGCTAAAAAGGTGAGTAGAATTCCTTAACCATATATTTACTTACCACCTCCTCTTTGGCAAACAATCCATTCAACCAGAACCAACCAAGCCATTCTCATGAAGGAAGGAATGGTCGACAACTAGTTCTTTGACCAAGTTTCTGTGAGGAAGCTCCCGATTCTCCTCTTTTGCAGAACTGTGTCCCTTAGTCGGTTGCGGGCACTCTTTCTAACACTAGATTTGCTGGAGTTGGTTGTTAATGTTTCTTAGGGTTTGGAAAGCATAATTAAGTAGAGGAGCTCTAGGATTTGTTAGAGTTGTGTAATGGAGTTTAACCAAAATCTCATCTTAAATAGTCGCCAGTAATTATTTTCTTTATTTAGGATTATTCTCTGGTAGATTTTCATATTTGGTCCATATTTGCTAATATTTAAAAATGTACCATGTGCTATTAGTTTTAACAATCATTGCTTGCACAGTTACCGGCCTTTCTTTTGTAATCATGTCATATATTTTGTGTGGCTTTTCTTTCCCGCGCCTTACTCCCGCCTTTACCATTAACCTTTGATGTTTCCCGCGGTTTCAAGGTACAATATGATGCAGTGACAATGCCTAATGTAGCGTGCGTGGGAACTGGGATATATCAAATTCATTCATTTTGCAAAATACCGAAAATTGATACGACTGAAGGAAAACCCTCATTTTCATTAAATCAAATTCAACTAAGTAATAAAACAAGGCATCATGTTCTTAAATAGAATAACGAAAACAAAGATGGAAAGAACAATTCTAGCACAAAAGAAAATACGAAATAAAATAGTAAAAGGTGACAGATGGGCTAAAAAAGCCCATACATCACGAGCGTAGCTCATGAGAATGGTCCGCAGGCATGTTCCGCTTAAAATTACATATTATAATAGATCATCTGATTTCGGCAGTCCGAAGTCCACTACCCTGCACCGTTAGCCCAAGTTGGATAATGTCATTTGCTCCGCATCAATACCCGAGTGGTACGAAAAGACATCATACCTAACAAATATTGTTAACACATAAATTTTTAGATGTTTATCTCATGGGAAAGTATCCAGTAAGTGAAAGATATCAAAGATATCAAAACATATCATAGGGTCGTCCTTCGATGAGTTGGCTTAGAATAGTCATAGATACCTAGATTTATGCCATTGTCGGACAGTATGTTATAGATTTGTGTGATGCTGGCTCGAACGGATACTCCACGCCCACTACTAGAACCAGGTCGCGACCCATTGGACTGATTACCTCGTCCCTCTTGGCTTCCTCTCTTACCATCAAGTTTGGTCCTATCAACCCACCACTAGGGATGCCCAACAAGCTGCAAGCACCCTGACGCGGCATGACCTTATTTGTTGCAGTGAGTCAAGTTATTGTTCGGTCTCGATTGTCCCATCGTCCCTTTTAAGTTGACCGGCTTCGAGCACCATCATTTGCTGCAAGTGCAATCTGATTGTTGCTTTCTTCCATTACATGATTCATTGAACGCACTCGCTCTTCTTGACCAATGTGGAGTACACCTTGTTAATGGAAGGTAATGAGTTTATGGCAGGAGTCGTTCCCTAAACATCCTCGTCTAAGCTCACAAAAAGTGATGGACCATGACCATTTCTCGTTACTTTTGAAGCTTTAAATTAACACCACAAATACATCCTTCACATTTACAAGAAGGAAGAGGATTATATTTCCTTAAAGCTTCCCACAAATATTTTAATTTATAGTAGTAGTTGAGGATCAACATTCCTTCTAGCTTCATCACGGCAATTGTTAGGTTTTAATCTAGGTTTGCTTGAGCTTTACCTTGGACTGAGATTAGAACAAAGTATGACAGGTTTATTGTGGTCTGCATGTTGAATCTGTTTGGCTTGTTTTTGAGCTGATATGCAATCTAAGGTCCAGGTTGGTTCTGAGTCTTTTGCCCTTTAGTCTGTTTTTCTTTGTTTTTACTAAGTTTAAAGTGCAGGAAATTGGACTTTAAACGGGCTAACTTTGGGCTGAAGGCTACAAGTCAAAACGCTGCGTTTTGACCAGAAAAACAAGAGAAGCTCATTTGGGGTTTTAGGGCTCAGAATAAGAGAGAAGAGAAATCGAGAGAGAAAAAGAGGAGTCGAGCGATTTCGCGGGAACGACCAAGAGAGAGCAATTGGGCGACGAGCGACGGGCGAGAGCAAGAGCGTGCGATTGTCCGTGCGAGCGAGGACGGAGTGGCTTTGAAGGACCAAAGCTGCGGAGTTGTCTAGCTGGAGCTGTCGAACGGAGAAGGTGTGTTCGCAAGAGCGAGGACAGCTCTTGCGCATCCACGGAGACTCGAAGGGAAGACGAGTGAGAGTGCTGCGGGTGCGACGGATTGCGTCCAGGGAGCGGCACGAGTCTTCGGCAGCAGCTGACGGGATCATCTTCGGCGCTACGCGCCCAGGGGCTATCGGAGGGGGCTTTGAACCCTCCACTTCTATTCTTGTCTTTGCTGTGATATTGTAGTTTTCTCTCTTTCTGATTAGTTCGATTAGATAGAGTTCTTGAATGCTTGGTTGATGCGCTGAGTTCTTTGTCTGTTTGTAATTGGACGGAATTGCATAGTGGATTGGGTCGAGCCTCCCCTGCCTGAGGTTCCGCAGATGTACGGTTGTTTACAACCGGAACTGCGTAAACAATCTTGTGTGCTCTGTCCATTTCTTTTGATATCTTGCGAAGTTTAATCTGAAAGGAATTGATCTAAGGGGAAACAAGAGCTTAAAAGATTGAAAACTGATATTACATTGCATATCTTCCGCTGTCAGTTTTATCAAATTGGTATCAGAGCCCGTTTAGGATCGTACGGGACTCTTTCGTTGCTGTAATAGCACCAGCAGCCTTGCGGATCCTCCTCTGTAGGAGTCTTGAACCGTTGCAGGCTGCTGGTCACATTCTTGAATCGTTCGTCATGGTTGTCTTTGAAAGAATATTAAGAAAGATCTTCTGATACCATGACACACGATTGATTTCAAATGTGATTCCTATTTTCTATCTCACATTCATTCACAAGAGCTCCTAATATATGCAAACGCAAGATACTAATTAAGCGGAATGTAAAGCTACGTACAATTTGATCCCTCAATATTTATACAAGATATATTTCATTAGAGATTAGCTGAGTAATTGATTGATAAATTTTAACATTTACCTAACATAATATATCTCATTACACCATACCAATAATAAGGTGTGTAGTCATAATACAGCAACAAAACTTTGCCTTCTTATCTGGTAATTTCAACAATATCACTTGCAACTAAAGTTCAAATGCGAAATATGCTACTCCTTTACACCCACCATAACCAATACAAAAAGAAAAAAGTGATCCAAATTATTATAAGTTAGGAAATTTCTACTGCGAGGAAGAGTTGAGATTAACAAATATGTCGGCAGGAGGTATGAAGTAATCGAAAGACAAGCCAGGCACATCGAATGCCACGTCATTGATGGTCCACTCTTCCTCCAGCCTCGTCCTGCTGTACTCTACGGCCTCGTCCCCAAACTTGAACACAGTAGCAATGGTGCGCCCCTGATGAGCAATCAAAATCCCATCCACAGCTCTGTAATCTGCAATGCTGCTGCCTATGGTGGTCTCCCAGTACACGGCCGTGTCATCATCGTCTCCGCTGGCCACTCGGGTGAGGTGGGAGTCTTCCATGTATATCAGGAGGCCGCTCTTCTGGCTAAAGTAGCCGTATAATGTATGGCGAATGACCTCGGCCGCGCCCTCGCTGCGTTCTTTGATGTCGATGCGGTCAGCTTCTACTTTGAGGAGAAAGCAGCTGTCGCCTCCGATGGTGTCCTCGCCCATGTACTCCGATTTGGCGAAGAGGCTTGCTGTGATCTTGGGATCAAGACCCTGCATTACTCGAACCCAATCAAAATGGGTGATAAAGAATCAGACAACAATAAAGTTAATCACGTGAGAGTAGCTAGCTAGGGAGACAAAGCATATAACTTTGTCAGCAATTGCAGACTCCTTTCTCGGGATCCGACCCTCTCTCTCTCATTCATCAATCTATCTAGTTTTACCTACGTCTAAATTCCTCTTTAGTTTCTACTCGAGCTAACTATTTGTTTGCGTAATAATCATACTTGGGGATGCCTCAATCTCGTGACTTGTGCTGTCTACCAGCTTTAATCTTTACCTCAAATCAATTCCCTCCCTGTCTCCCACCAAACCATGAAAATCAATGAAATGCTTTGCTATTTTAAAGCGATCGAGCGAAGTTTGTTAACCTGAATGATGCGACGAAGGGGACGTTGAGGGCCTTTAGCAGCGTGAGTCCCTAGCCAAGGAGTGTGGCGCCACACGATCTTCCCGTCGCTGCCAGCCGCCACCTTGCTCCCACCCACCACCAGCTCGAGCGACCACATGGCCGGAGACATCATCCACAGGACGAAGCAGCCGCTCTCCCCGCTCCGAGTCCCCAGTCGCTTCACTTTGTCATCGTCATCGCCCGCAGTGGTGCTGGATATCTCCGTTTCGCAATATGTCATTTTCACGTCGCCGGTGGTGTACATGTTCTTGTAGCTCCTGTTTCGTTCTAAGCAGCCCGTTGCCGCTGAGTACTGCTGGATGATGTACCTGGCAGCCAGACCACCACCCTGCTAGCTCCAAGTATACATTAAATCCAAGAAGACAACACAGAGAAAAGCATATATAGATCGAAAGCGTACATCAATGGGGATGTTCTTGATGCGGAGGAGCTGGAGCTGGAGGTGAAGAGGGTCGTGGTTCAGGAGAAGTGGGATGGGAGCAAGGGGACAAGCTAAAACCCCAAGAAGCAACCTCATGTCCTTTCCTCCTCCAAGGACGATGCTGCTCCTTGCGGTTTGCTTCTTGTTGCGAAACCATTCTCTGAATACGTCCCATGAGCTGCTGCTGGGATTGATTTTCTTGTCCTCAAAGTGCACAAGTAGCTCAGGATCCGGACCCTCGACTAGTGGCGCCATTGGCTTTATCTGCTTCCTCTGCCACATCGACCCGCCCATTGCAGCTGAAACTTTTGTGTAAACCAAATGCTTGAGATTATATAAACTTGAGATGTGGTGGTGGTGGGTGGGGTGGAGAGAGAGAGAGACAAAAACGACAGTTGATCGATCTGCAGGGGATGATGCAGAGCGAAACAGATCAACTAGGCAAATAAGAGAGAGAGAGAGAGAGAGAGAATGGTGCAGTGCAGTATACAAAGTGTGATGTTAATGATTGATTCATTTGAGGAGGAGCAACAGAGATACTTGGTATTAAAAGAAATTGATTAAATATTTAAAGGGATGTTGTTGTTGGGATTTAGGATCGAAATTTCTTTATCGGCCATCAGATGCTTTTTTGTCCGCATGTTCATGTCAGTGGGGACTCCTTTCACATTATTTTATGTCTGTGAAGAAAATAGGTTGCGCTCTATTTTTCTGACTAACATTTGAATGTGGAGGATATTTCAAATTGTAGTGGCGAGTATGAAAACAATTATTGAAATGTCAAAAATGAATGTGTATCAAATGAGAATGCTCGAAGTTGGATCAAAATTATTAGAAATTTAGATTTTGGGTGGAATGGATAGGCGGAAAAAACCACTTAAGGGTCATTCTCCCACATTGGCTAGAACTGTGAGAAATGTTGAGTTGAGTTTATATATAACTTCATTCCTGATAAGAAATCAACCAAAGCCCTCCCATGAGCTGTATGCACCGGAATAGGGAGTGTAAATCCTCGGTGGATTGGCTTGGTTTGTGTGCGGCCGCGCTTGAGGACACGAATGGAGCTTCGATTTGAGGAGCAATGGACCTAGTCTGTTTTGTAAATTTTTAAAGAACTTAATCTAAATCGTGGTCAAGTCGGTTGAAATGTTATCTCCTGATATCTTGGGAATGATTAAGCTTTTTATGGGAATCTGTTAGAAGCTCATATGCTCCGCATTTCTATATATCAAGCAGCACAAAAACAAAGTAAACGGAGAAACAGACAAAACAAATCCTTTTTGAAGCAGACTTTTGTTTACCTCAGCTTTGATGGTGGTAGTTGACTATCAGCTTCGATTCGATCAGCAAGATTCTAGTGCATAGTGCTTGCTAAAAGTTATTTTATTCTGGGGAGCGAAATGCCAAGTCAAGTCCAGCACACGGACGACAATATTGGTTCAAGTGCCGCGTCCAACACGATTCAATCCTAATTTATTATTATTTTCTTTGATTCCAAATAATATTGCTCCTTACTAAAATTTCTAACATTTTATACCAGCATCCATCCCATAATCCCAACTCACACATTCCTTCCATGTGTCTGTATATAGTTTATAACTTCATTAGCGATTGAATTCAAAAGTTTGAAATAATTAAATATTTGACCGTCATTTTGTTATTGCATTCTCTTCATTTTGCCAAGGTGATTACATCAACCAGATCATCTCAACGCAAATATTTCAGTAACTGGTGTGTATAAACACCTTAATAGAATTATAAAATATATATTCTTTTCAAACACGTTTACACATTTACATAGGATCAGTCTAAACCTTTACATGGAATCAGACAGGGCCGGCCCAACCGTGAGGCCCATGAGGTAGCCGCCTCAGACCTCACGGTTGAGGAGGCCATACACACAAAAAAAAAATTATCCGTCTCTCTTGCGTTTTCGCTTCTCCCGATTCCCGAATCCCGAGCTCAACTCCTATCTCTCATCGCCCAAAGCTCCAAGGTCCAAGCCTCCAAGTCACACCGATCTCAGAGCTTCTCCACGCGATCATCCGATTGATATTAGTTTAAACTCCGCCTTTCCGATCGCCCGATTCCGACGTGGATGATTTTGATACTCCAATGCCGGTGATTTGGTTAGAGTTTTTGTTGTCGTGATGATTTTGATACTGTGAGTAGTTGTTGATATCAATGGATTTGGTGTGATCTGGTATTGTATATGATTAAAAAAAGGTATTTTTTTTGCCTGGGACTGGTGTGGTTGGAGTTCGGAGGATTGCAGAGTAACAGGGCCGGTCCAACCGTGAGGCCCATGAGGCAGCCGCCTCAGGCCTCACGGTTGAGGAGGCCACACACAATTTTTTTTTTTTATCCGTCTTTCTTACGTTTTCACTTCTCCCGATTCCCGAATCTCGAGCTCAACTCCTGTCTCCCGTCGCCCAACGCTCCAAGGTCCAAGCCTTCAAGTCACACCGATCTCAGAGCTTCTCCACCCGATCATCCGATTGATATTATCGTTTAAATTCGGCCTTTCCGATCGCCAGATTCCTATGTGGATGATTTTGATACTCCAATGCCGGTGATTTAGTTAGGATTTTTGTTGTCGTGATGATTTTGATGGCCTGTGTGTAGTTGTTGATATCAATGGACTTGGTGTGATCTAGTGATGTTTATGATTAAGGAAAGGTATTTTGTTTGCCTGGGATTGGTGTGGTTGGAGTTTGGAGAATTGCCTGAGTAAGTTAGGGTTTTTTTTGGATTGGGAAATTGGCGAATAAGGATGGAACGAAAGTGTTGGTCCAGGTATAGTTAACCCCTTTCATGCTTGTATTCCGTTGCATCTAGGTATAGTTATGAATGGTACTGAGAGCCTGAGCTTAGGTTTTAGTATATGTGTTTTCAATTTCTGATTCTGTTATGATGTGTTCATAACTGCTTTGATTGCATTCTTTACTTTGGTTGGCTTCTCGCGTTCGAATTTGGCCTGAAACTGCTTTTCTTGATGAGCTTTTTTTTAATGTCGATGAGAAAAGGGGGAAAAGAACTGGAAATCAACTATGCTAAAATCAACTTCTTCTTTACTTATGGTCAGACTATGACAGGTTATTTGTCCTGAATGCTCTGAAACTCTGCATTTATTGTGACTAATTGTTCTTTACCACCTCCTTTGCTACTCCTCTGAAAATTAATTGTTCTTTACCGCCTCATCTACATGTGAGGTTTTTCAGGTCAATACTCACAAATTGCTGAACATCATTTTCAATGATATATAGTGGGGGACTCAATCTTTGAGTTAGAACATTCTTTGTAGCTTGTGGAATGGATGAAGTGTAGTTAGTTAGTAGGCTTTTGGTAAACGCCGCCGATTTATTCCATGTTCAAAATAATGTCAATGCAAACATTTACTTAGCATTTACATGATTACTGAGTTATACTGTGAGATCACGAGCTATTGGAGACTTATTTTTATAATCATGATGGAAAATTTTGCCTCTTCTACCAAAAGATGGAAAATTTTAAAATCTTACATGCCACCAAACTTTACTTTTTGATATCTTATAGAATATATTTGGTTTTTTATTTTGAAATAACAAGTTATGATATATTTTTTGCTTTAAATGGTAGGTATTATCATTGCTCGAAATGATTAAAGTCGTCATCAAAAAGCCTTTTTATTTCGCCTCAGGCCACTAAATCTATTGAGCCGCACCTGAAACCAGAACATCATGTCTACTCAACTTCTGAACACTGCTTTGCTAATAATGTTCCTCTCAATCAGAGTATCTAATTTTCCAACATCACGATTGGTATTGATCGCACAAACTATCCCCTATGGCAAAGCACTGTCACTTCTTCAGCCTTGGAGTCTTTCAACCGACATCACGATTCGTCTTGATGGCACAAACTATCCCCTATGGCAAAGCACTGTCACTTCTTCAGCCTTGGAGTCCTTCAGACCTCATCAATGGTAATCCTCCTCCATAACAAGTTCTCATTCTGACTTCACCTCGGGCCACTCCTGGTGTTGTGGGCGTTCCTGAATATTTGATTCCCAATCCCACATATGCTACTTGGGTTCAATGTGATTGTCTGATTCTTCTTCGGATTAGATCTACTCTTGCAACTCCAAATCTTGGCATGGTGATCCAAGCTACCATCACTTTTGATGCTTGGAATACTCTTACGCATACTTTATTACACAAATCCCGCTCAGCAGATGCACTTGAGTCATCAACTTCAGACGCTCACAAAGGGGTCCTTATTGGTGCTCGAATATTATGAAAAGAAACGAGCATTTGCGGACTCATTGTTTGAACTTATGGGTCCGGTAACAGATGATGATTTGTTTGCTCACATCTTATGGTCTTGGGACTCAATATAGTTCCTTTCGATTTGCTATAGCTATGCGTGTTGAACTAGTTAGTTCCGCCAAACTTTTGGGTTTCCTTCAGCAACGTATTGAAGATTATGCTCATCTGCTAACTCCTCCATCGGCAAACGTCGCAACTTCTGGTGGTCGATTTTCAAATTATTCTGTCAGACGTCGTTCTTAGTCCGGAAACTTTCTCAGGATTCGTCTTATATTGGTGGCTGCCCTCGTTTGCAATGCAAAATATGCAAGAAAATAAGGCATGGGACTATTAATTGCTATAATTTAACAGATTTGCCCATCACCAATCAATGAGTTGCTACACAGTTTGAGTAATCTGGAAAGATTGTCCTCACCGTCTCAGCTGACAGTCCCTCTTATGTGGTTGATCCATGGTTTATCGATTCCGGAGCGACCCATCATGTTACGCGGATCATGCTAACCTCCACTTACATTCCAAAAGTGGAGGTAAGACAAACTTTCTGTGGCTGATCGAATATATCTACTCATTACTAATTTAGGTCCTTTTATTTTTAACTTATTACATGCTGCCAAACCATTCCATCCCCACCATATTGTATTTGCGCCTAAAATTACCAAAACCTTCTTAATGTCTCAAAATTATGTCGTGACAATTTACCTTTAATTTCACTTGGATTGTCAAGAACATGCAAGGATAGATACTCCTAAAAGGAATCGTTGAAAATGACATAAAAACCAGCTTTTCAATCTATCTGAGCCGTCCTCTTTATCCACTTTCAGTCCTTCTGTCACTTGCCTCTGTGTGCTTGCATCCTTGCAATGTGACCACCACCGACTTGTTCATCCGCATGAGTTTGTTTTGCATCGTCCAATATTTAGTCATCAATTACTTGTGTCTTGTCATAAATTTGCCTCTTATTGTGACTCTTGTCAACTCAACTTGGTAAGAGTCATCATTTATCCTTGTCAAATCGTAAAAATTCTTCGTCTATGCCTTTTTGATTTAGTTCATTTAAATGTCTAGAGACCATCTTCTGAGTAGTCTCTTAATGTGAATCATTATTATATTACTTTTGTGGATGACGGTACAAAATTTATTTGGATTTATTTTTTTATTTAATAAAGTTCAGGTGCTTTTTATCTTTCAAATGTTTCTCTAGATGATTCAAATACAATTTTCCACCAGCAAAGCTTTCACCTCCGATTAGGGTGGTGAATATATGAATTTTCTTCAACATCATATTGCCAATTACCATTTTTATTAAAAAGATACAATATAGGGTTTCATGCCCTTACACTCGTGAACAAAGTGGGTCATTTAAGCGTCGTAACAAGGCAAATGTTGTGAAAGGTCTTGTCTTACTAGCTCAATCTTCTTTACCTATGTTAAATCCTGGTGCCCCATGGATATATGTATGACATGTTTTTTGGCAAACGATATAAAACTAACAGACTATAATAGTGGATAAGACAGTGCTAGTTCAGACAGGCGTGTGCAATGGGATCAATCAAGATCGGTGAAATTATTGCGTCAACAAAGAAATATTCTGGTGACAATATTTTTCAAGATAGTGAGGATCCGGAAGATTAAATTCTGATTCTGAATTAGGAAAGCATGATCAAACACTTTTCTGGTTTCCTAAAAGATGCAAATGTAATGTAATCTATATAGGTTAGGGGATCGGGAAATGGAAGATCAGCTCATACGAATGATTTGAATCCAGAACGAAGCAAGGAGGACCTATCAGAGCTGCGATCATCATCAGAGATGATAGAAATAGAGCGCATAAGAAGTTGATCGCAAGGAGCTCAGGGAAAATGTAGAAACAGACTGTGTCACAGTACTGGTAGTCTTGGGAAGAGATAGTCCAATCTTTGACTATCATTAATGGTTGGTATGGTGGATATTAATAATGCTTTCTTGAATGGGGATCATGTAGAAATTGTTTATATGGATCAACCCTTAAGTGTTATTGCATCACACATTCTAGATCATATGTGCCGGCTTCGTAGGGCTTTGAAGTAGGCTCATCGTATTTAGGGTCTGTTTTTTAAACTGAACTTATTTACTTAAGTACTTAATTTAACTTAACTATCTTAAGCACTTAAATTACTATTCATCATCTCTTTCTTACCTACCACCACAATACCACCACTGCCACAAAATAACACTACCACCACCAATCCACAACCACCACACCATCACCACCATAACAATACCACTATAACCAAACATCCCAACCCAACCACCACAATACCACACCACACCAACACCACCACCACATCACCACTACCATAACCACCGCCACCACCACAAAAACCCACACCACCACCACCACAACAACCCACAACACAACCACCACACCACCACAGTATCACCCACCACACTACCACAACAACCCCACCACCACCACAACAACACAACAACCCAACACCATCACAACACCACAATCACCATATCACAACCACTACACCACCACAATATCATCACCACCACCACCACAACACTACCACAACCATCACAACAACTCAACCACCCACCACCACCACGACACCACATCACAACCATCACACCACCATAATATCATTACCACCACCACAACAACCCACAACACAACCACCACACCACCACATTATCACCCACCACACTACCACAACAACCCCACCACCACCACCACCACAACAACACAACAACCCAACACCATCACAACACCACAACCACCATATCACAACCACTACACCACCACAATATCATCACCACCACCACCACAACACTACCACAACCATCACAACAACTCAACCACCCACCATTACCACAACACCACATCACAACCATCACACCACCATAATATCATTACCACCACCACACCACCATAATAACCCACCACCACCACCACAAAATCACAACAACACCACACCACCACCACCACTACCACAACACCATCCCACCACCACAACAGTACCATAATAAAAGACAACTACTGTACTTAAATTAAATGTACTTAACTTATTTACTGAAAATTTAAGTGCAAAAGAACAGGGCCTTAGTTTCAAAAACTTTGATCTTGTTACTTCATCAAGGGTTTATTGCTTACATTTCTAAACCTTCTTTATTCGTCACGAAACATGGATCTCATAAAGTTTATGTCTTGGTATATGTTGATGATCTGATCATTAGTAGATCTCATTCTTCATTCATTAATGATATTGTGAAGTTTAGAATTCTCACTAATGGATATAGGTGATCTGCAATATTCTCTTGCCAAAGAAGTTTCTCGCTTGTCGCCTGCTCTTTATTTATCTCGACTAAATATATTTGTGACATTCTTGAGGGCAACACCATTTTAGGGGCCAAACCTATATCGTCTTATGTTGAGCTAGGATCCCTCTAATTTAATATGGCAAGCCTTTACCTAATCCGGCCCTTTATCACAGTGTTGTAAGCGCTCTCCAGTATGTTACTATCACAAGACCTGAAATCTCATATGTTGTTTATAGAGCATGTTAGTTTATGCATAATTCCATTGAGATTCATTGGGTTGAAGTCAAACACATATTAAGATACCTCAAAGGCACACTATCGAATGGTCTAGCGCGGAAGGCTACTGAGTCGCCCCTTGTAGCTTTCTCTGATGTAGGTTGGCATCTGATCCTGAAAATTATCGTCCCAACATGGATTTTTTTCATTTGTTTTGATGGCAATCTTATCAATTGGTCCTCTCGGAAACAAGAAGTAGTTGCTTGCTTAGAACTAAAGTAGAGAACCGAGCGATCGCTTTTGCTTCAGCTGAACGCATTTGGCTTCAACAGCTTTCTTGGGAAATGGTTGTGACGAGCCCTATATTTCACCTCTTCGAATCAAGATTTAGAGGGTTAATTATAGTGTCAAAGTAATTCATATTTTTCGATAAGATCGAGTCGAACCCAAAGGAGAAAATGCAACTCTTTGTATTCAGCAAGATTGTGTATCCACTTAGCTATTTCTATTCAAAAGATTGTGGTTGTTATGGGTTATGGCATCCATTGACAAAATGTCTACAAGTTGTTCTGGCGGGATGCTATAGCAACCTGTGAAGATAGCAACTGAAGCATCTTGAAGATAGTCAACCAAGGACTTTCAACCAACTGCTAGAGTCTAGATTCGATGTCCGGGAATAGTTTCCTAATCGTACTAGGAATTTCTCACAGCAACATATTGCCCAAATCAACTCTCAAAGTTTTAGTTGAAGATATGGTTTCTAAAAGGGTTTTAGAAAGAAGGTTGTTACAATCATATCACAACAAACTTCCAAGATCTTGGAAAAGATCGGAACTTCCAAAAGAGTTTAGAAAGAGTTCTAAATTGCTAAGAGCATTATCGCCGAGGTGTACAAGTATATAGGAGCATTGAACGTTGTCGAAATTGCAGTAGTAAAAATACTAGTCCAATCACGGTATTTAAAAAATATTTATATCCGAGTGACCTCGAGTCGAACCCAAGAGAAAAGCCTAGATTAGTCTAAAGCTAGCTAGTAATGCCTGATGCAAGTCTACTAGATAAAAAGGGGAGTTTTACCTCTAAGTGAGGTATCTCTAGTGAATACTAAAGACAAGTTCAAATTTATGAAGAAGTAAGTAAGAGAGAAAGCGTAATCGGAATCCTACTTCACCCCTAAGTCATGCGATTAGCAATACAAACTTGTCTAAATCATGAGTAAATTCGAGTGATGGTTCTAGGCTAAGGTATCACACATTCTAAATTCAAACTCTCGCTCTATTGAACCGCGTAGAACAAAAGTCTCCTAATCTCAATCTCTCGGTCTATTGATAGTTAACTAAAGTCGGTCAATACTTGGCCTAGTGGAATGCGTATGTCACTCTAGCACACAAACGCAACCTAAACTTAACATGCTTAATCTTCTAAACAACCTAGGTTCCACTCTCATTCCATCCCTAGGTATTCTACCAATTCATACTCATTCATGCGTTTCGTCAAACACTTGGTGTGCACAAAATTGATATGAAGAGAAAGCATGAGAATTTTCAACCAAACTTCATTCATATAGATAAAAAGACAAGTCTTGCATTACAATCAAACCTAAGGGATCCATAAGGATCCCAACTACAATGAGACTACTCACTCATATGTCACTCATGGTGAGTTTGAAACAAGACATAATGAAATAGTTCAACAAGGAAAAGTAAAGAAAGTAAAGTAGTAGGGAAGTAGAGAATGAGTAATGGGTTGATGTAGAATCTTCAATTGATGATGTCTTCTTTGAATTCTTGCCAATTCTTCATGTTCTCTAATTAGGGTTTCGTCCCATGAGAGGAGGAACCCTAGGTGCCGGAGGCACACCAAGGCTCCCCTTGATTTTTCTCCTCCTCTTCTATTTATACTGTTTCTGGGAATTACCAAATCACCCGCAGTGCCCGAATCAACTTTGCAGTGCTAGATTCTTGCCTTTTTTGATCCTTTAAAAATTCGAATTACGTCTTGATGTAAACTACAAAATTGTAGCCCTTTGAATTATCTTTCCAACAAGCTATAGCACGCCCCAATCAGATAAGAATCATGCGCTCGAAAAGCCTTCGAAAGTGAACAGGTCACTCTGCAGGTGATTCGGGCGAATCACTATCTCAGTGCTGTTTTGAGCTGGGCAAATCACTTTCTCTTAGCCGAATCACTTTCTGACTCGGTCAACCTTTATTTGATTCGGTCAAACCTTGGTCCATGAGATGAAATCCTTCCCCTTGGCCGAATCACTTTTGATTCGCCCACAGCTTGGGCGGATCACTTCTGCAGCGTTAGAAACTCGCCTTGACCCTTTAGACCTTCGAATCACGTCTTGACGTAAACTAGGAAGTTGTAGATCTTTGAATTAGCTTTCCAACAAGCTATGGAATCGCGCGCTTGGCAAGCATTCGATGATGAACAGGTCAATCTGCCCAGATTTGATCTTCAGACGAATTCTCCCCGAATCAAGTGATTCGGGCAGCCCCATAATTGTGATTCGCCCGAATCATAATGTTAGTGCTGTAATGAAGCTGGGCGAATCAATTTCTTTGGCCAAATCAAAAGTGATTCGGCCTAGCCTGAAATCCTCTTTGGGCGAATCGCTTCTGTAGTGCTAGAATCTCACCTGTTTTGACCCTTTAGACCTTCGAATTACGTCTTGATGTAAAATATGAAGTTGTAGCCCTTTGAGTTAGCTTTCCAACAAGAAATGGCACGCTTAAATCGGATAAGAATTGTGTGTTGGCGAGCCTTCGAAGATGTTAAGGTCAATCAGCCTGGACGAATCAAACTATCCTGAGCGAATCAAATCTGCCTTTTGCTTGATTTTGCTCTCTTTTGCTCTCGACTAAAATTCACCCGAAATTTCTTCGGACCACTTCATATCATGTAGTACGCATTTTCAACCTGAAATGGACAAAAAACATCAAATGATTTTATAAAATAACGGAACAAACAAGAAGTAAAGTGAAAATACGGACAAACATAAGATTAATTGTCCGCTCATCAAGCATCGCCAAAAAGGAGAAGGACAACTAATACGCATAAGCAAAGAATAAGAGCTAGAAGCTAGAGCGCACAGACAGAGAGTTGTGAGTGCATGAGTAGAAAGAGATCACAAATAGCAAAGTCTGATCCACGCTTGATCATCGAAGTTCAATTGGAGCGGAGCCTCGTTGAAAGATCAAGTACAAGTCTTTGAAGAATCGTCGCGGGTGAATCTGTCACGAAAGATTGGAGTGCAAAACAAAGTTCTCGACAGTTGACAGGAGATCACTGATCAAGGGGGAGCATCACCAGATTGGAGAGCCATGGACATCTGCTATTGGAAAAACTTGATATAGTCAGTTGATATAGCATCCTGTCATAACACTTTGTCATATAATAGGCTAAGTCTGTGTAGTCAGAGCTGTATTGTTTTATTACTACATAGTGTTGAATCTTGATAATATAAGCTAGTCTGTGTGATCAGACTGAGCGATGATTCAAACTAGGTTAGAAGTGAAGGTTGGTCTATGATCGGTTGGATTCCCGACCTATTCTCGCTTGCGTTTATTGGTTGTTTCGTTTGTTTTTTGAGTATTATTGGCCTTTATACACTTTCTTTCTTATTTCAGGACAAATCAGCTTAGGCACCATGGAAAGCAAGGTTAGAAGCAATTGTGTGCAAAAGCGCCGAGGAAGATGTCAAATTGCCCCTAGCCCGTACCGACCGTACCGATACGGTGGGTACGGTCGATACGACCGTGTTGATTCTTCTATTTTTCCCTGCGGTCGAATTGACCGTATTGGCCGTATGAGGCGTATCGGTCGTATCGACCGACAATACCGATACGAACAACTCAGCTCATTCTCACAGAATTTGAAGGGATGGAAAAAGAAGAAAAGGGGGCAGACTGGATTGGACGAAGGGGGACGAAAAAAAGACTAGGAGGAGGACGAACGAGAGAAGATACGAATGTTGGCATACGGTTCATGTGCAGATCAATGTGTCGAAATCACATGGATGGGTGAATTAACCCTTAAATGCTTGAAGAAGTGGTGCGCTGAAGTAGTTGAGCACTATAAGGATCGTTATTTACGATCTCCGAATGCAGGAGATCTAACTCGACTACTAAGAAGGGCAGAACAACGAGGATTTCCAGGTATGATTGGGAGTATAGACTGTATGCACAGGGAATAGAAAAATTGTCCAACAGCGTGGCAGGGTCATACTCAGGTCGTAAGGGTTGTCCAACTATTATCTTCGCATCATACAACTCATGGATATAGCACAGTTTCATTGGTACACCTAGATCACAAAATGATATCAATGTATTGTACCAATCAGACATATTTGATGGCCGCGTCGAAGGAATCTCTCCTCAAGTGAAATACAAAATGAATGGGAAAATGTATGCAGGCACTTACTATTTGGCTGAAGGGATTTATCCAAGGTACTCTTCATTTGTGAAAATAATTCGTAATCCACAAACTGATGTTGAGAAATTATTTGCGAAGAAGCAGGAATCATATCGCAAAGATGTTGAGAGTTGCTTTGGGATATTACAATCTTGTTGGGCAATTGTACGTTATGCAGGTATGTGTCTCATAAGAAAAGTGTTTTGAAAACGATTACGTTGGCTTGTATCATAATGCATAACATGATTGTTGAAGAAGAATTTATTGAAGATGAGTTTGAAGAGATTGAAGAAGCAGATCCACACAACCCATATAGTGCCTTTACAGTGTATGATGGACCAATCAATCACAATAATCTCAGGTGTTTGGTGAGCGTTTTTTGCAAATCTTCAGTCTGCGTATGTTCGTATGCAACTTCAGAATGATTTAATAAGTCATAATTGATTTATGGAAACCGGGGAACAGTTATGAATATTAGATTGTATGTATTATTTTAAGTTATGTGTTGTAGTTCTCTTGTGAGTTTTATTTCAATTTTGTTTTGGTTGAAATTTATTTTTCATAGAATAATTAATTTTTATTTTTGAAATCAAATTAAGGGTATGAACAATTTAAATACACATAATATACGAAATAAATGAACAACATTTATCACTTAAAATTAAAATTACATAAAGGTTAAATAACGACAAATAAAATTACATGTACTAAAGAGACTACCCATCGTAGTGAGATGGATGATAACAATCTGAATAGTCACTAGAATTGTTCTCACCATCATTATTACCCTCCTCTCCCTCATATCGACGCAAAATAGCAGCTTTCCTCTTTGAAAAGTACCTCTTAGACTTTGGTCTCATTATGTCGGTTTTTATTTGCATACATTTGCTTCCTCCTCTAATTTCTTTACATTCATGGCATGTTCTTGCATTTTATAATTGTGCTCCATTTGCTCCCTAGCAAATGCGAGTTGCTTCTTGGAAAGCCAATTGATTTTTTTGAGTTTCCGCAATCGATTGTAAAGCTTCATTTCGGGCTATGTTATATGAAGTGGCTACATTCTTACCCTTTCTCCTTGCTTCTTTTACCGCCTTTGCTCCCGAAGGTTTTACCGGACTAGATGAACCTCCCGATAACTTTCGGGTATGTAAAATGCCGCATCTTCAAAGGAAGAATTAATAGGAACGTTACTTGCATGCACTTCTTCATTCGCGGGACTATGGTCGTATGTGTTAGCCGGTGGAACAATAGGTTGGACAGGAGCAAATGTTTGATGTGTCTTGACTTGTTCCCAACATTCAAAATGTATAAAAGTCTTTTTTTTTTTTTTTGCAACATACATAGTTTGAGCTTTGCACATCTATAAATTAATAATTAAAATAAATCAATTTCAAATGAAGAAATATAAAGAAACAATATTAAATAATTTAATAAAATTATATACTTCATCTTGTATATTAGCACCCGATTCCGGATTCCTCCTTGCGTAGGCGATACAAGCCCCCCTTAAAACCAAATTTTTCTTTAGCTTTCCAAACTGAGGAAAGTGCAATTTGGGATCTAGCCTCCGTTAGAATTATTTCATCGGCACTCATCATCCAATTTGCTCGAAAATCGGCATGAATTGTTTCGCACAACCTATCAATCTTTTGTTTGTTGCCGGATATGTGATCGACTGATTGACGACAATAAGATATACATAATTGCACATCTTCGGACATGGACCGATTGTAGTGGAAGTCATTTTTTGAACAAAAAAAGATATGGAAAAATAAAATGTTGCCAATATATTAGGAGAGAACAAATGAAGATTGATATACTATGGATCTGAAATGAAAGACCCATTTATAGCAAAAAAAAAATTGTAGGAGCCCAAAAATATTTTTTCAGATTTTTTTTATTTTTTTAAAAACTTTCCATGGAAATTAATCTGGAACGTAGGATCATATTTAGATTTGATCTAAAGAACCAGATTAATTGTCCGTTACAAAGTATATCTGTTGGGTTTCTCCTACAAACCCTAGCTCGAGCAGCTCCTCTCTCAGCTGCTCCATCAGCTTCTCTGGCTGGTGCTGCTCCTCAATTGCTGCAGCTGCTGGACGACCTCCACAACATCATCTCCTCCAGATCGTCCCGCTGTGTAAGTCTCCTGTTAAGAAGCTTCTACAATCTCCATCAGCTTCCCACCGGTGCGGATGTCTTAGAGGTTCAAACTAAATGAGATTGAAACTCACATTTAGTGGATTGGATATGTGCGTGGAGTCCACATCTACCCCCTTATTTTATATCAACCGAGGCAGAAATTAGTTTGGGAAAAATTATCAAATTGGATAATTTCTCCTTTTTTTATGGATGTGATATAATTTTTTTATCAATCATTCCTACATAGGTGAGAATTAACACGTCCACGCAGTACAGAACTTTATTAGTTCATACAGGGATAATACGACACACTCGCATATAAGCGAGAACAAACACGTCCACTGAAGGAACAAATAATAATTTAATTCTAATAGTAGATAGATGACTCTAAGGGGATCAAACTCTTTCTTTTTAAGTCCTCTTTTTTGCACTTAAATTTATGGTAAATGAGTGAAACACATAAATCAACTACCTTGGGTCGCTGCCGGACCATCGGGCCATGATTGAACCACTGTCGGTGGTTCGGCGACTATCCATTTATGTTAAGTTCAATTAAATACTTTAGTAAATAAGTTAAAAGGTCAAAACAAAAACACTCATAACTTTAAATATTTCACTTAAACGACGGAGACCTGGTGACAGTGTGGCCGTGATGAATTTATATATTTAAAATTGAAGCGGAAGAAAATATGGTGTTTTTGCAAACCAAGTTCAGCCTCCATTTTGAACACACAAAAACCGTATATAAAATTCCCAAATTTCAAAATCTCTCCAAAAAACCAAAATCATAATTTGAAGAACAACGCAATGAAGATGGTGAGGCTGCTCCTATCAGCATCTTCTTCTTCTTCTCGTCTCGCCATAACTGCAGCAGCCTTCGCTCCTCATTCCTTCTTCTCCTCCTCCTCCTCATCTCATAAACCCACCTCGACCGGATCACCAGCAAGGGTTTAAAAACTCACAGCCTCCCAATCCGACCCACTCCTCGCCAAAGAAATCTTCGACCTCGCAGCACTCCACCCCAACTTCCGCCAATCCTACTCCTCTTACCACACCCTCATCCTCAAGCTAGGCCATGCTCGCCAGTTCACCCTCATGCAAACCATCATCGCCCGCTTGAAAACCGATCGCGTTTCCTACCCGGTCACTCCCGGCCTCTTCTCCGACATCGTCCTCATTTACGGGGAAGCCAAGCTACCGGACAAGGTTTTGAGGACGCTTTATTCTATGTTGGAGTTCGACTGCAAGCCATTGGCCAAGCATGTGAACCACTTTCTGGAGGTGCTGGTTGCTCACCCGAATTACCTCAGGCCGGCTTTTGATATATTTAGGACGGCTGGGAGGTATGGGATCGATCTCAATACGAGATCGTATAACATTATGATGAAAGCTTTTTGTTTGAATGATGATTTGAGTATTGCATACAAGCTGTTCAACAAAATGTTCAAGAGAGATGTTGTGCCAGATGTCGAGACTTATAGGATTTTGATGCAGGGTTTGTGTAGGAAGAGCCAGGTGAATACGGCCGTGGATTTGTTGGAGGATATGTTGAATAAGGGGTTTGTGCCAGATACGTTAAGTTATACGACCTTGTTGAATAGTTTGTGTAGGAAAAAGAAGCTTCGAGAAGCATATAAGCTTCTTTGTAGGATGAAGGTCAAAGGATGCAATCCTGATATTGTGCATTACAATACGCTTATATTGGGATATTGTAGGGAAGGAAGGCCTTTGGATGCTTGTAAGGTTATTGAGGATATGCCGTCGAATGGTTCCTTGCCAAATTTGGTGTCGTATAGGACATTGGTTGGTGGTCTGTGTTATCAAGGGATGTTTGATGAGGCAAATAGTTATATGGATGACATGATTTCCAAAGGCTTTTCACCTCATTTCTCAGTGTTCCATGCCTTGATCAAGGGATTCTGTAATGTGGGTAAGGATGAGAAAGCTTGTGCAGTGTTGTTGGCTATGTTGAAGCTTGGAGAGGCTCCACATATGGATACCTGGGTGTTGGTTATACCAAGGATTTGTGGGGTTGATGACGATCCGAAGATGCTTCAAGTGTTGGAAAGTCTACTGAAGATTGAAATAAAGCAGAACACAAGAATTATCGATGTTGGCGCTGGATTGGAAGACTACTTGATCAAGAAAATAAGTGCTAGGCAATGGAGGAGGCGTTGACTGCTTGGTGGAATTCTGAAATTTTGTTTGTTTTCTGCTCGGAACATTGGGTTATATATGGGTAGTCAAATAGATCCATTACCCGACAACTTCCTGATTCGATCAATGCTGCAACTCCCTCTTTGTTTCATACTTTCACCACTTATGATCGCCAGTTTACCTTCGCCGTTCAGCTACAGTTGTTGTGGACTTGGGGAATAGAATGTATAAGTAAAAGTGCCGAGTAATTCCTTGATGCTGAAGCTATCCTCTAAAAAGTTATCTGCTGGATACTGGTTCTCTCCCCATGCACTATGGATAAAACATTCTTGATATAATACTGTTACTCCAGACCCTAACCAAAGCTGAGTTCTCAGTTTTTCGTCATAAGTGGCACTTGGTTCCTATTGGGATAATATTAGTAGGCCTACCTCATCAAACAGGTAAATTTCTATCGGTAATAAGAATTGCCTTCAAGAACATTTTCAATTTAATAGGATAAATGCGAACTGGGGAGCAGATCCCATGTAAGTATTTTTGTAATGTATCCGGCACATTTCTAAAAATTTAAGAAGCATGAAGTTAGTAAAAAGTTACTTTTTCTGCTTAATTTCCATATTTCCCTAAGAATTTGGCTTTGTAATTCGGCGGAAATATGTGACGGTCAACTCTGCATCGCATATTATGCGATTGTCTTACCGTGTTTTCTAACATTCTAAAAGTTTTGGCAAATTTTGTATCGGATTCACGACACTTATGCGATGAACAAAGGACCGTTTGTGCTTATCGTCGTAATGTCATACTTTATGACGGTTTACGACCAGAATATGTTCCAACGCATAAATATTGTTAGCGTAACAATATTTGAGCCATGAAAAATTACTGTCGTGCTTTATGACAGAAATATATTTTGTCTTAATATTATTTATGCGGCGGAAAATTACCTAAATGTCGCATTACATGGCGCTTATGCAACGGTTTGCATAGTGAATGCGGTGCATAACCCAAGTATTTATTTCTTCTTTAGATCTTCTTTATCTCCTTATGTTATTATATCTATTCTGAATTTCTTCACTCAAAGATTGATAGAAGGCAATTTGCGAATTTCTCCTTGCATTCAGTAACAAATCATTTCTTGAATCTGAGTTTTATTGAATGATTAGTTATGTAGATTTGTTTGTTGAGTTTTTTCCTATTCAACAAATATGTGTTAATCATATGTCTTAAGTTTCAAGAAAAAAAAACATGTGTTATCATATTTCTTGGGTTTCAAGTTGATAGAGTGGTACTGTTTCAGAAATGGAAGATACAAATACTGACAGGATGCTAATGTCGACGTTGGTGTCGTTGGACATGGTTGTAATAGATGAGTACGATCGAGATGGAATGGATTTCTTGAACGATTTGGATTCTTTTATTGTGCCTAAACCTAAATTAGTATTTGATTACCACCCTTAGTGATGTATCGATTTAGGTTTTAAATAAATCGTTGAGTGAGTATATAAGACTTTGGGTGGCAATGATGATTAATAGCAAAGTATGTGTTATATATGTTTGTCATAAGTTTTTGATACTAATCGCATTGAATACTTGACGTTGTAGTCTGATTTGTTTGTTCTTCGTTATCGAGAACTAAGTAATAGATGTTCATGACGCATTAAAATATCTAAAAAGTGTGATTTGACAATGATTCTATGAGCTTAGATAGTGTGATTTGACAAAACATTTTATAGCCCATGGTTTTAAAAAATTTATAATGGAAGGACTATGTTTACTTGTCTGCAAAATACGAGATTAAATATTCCAGAATTGTGGATATGTGTTAAGGTAATGCAAACCGTTGCATAAGCGCCACGTAATGCGACATTTAGGTAATTTTCTGCCGCATAAATAATATTAAGACAAAATATATTTCTGTCGTAAAGCACGACAGTAATTTTCCATGGCTTAAATATTGTTACGCTAACAATATTTATGCATTGGAACATATTCTGATCGTAAACCGTCATAAAGTATGACATTACAATGATAAGCACAAACGGCCCTTTGTTCATCGCATAAGTGTCGTGAATCCGGTACAAAATTTGCCAAAACTTTTAGGATGTTAGAAAACACGGTAAGACAATCGCATAAATATACGATGCCAAAACTTTTAGGATGTTAGAAAACACGGTAAGACAAACGCAAAAATATGCGATGCAGAGTTGACCGTCACATATTTCCGCCGAATTACAAAGCCAAATTCTTAGGGAAATATGGAAATTGAGCAGAAAAAGTAACTTTTTACTAGCTTCATGCTTCTTAAGTTTTTAGAAATGTGTCGGATAAATTACAAAAATACTTACATGGGATCTTCCCCCCAGTCCGCATTTATCCTATTAAATTGAAAATGTTCTTGAAGGCAATTCTTATTACTGATAGAAATTTACCTGTTTGATGAGGTAGGCCTACTAATATCATCCCAATAGGAACCAAGTGCCACCTATGGCGAATATCTGAGAACTCAGCATTGGTTAGGGTCTGGAGTAACAGTATTATATCAAGAATGTTTTATCCATAGTGCATGGGGAGAGAACCAGTATCCAGCAGATAACTTTTTAGAGTATAGCTTCAGCATCAAGGAATTACTCCGCACTTTTAGTTATACATCCTATTCCCCAAGTCCATAACTACTATAGCTGCACGGCGAAGGTAAACTGGCGATCATAAGTGGAAAAAGTATGAAACAAAGAGGGACTTGCAGCATTGATAGATTCAAGAAGTTGTCAGGTAATGGATCTATTTGACTGCCCATATATAACCCAATGTTCCGAGCAGAAAACAAACAAAATTTCAGAATTCCACCAAGTAGTCAACGCCTCCTCCATTGCCTAGCACTTATTTTCTTGATCAAGTAGTCTTCGAATCCAGCGCCAGCATCGATAATTCTTGTGTTCTGCTTTATTTCAATCTTTAGTAGACTTTCCAACACTTGAAGCATCTTCGGATCGTCATCAACCCCACAAATCCTTGGTATCACCAACACCCAGGTATCCATATGTGGAGCCTCTCCGAGCTTCAACATAGCCAACAACACTGCACAAGCTTTCTCATCCTTTCCCACATTACAGAATCCCTTGATCAAGGCATGGAACACTGAGAAATGAGGTGAAAAGCCTTGGGAAATCATGTCATCCATATAAATCCTCATCAAACATCCCTTGATAACACAGACCACCAACCAATGTCCTATACGACACCAAATTTGGAAAGGAACCATTCGACGGCATATCCTCAATAACCTTACAAACATCCAAAGGCCTTCCTTCCTTACATAACCCCAATATAAGCGTATTGTAATGCACAACATCAGGATTGCATCCTTTGACCTTCATCCTACAAAGAAGCTTATATGCTTCTCGAAGCTTCTTCTTCCTACACAAACTGTTCAACAAGGTCGTATAACTTAATGTATCTGGCACAAACCCCTTATTCAACATATCCTCCAACAAATCGATGGCCGTATTCACCTGGCTCTTCCTACACAAACCCTGCATAAAAATCCTATAAGTCTCGACATCTGGCACAACATCTCTCTTGAACAGTTTGTTGAACAGCTTGTATGCAATACTCAAATCATCATTCAAACAAAAAGCTTTCATCATAATGTTATACGATCTCGTATTGAGACCGATACCATACCTCCCAGCCGTCCTAAATATATCAAAAGCCGGCCTGAGGTAATTCGGGTGAGCAACCAGCACCTCCAGAAAGTGGTTCACATGCTTGGCCAAGGGCTTGCAGTCGAACTCCAACATAGAATAAAACGTCCTCAAAACCTTGTCCGGTAGCTTGGCTTCCCCGTAAATGAGGACATTGTCGGAGAAGAGGCCGGGGATGACCGGGTAGGAAATGCGATCGATTTCAAGCGGGCGATGATGGTTTGCATGAGGGTGAACAGGCGAGCGCGGCCTAGCTTGAGGATGAGGGTGTGGTAAGAGGAGTAGGAGTGGCGGAAGTTGGGGTGGAGTGCTGCGAGGTCGAAGATTTCTTTGGCGAGAAGTGGGTCGGATTGGGAGGCTGTGAGCTTCTGAACCCTTGCTGGTTGTCCGATCGAGGTGAGTTTATGAGATTAGGAGGAGGAGGAGAAGAAGGAATGAGGAACGAAGGCTGCTGTAGTTATGGCGAGACGAGAAGAAGAAGAAGATGCTGATAGGAGCAACCTCACCATCTTCTTTGCGTTGTTCTTCAAATTATGATTTTGATTTCCTGGAGAGATTTTGAAATTTGGGGATTTTATATACGGTTTTGTGTGTTCAAAATGGAGGCTGAACTTGATTTGCAAAAACGACATATTTTCTTCCGCTTCAATTTTAAATATATAAATTCATCATGGCCACACTGTCACCAGGTCTCCGTGGTCTATAGCCAGTTTAACTGAAATATTTAAAAGTTATGAGTGTTTTTTTTTTTACCTTTTAACTTATTTACTAAAGTATTTAATTGAACTTATCATAAAATAGTCACCGAACCACTGACAGTGGTTCAATCATGGCCGGATGGTCCGGCAGCGACCGAAGGTAGTTGATTTATGTGTTTCACTCATTTACTATAAATTTAATAGCAAAAAAGAGGACTTAAAAAAGAAAGAGTTTGATCCCTTTAGAGTCATCTATCTACTATTAGAATTAAATTATTATTTGTTCCTTCAGTGGGCGTGTTTGTTCTCGCTTAAATGCGAGTGTGTCGTATTATCCCTATATGAACTAATAAAGTTCCGTACTGCGTGAACGTGTTAATTCTCACCTATGTAGGAATGATTGATAAAAAATTATATCACATCCATAAAAAATGGAGAAATTATCCAATTTGATAATTTTTCCCAAACTAATTTCTGCCTCGGTTGATATAAAATAAGGGGGTAGACGTGGACTCCACGCACATATCCAATCCACTAAATGTGAGTTTCAACCTCATTTAGTTTGAACCTCTAAGACATCCGCACCGGTGAGAAGCTGATGGAGATTGTAGAAGCTTCTTAACAGGAGACTTACACAGCGGGACGATCTGGAGGAGATGACGTTGAGGAGGTCGTCCAGCAGCTGCAGCAATTGAGGAGGAGCAGCGGCCAGAGAAGCTGATGGAGCAGCTGAGAGAGGAGCTGCTCGAGCTAGGATTTGTAAAAGAAACCCAACAGGACGCCCATTATTTTACCAAAACCTGTTACCGAAATATTTTGAATTAGTAATTCTAGAAAAATCTATATGGATTTTTATTCAAAATTTCATCCTTAGTTCATTAATTACCAAACAACCACACACATAACTGCCAGAAGCACTCCTATAAGATATTATAAATAAATACCAATGATAAAAGACAACCTTCATAACGCAGAGTTCCCCGAAAGATGGTTGATGCCTCAGGCTCGATTCCATACAGATTTCCATAAATCAAGGAATCACGATTTGGAAGACACTCTAGTGCAAAAGCTGGAAGATCTGGCAAGCGGAATTGAGCAGCAGAGTCATAAAGCTCTTCTCCTGCAATTTGCATGAACCACAGATTCTATTATAATTTCATACATCCCTACTGATTTATTATTATAGCTTAATCATGAAGTACAAAATCGGCAACTATGCTTCCAATATCTTACCCTTGAATTATTCTACAAGTTCTTACATTAACTCTGACATGTTCATAACTTGAGATAATACATGACTTCCTCAATTAAATACAACTCACTTAAAAATTGTACTCACCATTCACATGGATAGTTTCCCCGTTAAGCTTATAAGTAGCAGGGTTACGTCCAGCCCGAATAGCTCCAGCTGGACTCCAACTGAAATAACATATAACAGGATTTTAGTTCTTATATTTGGGAATAAAGTTGCAATGTTTCTAGCCCAATCAACAAGGATCATAAAAATAGGAAAGTGTACTAAAGTTTCCCTGGTGTAACTTTCCTGGAGTACAACTGAAAGATTCTGCACATACCTGAATTTGTAAGCCAATGGGTTGTTTGCTGCAGCTGGGGATGGAAGGCCACCACAGTAAGAGCTGAAGGACTTAATTTTTCCGTTTCTTGATTTTGAATTGTTGATCATTTTCATTGCCATCATATGATCTGAAATAAGTTTTTTGTTAACTTCGGTCACCAAGATTTGAAAACCAAGTGATATGGTGCAACTTTATGATAAGATTTGACAGAGCATTCAGAAATTATCCAGAACAGCCTAGATCACCAAATTAGAAATTACTACAACCGAAATCTATATGCACAGGTCGGTTGGCTGCAACTTGAAGACATGGTCTTGCTGAAAACTGTTTAATACAATAAAACCTTTGAACATTAAGCAAGCTCCAATGCAGAAATGATTGAACCAACGAACCAACCTATTCCTGGGTCTAAGCCCATTTCCCCGAGAATAGTGATGCCAGAAACTTTAGCTTTGTCATCAAGCTTAAACATTGAATGGTCAACATAACTGGCAGTGACAAGATGCTTTTTGAGCTGTCATCAGATAGTCATTACAAAATTGTGAAAAGAAACAATAGGTAGTCAGGAAACGCCTGCCAGTAAAAAAGATTTCTCTGGATAAAGTTGTATTCTTAGTATCTCATGAACAGAAGGTGTAAGAAAATTAATGTACACAACTGATTCCAAGACATTATGTCTACAACTAAAAGGATTATTAAAACCTAGTCTTCAATAGAAAACTGTTTGGCAGGAAATTCAGCTTCATAAGGATAAATTACTTGAATGACAATGGTGGAATGAACGAATTCGTAGAACAATATATCAAAAAACTACTGCACATATAGTTTTAGAGCTCTTTATCTTTTACTTACTGTTGAGTGTGAAGCCTAATCTGCACAAACGCACCATTGAGACCCTACGCAGAGCTGGTAGCTGATCGACCTGGAAAATTTGCACATTTTTCAGAGGTGACAGCGATGGTCGTACGGGTCGTATTGCCCGTACTGATACGGGCAGTACGACCAGTACGGGACTGGAGTTTCCCCACGGAGGTAACGATCAGAATAGTAGAGCGAGTGCGTGAGGCGATTCTGAGTGTGTAACGATCTTCCGGCGACTTGATTATAGTGGATTGAGCCTGCAAGCGGCGAGTGGACGTACCTCCTATACTGGGAGGGAACCACTATAAATCTCGTGTGTCAATTTCGTTTCTGCAATTTTCATCGTTTATTTCGTCTTCTTGATTCGTAATTGTTAGCGCGATTCTAACACTTACAACACCAACAAGTTTTTTTCCCGCAAGTTTGAACTGTATACTGACTCATGATTCTCTTCATTTAGTTTTTATTATTAATGATCTGAAAACAAAAGGTACTATAAATGAAAACTTTAAAGGATGCAATTGATATTTGACATAATTGATGATTCAATCTAGATTTCCATATCTCATGAATACATATGGATCATGGATGCATGGGAAGCTACCATATGTTTCATATAACTGAAAAGTAATACAGGATGTTAATGATACCTCGATACATGAATCAGCTATGATAAGGTGACAACTGGGTGGCAACAAACTTATAACGACATCAGCCTGGATGAAGCAAGAGAATGGTCAGCTACACAAGAAATCGAGGATACTTCACATTGTGAGCCAGTAATTTTGTAACTTTTTAATAAACCCTTACCAGCAGCTACTAAAGAATACAGCGGGAAGCAGAAAACTGATTACCTGGGAAACATGCTCATTAAGTCTTTCACGATTTGCCACATCAAGCTGAACTGCAGTTGCATATGACAATCCTTCAACAATCTGGATAGTAAAAGTTGCACAATAAAAAATAATCCATGCGAGTCTTATGCTTATAATAATAATGTTAAAAGAAATAAAGAAACAATAATGTAATTTAAACAAGTAAAATAAAATGGAAACCTGACGAAAAGAGTCTTAGTTCAATAACCATAAAGAGTTGCTGAAACAAGTTAACTATGTGCCATTATATTCGGATGTCGGACTATATGACTCAGCAAAAATGTAGGAGATGTGACCTGGATTATAAAAGAATAAAAAACTCTAATTGTACCTCTTCTGCATCTTTGATATATAAAGCAACAACTGTTTGAATGTCATGCTCATCAAATTCAGCTGATGCTAGCAGTTCGACAGCAGGTCGACAAACCCGTCCAGCACCAATAATCAACACTGAATGTTTTCTCTTTCTGTCATTGGTAATAATGACGGTCTCCTGAACTTTACCGACTTTTAGCAAGACCCTATAAATTTTTTGGTCAACAGATCCATCAAGTTCTCTTGGATTTGCAAGAGAAGTTAAAGCATCAATAATTTGATCAAGCACATCTTTGTCATCAGCTCCGACCTATCAAACAAAATAATGGGATTTGGATTAGTAGGAAGGAAATCAAAAAGTTATAAAAACTAAAGCTATAGGTCAGTTTCTACTTTTGCATTTTTGGAAGGAAACTGTATAAAAACATAAATATAACCCGCATCACGGATTACAGAAATAAGATCTTAAATCAATTAAAGCGACATATTTGATTATCTGCCATAGGGATACTACAATAGAACACACCTAACAACAGGGTGATGTGTCAGTTGTCACTAAAGTATTTCACCAGTTTCTCTTAATGGAACAGTGAGAATTCAATAAGATGATGCCTACTAGAGTATACAAAATAGGACACTGAGGTACACCAAAACATACTGCCAGAACCTCATAAAAGGAAATAAGACATCAGTCAGCATGGAAGAACAAGGCAACTACAAAATAGCAGACCCAAAGCTTATACGAATTTCAAAAATCATCATAAAAAGAAAAACCAGCTAATAGAGGTCTACTTACTTCCAGTTCTGAGTATGACAAGGTATCTGTACTTTGACCTACTTGGCACTTCGCCAAGTGAAAAGAGCCATCGGCAGCTTCGATAATATCTAAAGCCTCATTTATGAGAAATTGATCAAACAAGTGGCCACTTAATGAGACCTGTAGGTCCACAGTAATATCAGCAAAACAGAGATGAAGGGCATCTGACACAAATCTTTGTTTGGAGAATCAAACACTTTTGAAATTCCATGACTGGATCCCGACATGGATGAACATCAAATGATAGCAGTCAAAAGATCAGAGAATTATGTACCAGTATACTGTATTTCTTTTTGTTTGAGTCCCCATTTGAGATGCTTTGTGATGAGCTTCTGCGAGGGTAAATTAGCAAAACTTTAGCAAGTAAATATATATTCTACTATAACTTCACCAAATGGAAATGGGGCCACGCTTAAATTTGGTTCTTACATTGAGACAGAGCTTCTCATACGAGGAATATACTCAAACAAGGAAGTGAGAGCTCCATAATGCACCAAACATGCTCGTCTAAGGTGTGATGGTAAATCTCCAATGTCTTTTATTGAAGCCAGGTTATCAACAAATTGAGAAAGAATGTCACCAAAATGTTGGGAAGCCTGCCAGTATTGAACCGCATATTAGGACAAAATGGAAAATAAGAAATTTATAAATCATTTAATTTTTTTTTATGTTGCTTAAGGAGAACTATTACACCTCTTTGGCAAACTCTGTAGGAAGAATATCAACAGCCGAGCAAATCACACCATTACCCTCCATGCCATCATGAAATGAAGAATCAACAGGATCATATCTGTTGGCCACATTTACGTGATCTTTATTAGCACAACTATCTGGGAAAATGGACATCAAAGTATGATCACTGCATTTATTTTCTATCAGGTATAACTTATAGGAAACTGAAGAGCAGTTGAGTTATTAAGCTCTTAAGGTGTGGCCTTCTTTAGGTTATTTCTTAGTACTATAAGCATCAACATCAATTTATTATGCTTACCTGAAGAATGGCGAGTCAATTGATGTAGTTTTTTTAACAAATTCTATAGAGCCACCGATGTCACAACTAATGTCTGAGATTCCAACGAGTCGGCACCCTGTATTCATTAGATCTTGGAGTTGAGGTATACTCAGCAATCTAAGAAATCTGGGCTCCCAATACATGCAGTTGACTGCACATTAAAACCAACTTTTCACTGAGTATTTATCAATGATGCGAATAAAAAAAGGTTGACATAAATGCAATTTGAGTTTTTATGTTATGTATCAAATGTGTCCTTGTTGGTGTGTTCAAGTTTATGGGAAACCCCTATTTCGTGGTTATTGCGGCTATTTTCCAAAGGGGGCTGATAACAAGAGGTGTCAATGACAAGTTATGAATATTATTTGCCAGTACTACGAAGAGACAAGTCACAAAACCAATTTGCACACCATTTATCAAGAAACAAAGACATTAATATGTTGTGCACTACGAACATGCATATCCTTGTTGTAAGCTAATGATGACCATTAAAAAGGGTCCCGTATAGCAACTTGAGCTCAGAAAAATGCAATGACATGAGGGCACTCTGTTTGGGTGACTACTGAATGAGACAACATGGTAGTATGGCACAATTCACTTGAACAAGAATGTTTTACATTCACTAAAACGAAATTAAATCATACCTATAACAGATGCATATGGAGCTATATTCTTGTGGAAAACTGGCTGATAATGCTCAGGATGTGCATAATAATCCGCCTGTTGCAACAAAACATTATCGCAGATATGCTTAAAAGCAAGGTAATTTTCTGCCACAAAGATACATTGCCACATTTTCTTCACATATTCCACTTTTGAGATAAATATACTCAGTACAGCAAGTAGTGGATTTGACCATGTACTTATACTACAACAATTACAGTCCCATCTCTCAGCTTTAATAGTTTCTCCACATGACCATGAAGCTAGGATGCACTCAATAATTGGTCTCCAATCTGGGAGTTCCTTCATCCTTGGATGGGATTTGAGATAACAAGAACAACAAATAATATTTGGTGTACCTTATCAAATGTCTTTCCCAGATTTGTGTGTTCAACCATGTCCTGCCAGGTCACGACACAACCATAGACTTGAAAAACCCTCTTTGATGTTGGCTCAAGTTGTGTTTGATCCTTTTCATAGTAAAACAACCAGAATTACTTTTAATGGAGAAATTTCATAATAAAGTGTTAGATGCAGAACACCAAAGGAGCATCAACAACAAGGCATAGAGGTAAAATGTATCATTTTTCATATCTTATTATTTCTCATCATCTCCTTATCTGTGTTTTATCCTGTTGAGACTTCCCAACAATGTTTTATATTAGGGTGCTCACAAATCAAAAGAGAGGCGCACATAGCTAATCCTTCATACTTGTAGCAAGTCAGCAACAAAAGGCAGACTAATTGATCAATGAATGATCAAAGGTTATCTAGCACTAAAGAAACTAGAATCCTCAGGGTAAATGAAATCAGTCATTCTGTCACACCACCCCTTACCGAAATAACACTTTTAAATCAAGGTAACACACTCCAAAACTTCATGCCATACTTCCTATTTATATGCATAAAACATAAAATAAAAAGACACCCAGGTGCTATGCAGAACTCTTACACATGACCCAAGGAGAGACCAGAGAGCACATTTACACCAACTGTTTCTGTTCTGAAATTCAGCCATCCTAAGACTTCCAATATTTACTACTATTATGCAAGACACTTGCAGAATGCAATAGCCCTCCAGTGAAATGGCTTAACATATTTAGAAATCTTACAAATAGATAACATTTCTAACAATATTTACCCTCTTGAAGATTTCTTGAAGTTGGCTTGGTTTCACAAACTTATGAGGAAGAAGCTTGAAAATTTCTTGGGCACCTTCTGAAACTGAAAAAAAGTATCTTGAGGATGAGTCTATGAAAGATATGTCACTAGCTCATATTCTAGGTCGATCAACTCAAAATGGCATCAGAAAAGCTTCCAGCAATAGTAGTGAGTCATTAAGTGTTCAGAAAAAACTAGCACTTATTTTAGGGTCTGGAGTAACAGTATTCCCCAAGTCCACAACAACTGTAGCTGAACGGCGAAGGTAAACTGGCGATCATAAGTGGTGGAAGTATGAAACAAAGAGGGAGTTGCAGCATTGATCGATTCAGGAAGTTGTCGGATAATGAATCTATTTGACTACCCATATATAACCCAATATTCCAAGCACAAAACAAACAAAATTTCACAATTCCACCAAGCCTCCATTTTCAACACACAAATATATAAAATCCCCAAAATCGTAATTTGAAGAACAACCGAATGAAGATGGTGAGGCTGCTCCTATCAGCATCTTCTTCTTCTTCTCGTCTCGCCATAACTGCAGCAGCCTTCGCTCCTCATTCCTTCTTCTTCTCCTCCTCCTCCTCCTCCTCATCTCATAAACCCACCTCGATCGGATCACCAGCAAGGGTTCAGAAGCTCATAGCCTCCCAATCCGACCCACTCCTCGCCAAAGAAATCTTCGACCTCGCAGCACTCCACCCCAACTTCTGCCACTCCTACTCCTCTTACCACACCCTCATCCTCAAGCTAGGCCGCGCTCGCCAGTTCACCCTCATGCAAACCATCATCGCCCGCTTGAAAACCGATCGCGTTTCCTACCCGGTCACTCCCGGCCTCTTCTCCGACATCGTCCTCATTTACGGGGAAGCCAAGCTACCGGACAAGGTTTTGAGGACGTTTTATTCTATGTTGGAGTTCGACTGCAAGCCCTTGGGCAAGCATGTGAACCACTTTCTGGAGGTGCTGGTTGCTCACCCGAATTACCTCAGGCCGGCTTTTGATATATTTAGGACGGCTGGGAGGTATGGGATCGATCTCAATACGAGATCGTATAACATTATGATGAAAGCTTTTTGTTTGAATGATGATTTGAGTATTGCATACAAGCTGTTCAACAAAATGTTCAAGAGAGATGTTGTGCCAGATGTCGAGACTTATAGGATTTTGATGCAGGGTTTGTGTAGGAAGAGCCAGGTGAATACGGCCGTGGATTTGTTGGAGGATATGTTGAATAAGGGGTTTGTGCCAGATACGTTAAGTTATACGACCTTGTTGAATAGTTTGTGTAGGAAAAAGAAGCTTCGAGAAGCATATAAGCTTCTTTGTAGGATGAAGGTCAAAGGATGCAATCCTGATATTGTGCATTACAATACGCTTATATTGGGATTATGTAGGGAAGGAAGGCCTTTGGATGCTTGTAAGGTTATTGAGGATATGCCGTCGAATGGTTCCTTGCCAAATTTGGTGTCGTATAGGACATTGGTTGGTGGTCTGTGTTATCAAGGGATGTTTGATGAGGCAAATAGTTATATGGATGACATGATTTCCAAAGGCTTTTCACCTCATTTCTCAGTGTTCCATGCCTTGATCAAGGGATTCTGTAATGTGGGTAAGGATGAGAAAGCTTGTGCAGTGTTGTTGGCTATGTTGAAGCTTGGAGAGGCTCCACATATGGATACCTGGGTGTTGGTTATACCAAGGATTTGTGGGGTTGATGACGATCCGAAGATGCTTCAAGTGTTGGAAAGTCTACTGAAGATTGAAATAAAGCAGAACACAAGAATTATCGATGCTGGCGCTGGATTGGAAGACTACTTGATCAAGAAAATAAGTGCTAGGCAATGGAGGAGGCGTTGACTGCTTGGTGGAATTCTGAAATTTTGTTTGTTTTCTGCTCGGAACATTGGGTTATATATGGGTAGTCAAATAGATCCATTACCCGACAACTTCCTGATTCGATCAATGCTGCAACTCCCTCTTTGTTTCATACTTTCACCACTTATGATCGCCAGTTTACCTTCGCCGTTCAGCTACAGTTGTTGTGGACTTGGGGAATACTGTTACTCCAGACCCTAAAATAAGTGCCAGTTTTTTCTGAACACTTAATGACTCACTACTATTGCTGGAAGCTTTTCTGATGCCATTTTGTGTTGATCGACCTAGAATATAAGCTAGTGACATATCTTCATAGACTCATCCTCAAGATACTTTTTTTCAGTTTCAGAAGGTGCCCAAGAAATTTTCAAGCTTCTTCCTCATAAGTTTGTGAAACCAAGCCAACTTCAAGAAATCTTCAAGAGGGTAAATATTGTTAGAAATGTTATCTATTTGTAAGCTTTCTAAATATGTTAAGCCATCTCACTGGAGGGCTATTGCATTCTGCAAGTGTCTTGCATAATAGTAGTAAATATTGGAAGTCTTAGGATGGCTGAATTTCAGAACAGAAACAGTTGGTGTAAATGTGCTCTCTGGTCTCTCCTTGGGTCATGTGAAAGACTTAATGAGCATGTTTCCCAGGTAATCAGTTTTCTGCTTCCCGCTGTATTCTTTAGTAGCTGCTGGTAAGGGTTTATTAAAAAGTTACAAAATTACTGGCTCACAATGTGAAGTATCCTCGATTTCTTGTGTAGCTGACCATTCTCTTGCTTCATCCAGGCTGATGTCGTTATAAGTTTGTTGCCACCCAGTTGTCACCTTATCATAGCTGATTCATATATCGAGGTATCATTAACATCCTGTGTTACTTTTCAGTTATATGAAACATATGGTAGCTTCCCATGCATCCATGATCCATATGTATTCATGAGATAAGGAAATCTAGATTGAATCATCAATTATGTCAAATATCAATTGCATCCTTTAAAGTTTTCATTTATAGTACCTTTTGTTTTCAGATCATTAATAATAAAAACTAAATGAAGAGAATCATGAGTCAGTATACAGTTCAAACTTGCGGGAAAAAAAACTTGTTGGTGTTGTAAGTAAAAGATAAAGAGCTCTAAAACTATATGTGCAGTAGTTTTTTGATATATTGTTCTACGAATTTGTTCATTCCACCATTGTCATTCAAGTAATTTATCCTTATGAAGCTGAATTTCCTGCCAAACAGTTGTCTATTGAAGACTAGGTTTTAATAATCCTTTTATTTGTAGACATAATGTCTTGGAATCAGTTGTGTACATTAATTTTCTTACACCTTCTGTTCATGAGATACTAAGAATACAACTTTATCCAGAGAAATCTTTTTTACTGGCAGGCGTTTCCTGACTACCTATTGTTTCTTTTCACAATTTTGTAATGACTATCTGATGACAGCTCAAAAAGCATCTTGTCACTGCCAGTTATGTTGACCATTCAATGTTTAAGCTTGATGACAAAGCTAAAGTTTCTGGCATCACTATTCTCGGGGAAATGGGCTTAGACCCAGGAATAGGTTGGTTCGTTGGTTCAATCATTTCTGCATTGGAGCTTGCTTAATGTTCAAAGGTTTTATTGTATTAAACAGTTTTCAGCAAGACCATGTCTTCAAGTTGCAGCCAACCGACCTGTGCATATAGATTTCGGTTGTAGTAATTTCTAATTTGGTGATCTAGGCTGTTCTGGATAATTTCTGAATGCTCTGTCAAATCTTATCATAAAGTTGCACCATATCACTTGGTTTTCAAATCTTGGTGACCGAAGTTAACAAAAAACTTATTTCAGATCATATGATGGCAATGAAAATGATCAACAATTCAAAATCAAGAAACGGAAAAATTAAGTCCTTCAGCTCTTACTGTGGTGGCCTTCCATCCCCAGCTGCAGCAAACAACCCATTGGCTTACAAATTCAGGTATGTGCAGAATCTTTCAGTTGTACTCCAGGAAAGTTACACCAGGGAAACTTTAGTACACTTTCCTATTTTTATGATCCTTGTTGATTGGGCTAGAAACATTGCAACTTTATTCCCAAATATAAGAACTAAAATCCTGTTATATGTTATTTCAGTTGGAGTCCAGCTGGAGCTATTCGGGCTGGACGTAACCCTGCTACTTATAAGCTTAACGGGGAAACTATCCATGTGAATGGTGAGTACAATTTTTAAGTGAGTTGTATTTAATTGAGGAAGTCATGTATTATCTCAAGTTATGAACATGTCAGAGTTAATGTAAGAACTTGTAGAATAATTCAAGGGTAAGATATTGGAAGCATAGTTGCCGATTTTGTACTTCATGATTAAGCTATAATAATAAATCAGTAGGGATGTATGAAATTATAATAGAATCTGTGGTTCATGCAAATTGCAGGAGAAGAGCTTTATGACTCTGCTGCTCAATTCCGCTTGCCAGATCTTCCAGCTTTTGCACTAGAGTGTCTTCCAAATCGTGATTCCTTGATTTATGGAAATCTGTATGGAATCGAGCCTGAGGCATCAACCATCTTTCGGGGAACTCTGCGTTATGAAGGTTGCCTTTTATCATTGGTATTTATTTATAATATCTTATAGGAGTGCTTCTGGCAGTTATGTGTGTGGTTGTTTGGTAATTAATGAACTAAGGATGAAATTTTGAATAAAAATCCATATAGATTTTTCTAGAATTACTAATTCAAAATATTTCGGTAACAGGTTTTGGTAAAATAATGGGTGTCCTGGCCAGAATAGGTCTATTCGACTCCGGTGCACATCCAAGCCTCAGTCAAGAAAACAGTCCTACATTTAGGACTTTTCTGCAAGAACTTCTTAAAGTTCAAAGTGGATCAACTAATGAGGATATCATAGGAGAAAAGGAATTAGCAAACAGAATTCTAAGTGGTGGATATTGTACAAAGCATGGAACTGCCACAATGTCAGCTAAAACAATTACGTAAGTGTGCATCAGTGAATTATATGTTTCTTCCCTAACATCTGAAAGTAGACATTTCTAATCAAGTCTTTTCTTTTGGTGCTCATGTTTGCTTGAAAATGTTTCCCTTCGCGTGGTTTAGTTTCCTGGGACTTCTCGAACCGACTGTGATCCCTTCTTCTTGCAAATCAGCATTTGATGTAACCTGTTTCCGTATGGAAGAACGGCTAACTTATTCTGACAATGAACAGGTATTTCCTATTTATGTTACTTTTGCCTCATTCCGAACCACGTATAGATTTGAGATGATATCTAAACCCCTTCAGTGAATAGTGGTTTATTGCAGGAAAAGTAATTAGTTAACCATCTGAATTTTGTGAACAGGATATGGTGCTCTTGCATCATGAGTTAGAAATCGAGTTTCCAGATGACCAACCACCGGAAAAGCATACAGGAACCTTAATAGAATTTGGAAGGACTGATAAAGGAAAAAGTACAACAGCCATGGCCCTGACAGTTGGAGTTCCAGTAGCCATCGGAGCACTGGTGTGTCACATATTCTATACCCCTTCCTGCCAACATGGTCTGATTTCAGTTAAGCAATCCAATGGTTAAGTTTCTTACGTTCTTATTGTGTGTGTAAATCTGCAGCTTCTACTGGAGAACAAGATCAAAAAAAGGGGCGTCCTAAGACCAATTGAACATGAAGTCTATGAACCAGGTACTCATTGCTGTTCATGTTGTGTAAAACAATAGCACTCGCGGATAAAAAAAAAAAACACTAAAGCTGTTACAATTGGTTATTCACGCAGCGCTGAACCTTCTTCAATCACATGGAATCAAAATTCAGGAGAAGATCGAAAAATGCTGATGTCCTCCCTATTCGTCAGCCTCGTTCAATGGTTCATGGAGCATCAGAGGATTCATCAAACCCCCTTACTACAACGTCTTGAAGTGTTTGAGTTTCATCTGCTTCATGTCCGAGCTTGATATCCAAACTTTGCTGAAGCAGAAACAGTTGAAACCAAGCAATGTTTTAAATGACGAGTACATGAAAACATAATTTTAATAATCTTCACAATTTTTTTTGAATAATTTGCTCCATCTTCCCCCTAAAATTTAGCCTTGTTTATTCCTATGTTCAACAGAACTTCGAAAAATGTTCAATTTGATGCATAATAGAGTTTCAAACCACGTCGGCTACCTTTTCAATTCTACTTTCCACTTGACTTGAGATCAAATATTGCGATTTCAGCCAGCTATTTATTTAGAGGTTTGGTCGGATGGTTAGAAATGTTAATGCACATCTCTCATGTTTCAGATTCAAATTTATCCTTGATAAGTGGATATACTTGCAAGGCAAACGGGTAGTTTTGGGCTAGCATTTTATTTTTACTTGAGATCATAAGTTGCGGTTTCAGCCTGCTATTTAATTCATTTTGTAGTTTAAAATTTTGATAAATATTTACTTTATCAGAATGTGATGGTAACTATGCATCCAACATTTTCATTTTAGCGTCCGCACTGTTGGAGCTCCCCAATCTCCTTGAGGAGTTCCTCAATCTGCAATTTCTATTACTATTCACAAAATAGTAATAGCATTTTTTGCACAAATACAATCTCCAGGAGAAACTCCTATTACCAGTGGCGGTTTCAGGGAGGGGATAAGGGGGTTGAAGTATTTTTTATAATCGTACGTTAATATTATAAAATATATTTTATAGGTGATTGATCGCATTAGTCAAGCGATGGAGAATTACTTTTGTGAGTCAAACACACAGTTACTTACTTGTATTGGATGTCTTGGTCCTAAGAAATCATTCTCCAACTTTAAAGCGTCAAACATAATTCAACTTGCGGAGCTTTATCCACGAGAGTTCTCCAAGTGTACTTTGATGGAGTTGGAAGAAGAACTTAAAGGTTGGATTTATGAGATGAGAGAAAATGATACATTTTTAAAGATACGAGACATTAAAGATGTGGCCAAAAAGATGGTTGGGTCGATTATCATACTGCATTTCCCTTGGTATATCACATTATTGAGTTGATTTTGGTGTTACCGGTTGCGACAGATACAGTTGAAAGAGTTTTTTCTGCAATGAAGATTGTTAAGATGGATTTGCGTAACAAAATTAGAGATGAGTTTCTCAATGATTGTTTGGTGTGTTACATTGGAAGGGATGCGTTTAAGAGCATCGACAATGAAGTTATAATGCGCTCTTTTCAGGACATGAAGACTCGCAAACAAATTCTACATTCTTTACCGCCTTCGGCGGCAAAGTGACTTAGTGGCTATTTAGCTATAACATCTTTTTGATAACTACTTAAATTGAATATTTATGTTTTATTGCCATCTTATATGAAGTAAAATGATTCAAAATCTCAAATGTCTTTTTGTAAAAGATATATACTACTTTATGCAAAAATATTATATTTGTAAAGAAAATATATTTTTCGAAGATATTTATGGATTATCGCTAGGGATTTTATCTAGATTTTGCATAGATTTTCGTTCAATCATAACATGACACGTGCACATGAGGATAGACATGAAACCTCTGTAAAAGAAGGTTCATACGTTTTCTATATTCATATCATCAATCTTCTTACTTTCTTCTATGTTCTTATTTTCCTCAATCATTTTCTTCTCATAGGGATCCTTTCAATTTTGATGAGAGCTTTCAAATATTCCAAGCAAACTATGAATCAGATGAATGACATGGCCAATTCAGCTATTATGGATGCGGTAGTGCTAGCAACCATGAACGATGAAGACGACGTGCCTCCTCGTCGCGAACCTAATCGACCCAGAAACAGAGGACCGAGGGGGTCCAATTTTTCCGGAAGGAGAATTTCGTCGCAGGTACTGTATGAGTAGTAGTCTGTTTAATCGTATAAAGACCAAACTTTGTAATAATGACGTGTATTGGCACCAACGACAAGATGCCGCTGGCGTGCTTGGCCTTCTTTCTGAGCAGAAGATGACCGGTGCTATACGAATGTTGGCATACGGTTCATGTGCAGATCAATGTGTCGAAATCACATGGATGGGTGAATTAACCCTTAAATGCTTGAAGAAGTGGTGCACTTAAGTAGTTGAGCACTATAAGGATCGTTATTTACGATCTCCGAATGCAGGAGATCTAACTCGACTACTAAGAAGGGCAGAACAACGAGGATTTCCAGGTATGATTGGGAGTATAGACTGTATGCACAGGGAATAGAAAAATTGTCCAACAGCGTGGCAGGGTCATACTCAGGTCGTAAGGGTTGTCCAACTATTATCTTCGCATCATACAACTCATGGCTATAGCACAGTTTCATTGGTACACCTAGATCACAAAATGATATCAATGTATTGTACCAATCAGACATATTTGATGGCCGCGTCGAAGGAATCTCTCCTCAAGTGAAATACAAAGTGAATGGGAAAATGTATGCAGGCACTTACTATTTGGCTGAAGGGATTTATCCAAGGTACTCCTCATTTGTGAAAATAATTCGTAATCCACAAACTGATGTTGAGAAATTATTTGCGAAGAAGCAGGAATCATATCGCAAAGATGTTGAGAGTTGCTTTGGGATATTACAATCTTGTTGGGCAATTGTACGTTATGCAGATATGTGTCTCATAAGAAAAGTGTTTTGAAAACGATTACGTTGGCTTGTATCATAATGCATAACATGATTGTTGAAGAAGAATTTATTGAAGATGAGTTTGAAGAGATTGAAGAAGCAGATCCACACAACCCATATAGTGCCTTTACGGTGTATGATGGACCAATCAATCACAATAATCTCAGGTGTTTGGTGAGCGTTTTTTGCAAATCTTCAGTCTGCGTATGTTCGTATGCAACTTCAGAATGATTTAATAAGTCATAATTGATTTATGGAAACCAGGGAACAGTTATGAATATTAGATTGTATGTATTATTTTAAGTTATGTGTTGTAGTTCTCTTGCGAGTTTTATTTCAATTTTGTTTTGGTTGAAATTTATTTTTAATAGAATAATTAATTTTTATTTTTGAAATCAAATTAAGGGTATGAACAATTTAAATACACATAATATACGAAATAAATGAACAACATTTATCACTTAAAATTAAAATTACATAAAGGTTAAATAACGACAAATAAAATTACATGTACTAAAGAGACTACCCATCGTAGTGAGATGGATGATAACAATCTGAATAGTCACTAGAATTGTTCTCACCATCATTATTACCCTCCTCTCCCTCATATCGACGCAAAATAGCAGCTTTCCTCTTTGAAAAGTACCTCTTAGACTTTGGTCTCATTATGTCGGTTTTTATTTGCATACATTTGCTTCCTCCTCTAATTTCTTTACATTCATGGCATGTTCTTGCATTTTATAATTGTGCTCCATTTGCTCCCTAGCAAATGCGAGTTGCTTCTTGGAAAGCCAATTGATTTTTTTGAGTTTCCGCAATCGATTGTAAAGCTTCATTTCGGGCTATGTTATATGAAGTGGCTACATTCTTACCCTTTCTCCTTGCTTCTTTTACCGCCTTTGCTCCCGAAGGTTTTACCGGACTAGATGAACCTCCCGATAACTTTCGGGTATGTAAAATGCCGCATCTTCAAAGGAAGAATTAATAGGAACGTTACTTGCATGCACTTCTTCATTCGCGGGACTATGGTCGTATGTGTTAGCCGGTGGAACAATAGGTTGGACAGGAGCAAATGTTTGATGTGTCTTGACTTGTTCCCAACATTCAAAATGTATACATAGTTTGAGCTTTGCACATCTATAAATTAATAATTAAAATAAATCAATTTCAAATGAAGAAATATAAAGAAACAATATTAAATAATTTAATAAAATTATATACTTCATCTTGTATATTAGCACCCGATTCCGGATTCCTCCTTGCGTAGGCGATACAAGCCCCCCTTAAAACCAAATTTTTCTTTAGCTTTCCAAACTGAGGAAAGTGCAATTTGGGATCTAGCCTCCGTTAGAATTATTTCATCGGCACTCATCACCCAATTTGCTCGAAAATCGGCATGAATTGTTTCCCACAACCTATCAATCTTTTGTTTGTTGCCGGATATGTGATCGACTGATTGACGACAATAAGATATACATAATTGCACATCTTCGGACATGGACCGATTGTAGTGGAAGTCATTTTTTGAACAAAAAAAGATATGGAAAAAAAAATGTTGCCAATATATTAGGAGAGAACAAATGAAGATTGATATACTATGGATCTGAAATGAAAGACCCATTTATAGCAAAAAAAAATTGTAGGAGCTCAAAAATATTTTTTCAGATTTTTTTTTATTTTTTAAAAAACTTTCCATGGAAATTAATCTGGAACGTAGGATCAGATTTAGATTTGATCTAAAGAACCAGATTAATTGTCCGTTACAAAGTATATCTGTTGGGTTTCTCCTACAAACCCTAGCTCGAGCAGCTCCTCTCTCAGCTGCTCCATCAGCTTCTCTGGCTGCTGCTGCTCCTCAATTGCTGCAGCTGCTGGACGACCTCCACAACATCATCTCCTCCAGATCATCCTGCTGTGTAAGTCTCCTGTTAAGAAGCTTCTACAATCTCCATCAGCTTCCCACCGGTGCGGATGTCTTAGAGGTTCAAACTAAATGAGATTGAAACTCACATTTAGTGGATTGGATATGTGCGTGGAGTCCACATCTACCCCCTTATTTTATATCAACCGAGGCAGAAATTAGTTTGAAAAAAATTATCAAATTGGATAATTTCTCCTTTTTTTATGGATGTGATATAATTTTTTTATCAATCATTCCTACATAGGTGAGAATTAACACGTCCACGCAGTACAGAACTTTATTAGTTCATATAGGGATAATACGACACACTCGCATATAAGCGAGAACAAACACGCCCACTGAAGGAACAAATAATAATTTAATTCTAATAGTAGATAGATGACTCTAAGGGGATCAAACTCTTTCTTTTTAAGTCCTCTTTTTTGCACTTAAATTTATAGTTAATGAGTGAAACACATAAATCAACTACCTTCGGTCGCTGCCGGACCATCTGGCCATGATTGAACCACTGTCGATGGTTCGGCGACTATCCATTTATGTTAAGTTCAATTAAATACTTTAGTAAATAAGTTAAAAGGTCAAAAAAAAAACACTCATAACTTTAAATATTTCACTTAAACTGGCTATAGACGACGGAGACCTGGTGACAGTGTGGCCGTGATGAATTTATATATTTAAAATTGAAGCGGAAGAAAATATGGTGTTTTTGCAAACCAAGTTCAGCCTCCATTTTGAACACACAAAACCCGTATATAAAATCCCCAAATTTCAAAATCTCTCCAGAAAACAAAAATCATAATTTGAAGAACAACGCAATGAAGATGGTGAGGCTGCTCCTATCAGCATCTTCTTCTTCTTCTCGTCTCGCCATAACTGCAGCAGCCTTCGCTCCTCATTCCTTCTTCTCCTCCTCCTCCTCATCTCATAAACCCACCTCAATCGGATCACCAGCAAGGGTTTAAAAGCTCACAGCCTCCCAATCCGACCCACTCCTCGCCAAAGAAATCTTCGACCTCGCAGCACTCCACCCCAACTTCCGCCAATCCTACTCCTCTTACCACACCCTCATCCTCAAGCTAGGCCACGCTCGCCAGTTCCCCCTCATGCAAACCATCATCGCCCGCTTGAAAACCGATCGCGTTTCCTACCCGGTCACTCCCGGCCTCTTCTCCGACATCGTCCTCATTTACGGGGAAGCCAAGCTACCGGACAAGGTTTTGAGGACGTTTTATTCTATGTTGGAGTTCGACTGCAAGCCATTGGCCAAGCATGTGAACCACTTTCTGGAGGTGCTGGTTGCTCACCCGAATTACCTCAGGCCGGCTTTTGATAAATTTAGGACAGCTGGGAGGTATGGGATTGGTCTCAATACGAGATCGTATAACATTATGATGAAAGCTTTTTGTTTGAATGATGATTTGAGTATTGCATACAAGCTATTCAACAAAATATTCAAGAGAGATGTTGTGCCAGATGTCGAGACTTATAGGATTTTGATGCAGGATTTGTGTAGGAAGAGCCAGGTGAATACGATCGTGGATTTGTTGGAGGATATGTTGAATAAGGGGTTTGTGCCAGATACGTTAAGTTATACAACCTTGTTGAATAGTTTGTGTAGGAAGAAGAAGCTTCGAGAAGCATATAAGCTTCTTTGTACGATGAAGATCAAAGGATGCAATCCTGATGTTGTGCATTACAATACGCTTATATTGGGGTTATGTACGGAAGGAAGGGCTTTGGATGCTTGTAAGGTTATTGAGGATATGCCGTCGAATGGTTCCTTGCCAAATTTGATGTCGTATAGGACATTGGTTGGTGGTCTGTGTTATCAAGGGATGTTTGATGAGGCAAATAGTTATATGGATGACATGATTTCCAAAGGCTTTTCACCTCATTTCTCAGTGTTCCAAGCCTTGATCAAGGGATTCTATAATGTGGGTAAGGATGAGAAAGCTTGTGCAGTGTAGTTGGCTATGTTGAAGCTTAGAGAGGCTCCACATATGGATACCTGGGTGTTGGTTATACCAAGGATTTGTGGGGTTGATGAGGATCCGAAGATGCTTCAAGTGTAGAAAAGTCTACTGAAGATTGAAGTAAAGCAGAACACAAGAATTATCGATGCTGGCGCTGAATTGGAAGACTACTTGATCAAGAAAATAAGTGCTAGGCAATGGAGGAGGCGTTGACTACTTGGTGGAATTCTGAAATTTTGTTTGTTTTCTGCTCGGAACATTGGGTTATATATGGGCAGTCAAATAGATCCATTACCCGACAACTTCCTGAATCGATCAATGCTGCAACTCCCTCTTTGTTTCCTACTTTCACCACTTATGATCGCCAGTTTACCTTCGCCGTTCAGCTACAGTAGTTGTGGACTTGGGGAATAGAATGTATAAGTAAAAGTGCCGAGTAATTCCTTGATGCTGAAGCTATCCTCTTAAAAGTTATCTGCTGGATACTGGTTCTCTCCCCATGCACTATGGATAAAACATTCTTGATATAATACTGTTACTCCAGACCCTAACCAAAGCTGAGTTCTCAGTTTTTCGTCATAGGTGGCACTTGGTTCCTATTGGGATAATATTAGTAGGCCTACCTCATCAAACAGGTAAATTTCTATCGGTAATAAGAATTGCCTTCAAGAACATTTTCAATTTAATGCGAACTGGGGAGCAGATCCCATGTAAGTATTTTTGTAATTTATCCGGCACATTTCTAAAAATTTAAGAAGCATGAAGTTAGTAAAAAGTTACTTTTTCTGCTTAATTTCCATATTTCTCTAAGAATTTGGCTTTGTAATTCGGCGGAAATATGTGACGGTCAACTCTGCATCGCATATTATGCGATTGTCTTACCGTGTTTTCTAACATTCTAAAAGTTTTGGCAAATTTTGTATCGGATTCACGACACTTATGCGATGAACAAAGGACCGTTTGTGCTTATCGTCGTAATGTCATACTTTATGACGGTTTACGACCAGAATATGTTCCAACGCATAAATATTGTTAGCGTAACAATATTTGAGCCATGAAAAATTACTGTCGTGCTTTATGACAGAAATATATTTTGTCTTAATATTATTTATGCGGCGGAAAATTACCTAAATGTCGCATTACATGGCGCTTATGCAACGGTTTGCATAGTGAATGCGGTGCATAACCCAAGTATTTATTACTTCTTTAGATCTTCTTTATCTCCTTATGTTATTATATCTATTCTGAATTTCTTCACTCAAAGATTGATCGAAGGCAATTTGCGAATTTCTCCTTGCATTCAGTAACAAATCATTTCTTGAATCTGAGTTTTATTGAATGATTGGTTATGTAGATTTGTTTGTTGAGTTTTTTCCTATTCAACAAATATGTGTTAATCATATGTCTTAAGTTTCAAGAAAAAAAAACATGTGTTATCATATTTCTTGGGTTTCAAGTTGATAGAGTGGTACTGTTTCAGAAATGGAAGATACAAATACTGACAGGATGCTAATGTCGACGTTGGTGTCGTTGGACATGGTTGTAATAGATGAGTACGATCGAGATGGAATGGATTTCTTGAACGATTTGGATTCTTTTATTGTGCCTAAACCTAAATTAGTATTTGATTACCATCCTTAGTGATGTATCGATTTAGGTTTTAAATAAATCGTTGAGTGAGTATATAAGACTTTGGGTGGGAATGATGATTAATAGCAAAGTATGTGTTATATATGTTTGTCATAAGTTTTTGATACTAATCGCATTGAATACTTGACGTTGTAGTCTGATTTGTTTGTTCTTCGTTATCGAGAACTAAGTAATAGATGTTCATGACGCATTAAAATATCTAAAAAGTGTGATTTGACAATGATTCTATGAGCTTAGATAGTGTGATTTGACAAAACATTTTATAGCCCATGGTTTTGAAAATTTTATAATGGAAGGACAATGTTTACTTGTCTGCAAAATACGAGATTAAATATTCCAGAATTGTGGATATGTGTTAAGGTAATGCAAACCGTTGCATAAGCGCCACGTAATGCGACATTTAGGTAATTTTCTGCTGCATAAATAATATTAAGACAAAATATATTTCTGTCGTAAAGCACGACAGTAATTTTCCATGGCTTAAATATTGTTACGCTAACAATATTTATGCATTGGAACATATTCTGATCGTAAACCGTCATAAAGTATGACATTACAATGATAAGCACAAACGGTCCTTTGTTCATCGCATAAGTGTCGTGAATCCGGTACAAAATTTGCCAAAACTTTTAGGATGTTAGAAAACACGGTAAGACAATCGCATAAATATACGATGCCAAAACTTTTAGGATGTTAGAAAACACGGTAAGACAAACGCAAAAATATGCGATGCAGAGTTGACCGTCACATATTTCCGCCGAATTACAAAGCCAAATTCTTAGGGAAATATGGAAATTGAGCAGAAAAAGTAACTTTTTACTAGCTTCATGCTTTTTAAATTTTTAGAAATGTGTCGGATAAATTACAAAAATACTTACATGGGATCTTCCCCCCAGTCCGCATTTATCCTATTAAATTGAAAATGTTCTTGAAGGCAATTCTTATTACTGATAGAAATTTACCTGTTTGATGAGGTAGGCCTACTAATATCATCCCAATAGGAACCAAGTGCCACCTATGGCGAATATCTGAGAACTCAGCTTTGGTTAGGGTCTGGAGTAACAGTATTATATCAAGAATGTTTTATCCATAGTGCATGGGGAGAGAACCAGTATCCAGCAGATAACTTTTTAGAGTATAGCTTCAGCATCAAGGAATTACTCGGCACTTTTAGTTATACATCCTATTCCCCAAGTCCATAACTACTATAGCTGCACGGCGAAGGTAAACTGGCGATCATAAGTGGTGAAAGTATGAAACAAAGAGGGACTTGCAGCATTGATAGATTCAAGAAGTTGTCAGGTAATGGATCTATTTGACTGCCCGTATATAACCCAATGTTCCGAGCAGAAAACAAACAATTTCAGAATTCCACCAAGTAGTCAACGCCTCCTCCATTGCCTAGCACTTATTTTCTTGATCAAGTAGTCTTCCAATCCAGCGCCAGCATCGATAATTCTTGTGTTCTGCTTTATTTCAATCTTTAGTAGACTTTCCAACACTTGAAGCATCTTCGGATCGTCATCAACCCCACAAATCCTTGGTATCACCAACACCCAGGTATCCATATGTGGAGCCTCTCCGAGCTTTAACATAGCCAACAACACTGCACAAGCTTTCTCATCCTTTCCCACATTACAGAATCCCTTGATCAAGGCATGGAACACTGAGAAATGAGGTGAAAAGCCTTTGGAAATCATGTCATCCATATAAATCCTCATCAAACATCCCTTGATAACACAGACCACCAACCAATGTCCTATACGACACCAAATTTGGAAAGGAACCATTCGACGGCATATCCTCAATAACCTTACAAACATCCAAAGGCCTTCCCTCCTTACATAACCCCAATATAAGCGTATTGTAATGCACAACATCAGGATTGCATCCTTTGACCTTCATCCTACAAAGAAGCTTATATGCTTCTCGAAGCTTCTTCTTCCTACACAAACTATTCAACAAGGTCGTATAACTTAATGTATCTGGCACAAACCGCTTATTCAACATATCCTCCAACAAATCCACGGCTGTATTCACCTGGCTCTTCCTACACAAACCCTGCATAAAAATCCTATAAGTCTCGACATCTGGCACAACATCTCTCTTGAACAGTTTGTTGAACAACTTGTATGCAATACTCAAATCATCATTCAAACAAAAAGCTTTCATCATAATGTTATACGATCTCGTATTGAGACCGATACCATACCTCCCAGCCGTCCTAAATATATCAAAAGCCGGCCTGAGCTAGGTAATTCGGGTGAGCAACCAGCACCTCCAGAAAGTGGTTCACATGCTTGGCCAAGGGCTTGCAGTCGAACTCCAACATAGAATAAAACGTCCTCAAAACCTTGTCCGGTAGCTTGGCTTCCCCGTAAATGAGGACATTGTCGGAGAAGAGGCCGGGACTGACCGGGTAGAAAATGCGATCGATTTCAAGCGGGCGATGATGGTTTGCATGAGGGTGAACAGGCGAGCGCGGCCTAGCTTGAGGATGAGGGTGTGGTAAGAGGAGTAGGAGTGGCGGAAGTTGGGGTGGAGTGCTGCGAGGTCGAAGATTTCTTTGGCGAGAAGTGGGTCGGATTGGGAGGCTGTGAGCTTCTGAACCCTTGCTGGTTGTCCGATCGAGGTGGGTTTATGAGATTAGGAGGAGGAGGAGAAGAAGGAATGAGGAGCGAAGGCTGCTGTAGTTATGGCGAGACGAAAAGAAGAAGAAGATGCTGATAGGAGCAACCTCACCATCTTCATTGCGTTGTTCTTCAAATTATGATTTTGATTTTCTGGAGAGATTTTGAAATTTGGGGATTTTATATACGGTTTTGTGTGTTCAAAATGGAGGCTGAACTTGATTTGCAAAAACGACATATTTTCTTCCGCTTCAATTTTAAATATATAAATTCATCATGGCCACACTGTCACCAGGTCTCCGTCGTCTATAGCCAGTTTAAGTGAAATATTTAAAAGTTATGAGTGTTTTTTTTTTTTTTACCTTTTAACTTATTTACTAAAGTATTTAATTGAACTTATCATAAAATAGTCACCGAACCACTGACAGTGGTTCAATCATGGCCGGATGGTCCGGCAGCGACCGAAGGTAGTTGATTTATGTGTTTCACTCATTTACTATAAATTTAATAGCAAAAAAGAAGACTTAAAAAAGAAAGAGTTTGATCCCTTTAGAGTCATCTATCTACTATTAGAATTAAATTATTATTTGTTCCTTCAGTCGGCGTGTTTGTTCTCGCTTAAATGCGAGTGTGTCGTATTATCCCTATATGAACTAATAAAGTTCCGTACTGCGTGAACGTGTTAATTCTCACCTATGTAGGAATGATTGATAAAAAATTATATCACATCCATAAAAAATGGAGAAATTATCCAATTTGATAATTTTTCCCAAACTAATTTCTGCCTCGGTTGATATAAAATAAGGGGGTAGACGTGGACTCCACGCACATATCCAATCCACTAAATGTGAGTTTCAACCTCATTTAGTTTGAACCTCTAAGACATCCGCACCGGTGAGAAGCTGATGGAGATTGTAGAAGCTTCTTAACAGGAGACTTACACAGCGGGACGATCTGGAGGAGATGACGTTGAGGAGGTCGTCCAGCAGCTGCAGCAATTGAGGAGGAGCAGCGGCCAGAGAAGCTGATGGAGCAGCTGAGAGAGGAGCTGCTCGAGCTAGGATTTGTAAAAGAAACCCAACAGGACGCCCATTATTTTACCAAAACCTGTTACCGAAATATTTTGAATTAGTAATTCTAGAAAAATCTATATGGATTTTTATTCAAAATTTCATCCTTAGTTCATTAATTACCAAACAACCACACACATAACTGCCAGAAGCACTCCTATAAGATATTATAAATAAATACCAATGATAAAAGGCAACCTTCATAACGCAGAGTTCCCCGAAAGATGGTTGATGCCTCAGGCTCGATTCCATACAGATTTCCATAAATCAAGGAATCACGATTTGGAAGACACTCTAGTGCAAAAGCTGGAAGATCTGGCAAGCGGAATTGAGCAGCAGAGTCATAAAGCTCTTCTCCTGCAATTTGCATGAACCACAGATTCTATTATAATTTCATACATCCCTACTGATTTATTTTTATAGCTTAATCATGAAGTACAAAATCGGCAACTATGCTTCCAATATCTTACCCTTGAATTATTCTACAAGTTCTTACATTAACTCTGACATGTTCATAACTTGAGATAATACATGACTTCCTCAATTAAATACAACTCACTTAAAAATTGTGCTCACCATTCACATGGATAGTTTCCCCGTTAAGCTTATAAGTAGCAGGGTTACGTCCAGCCCGAATAGCTATTCGCCTCCTGTTTCTATGCTGAGCCAAGATATTATCTTGCTGCCTTCCACGACCATGTCCTCCTCTATAAGTGGAAGAATATCGACTTCCTCTATAAGAGGAAGGCACAGATTGGCAGGACATTTCTACAGGATCAAATAATTCCATATTAGTCCTGAATATACTCTCTAGTAAGGAAATCTGGAAGACTATTGTCTTCTCCTTTCTTATAAATAATTTCAAAATCAAAAGGCGCTAAATAAGATTGCCATCTAGCAAACATTTGCTTAGAAACATCATGCTTGAAATCTTTTTGAAACATAAACTTGGCTGCACTACAGTCAGTCTTAACAATAAATTTTTCATTATAAAGATCATCTTGAAATTTCAAAATACATTTCACCATAGCAAGAAATTCTTTTGCAATTGTAGCATAATTTCGCTGGGCATTGTTCCATTTTGAAGAAAAGAGGTGTTTCGATCCTTACGGTACTCTAGTGCGTGGTTGTAATCGTTTGTTTTCATTAGAGAATTTGACTCGTAGCTCAATTTCTATCCATGAAAGCAATGAAAACATTTTCCATGAATCGTGAGTAATCTACTTCGTTCCAAGGTTTGATGAATCTTGTCTAGTGTGTTCAAAATTATTGTCATGAAGTTCTAATTGAAAGTTTAGGTAGATGATTGATGAATTACGGTTTACTCAAGTATGTTAAGTTATGCATGCTAGATGTTTGAAAGAACGCCAGCATGAAATTCGTTTTAACTTAAGTACGTTATTGAAAGATACATACTTAGGAAAGACGAGAGTAAAACCGGCTTTGATCTTATTGACATACGAAAGTAGCGTAAAAAGATAAGTTAGAGGTTAGGTAAGTTTAATCCGAACTCTTTTACTGATCATCATATTGAAAGATTTGTGATTAGTGGAGAATGTTAGAGCGAATCAACATATTGAAAAATTGAGATTTCGACTTTCGTAATAGATTAATATTTGAAATTGAGCGAAAGCTAGTTTAGAAGATTGATCTATTCATAACCTCTATAGTCTTCAATCATCCATTCATCTTTGTCACTTTATTAGAAAATACTAGGCAAGTGAAATCAACCTTGGAATCTTCTCGAAATTTGGCAATTGAATCTTAGCTTGCTTGTCTTAGTTCAAATCATTATAAAAAATCAATACACTAATCGAGATGGCTAAATAGAAACTAGATTTTACATAATGCATAAGCTTAGTTTACTCCTTGGACGATCCAAAATACTTCGGTTTACAAATTGTTTTTGACCTGCATTGGAACTTCATATTCACTGAATTTGGAGTACAAAAATATTATACATCAAAATGGCGCCGTTGTCGGGGAGTAACGAGTTAGCTTGTGATTAGATTAAATCTAGCGATTCCTTTAGACTACTCATTTCAAATTTCAGTGCTTTTATTTTCTTTATCCCACTCGTGCGTTCACGGTTGTTTTTGTTTGTGATAAATTTCAGGGTTCTCTACTGTTTGGATGCAAACCCGGTCAAAGAGTGGGATCAGCAAGAAAAAGAATCCAGATTTGAGTCACTCAACTCCTCTTGTAGCAACCAGTAGTAGGAGTAAGTCAAAGAAAACTGTCACACCTCGGGAAAATAAGACACCAGAAATGGAACAACAGAGAAATAATGCAAATGATCCTCCTCGAGAAGAACTTATTCCAAGGATGCCGGACTTGCCTGATCAAGGTCGATATCAGCAACAAGAGGTACAGGGAGAGCCAAGAGCTATGAGGGATTACACATTCCCCACTATGACAACCTTGCAATCACCAATTACATACCCAGCAGTGACTGCCAATAATTATGACATCAAACCGGCGCTGCTGGCCTTGGCTTCCAACTCACCTTTCTCGGGACTTCCGAATGAGAACCCAAGCGCCCACCTGAACTTATTTCTTCAGCTATTGAATACATTCAGAATTAATGGAGTTTCAAGAGATGCTGTTTGTCTCAGAATTAATGGAACCCAAGAGATGCTGTACCTAAGGAGTTCTTGAAGACGTTCCCATTAGGATAGGGAATTTCTATATTCCCGTTGACTTTATTGTTTTAGAGATGGAGGAGGATAAGGAAGTACCGATCATTTTAGGTACACCATTTCTAGCTACCACTGGAGCCGTGATTGATGTTAGGCATGACTCACTTGTGCTGCATATTGGTGATGAAGAGATTGCATTTAGTTTAGAAAAGTCATACAAGACACCATGCTCATCATTTGATTGCAATCGTATTAGCTCATGTGATTTGATAGATCATTGTGTTTCATCTTCATCTAACCCTTTGAGTTTTGAAGATACTAATGAGCATAGCATGAGCGCTATTGATTTGGGAGAAGGCAACACAGATGAGGATAAGAGGGGGAAAATCTAGAAGATGGTCCACGAAGGTAAGGAGTTTTGCAAGGTAAAGCTCAAAGCTCTACCGGCAAGCCTAAGGTATGAATTCCTTGATGAAAATTCAGCGTATCCGGTGATTGTGAATTCTGCTTTGAATGGGGATGAGACTTCTAGGTTGTTGCATGTTCTTAGGAAGTATAAGAAAGCTTTGGGCTATTCAATTGATGATCTTACCGGTATTAGTCCTAGTATTTGCATGCATAGGATTCAGTTAGAAGATGAGGCTAGATCATCCAAGAAACATCAACGTAGGTTGAATCCCACTTTGAGTGAGGTAGTGAAAAAGGAGATTATGAAATTGTTGGATGCTGGCATTATCTTTTCTATTCCTGATTCAAATTCATGTTGTCCCGAAGAAGGGAGGATTTACTGTTGTGGCTAATGAACGGAATGAATTGATACTTACACGAACCGTTAATGGTTGGCGTATGTGTATCGACTATCGTAAGTTGAATAAAGCCACAAAGAAAGATCACTTCCCTCTTCCGTTTATTGATCAAATGCTAGAGAGATTAGCCAATCATAACTTCTTTTGTTATCTTGATGGATACAGTGGGTTTTTCCAGATACCCATTCACCCACAAGATCGGAGAAGACGACGTTTACTTGTCCTTATGGGACTTTCGCTTATAGGCGAATGCCATTTGGACTTTGTAACGCCCCTGCAACTTTTCAAAGATGCATGATGGCAATCTTCTCTGATCTTATAGAAACGGAGATGGAAATCTTTATGGACGACTTCTCAGTATACGGGTCTTCTTTTGATCATTGCTTTCTTAACCTTTCCCATGTTCTTGAGAGATGTATTGAGACCGCTTTAGTGCTTAACTGGGAAAAATGTCATTTTATAGTGCAAGAGGTCATAGCCAAACTTCCGCTCCTAGGGATGTTAAGGGGACTAGGAGTTTTCTGAGTCATGCTGGGTTTTATAGGCATTTCATTAAGGACTTTTCAAAGATAGCTAGACCCCTCACTAATCTCCTATGCCATGATGTTGATTTCCATTTTGATGATGCTTGTTTTGAAGCCTACACTAGGCTTAAGGATGCCTTGACCTCTGCCCCTATTATTCAGCCTCCCAATTGGGAACTCCCTTTTGAACTTATGCGTGATGCAAGTGAATATGCAGTGGGTGCCGTATTAGGGTAACGTGTTGATAAGAAGCTACATGCTATTTACTATGCTAGTAAAGTCCTTGACCAAACCCAGACCAACTACACCACCACGAAAAAAGAAATGCTTGCCAACGTGTTTACCTTTGAAAAATTCAGACAATACCTTGTAGGATCGCATACCATAGTGTATACCGATCATGCTGCCATTAAGTACCTCATAGCTAAGAAAGATTCTTAGCCTAGATTGATTAGATGGGTACTCCTACTCCAAGAGTTTGATATTCTAATTAAGGATAAGAAAGGAGTAGAGAACCTGGTAGCTGACCATTTCTCTAGGTTAGAGGAAGATCCCCAAGCTAGAGTGGCTGCAATTCCCATAGATGATTCGTTCAAGGAGAGAGCTTAATGGGAGTGGAGCTGCAAGCAGCTCCTTGGTATGCAGATTATGTGAATTATTTATTTTGTGGTCTACTTCCTACTGATCTTAGTCATCCCAAGAAAAAGAGGTTTCTTCATGATGTGAAAAGGTATTACTGGGATGAGCCTTACCCTTACAAGCTTTGTGCAGATGGAATTTATCGACTTGTGTGGCTGAGGAGGATATGATGAGCATTCTTGCTCAATGTCATGATTCTCCCTATGGTGGGCAGGGTAGTGGAAACAAGACTGCATCGCGAGTTCTCCAATGTGGATTTTATTGGCCCTCGCTTTTCAAGGATTCCTATGAGGACGCCAATAGATGTGATAGTTGCCAAAGGAGTGGGAATATTTCTAAGCACAGTGAGATGCCCCAACACCTTATTCAAGAGGTAGAGATTTTTGATGTTTGGGGGATAGATTTTATGGGTCCCTTTCCCACCTCCTTTGGAAATTCATATATCCTAGTAGCTGTAGACTACGTGTCTAAGTGGGTAGAAGCGGTAGCCTCTCCTACTTGTGATGCTAAAGTTGTTACGAAGCTATTTAGGAAGATTATTTTCCCTAGATTAGGCGTACCACCTACCGTTATTAATGATGGAGGGTTTCATTTTAAGGAGAAGAATTTTGAGGCTTTGTTAAAGAAGTATGATGTTTACCATAAGATTTCCACCCCTTATCATCCACAGACCAGCGGGCAAGTGGAAGTTTCGAATAGGGAAATCAAGGTCATTCTCGAGAAAACAGTCAGTCGGTCTAGAAAAGATTGGGCTTCTAAGTTAGATGATGCACTTTGGGGATACCGGACTGCGTTTAAAACCCCCCATTGGAATGTCTCCATATCGCCTCATTTATGGGAAAGCATGTCATCTTCCTGTTGAGTTGAAACATAAGACTTTTTGGGCAATTACACGATTGAATTTTGATTTGCGTGTTGCGGGAGAGAAGCGGTTGTTACAATTAAATGAATTAGACGAGTGTCGCTTGGATGCTTATGACAACGCGCTCCTCTACAAGGAACGAACGAAGAGGTGGCATGATAGAAAGCTGGCGAGGAAGAGCTTCAAACAAGGAGACCAAGTCCTTTTGTTCAATTCAAGATTGAGACTCTTTACCGGTAAATTAAGGACTAGGTGGTCGGGACCATTCCAAGTTCAGAAAGTATTTGATGATGGGCATGTAGAGCTTTTAAATTCTGAAGGGGAATTGTTTAGGGTTAATGGGCATCGAATTAAATTGTATCATGGGCTAGAAAAGGAGGCAGGCTATGTGAGCTACCATTTGGTTTGATCCTGCGAACCTTTAGTTACGTCTCACCAAGACTTTAAACTAGGCCTTTTCGGGAAGTAACCCGCTCTGTGAGTTCCTCTTGTTTCTTATTTTTGTTTCTGTTTTTCTTCTTCTTTTTAGTTGCGTTCGGAGTCATGTGTTTGGCTCGCATCTTGGTCTTTTTGGTTTTAGTTCTGGGTTTGGCTTTAGCTCTTCTTGGTCTCATCTTGGCTTGGCGGGGTCGTAATGCCCGTTTTGGCCGTCGTAACCGTATCGGTACCGATACGAGATTAACAAACCGAAAGGGTGAGAATTAACAAACCGAAAGGGTGAGATCTTGACTTCTATTGGATCGTGGTTAGTGCTGAGTAACGAATAACAAAGGGTTTTGTTCCTCGTCAGGTAGTAAAGCAGCGGAAGTAAATTATGTAGAAAGTAAATGGACTTGTTCAGTAATTTATAGTGGAAACTCCGGTACCTTAATTAGTACCTGAGAGAAAAACCACTACTTTTTAGCAAGCTAGAAGGATTTAGAAATACTCTTGTATTTAGGTGTTTTGATCGGTTACACTTGATATTAAACCTCTAGCATCCAGACACTCCAGTTCACTGTCTGCAAGGGTATTCTTCAAGGGTCAATGGCACGCGTCGTGTGTTCGTTAAATTTGTATTTATATCTCCAAGCTTTAGCTAGTGTAGCAGCAAGCAAGGTTCGAACCCAAGAGAACTGACTGTGAAGCGATTTCCTATGAATATTAAACTAAAGGGGGTTTAAGTAAGTTGATTGCGAGATAGAAGGTAAGTGATAATGCAAGTGTGGCAGATTTGACAAAACCAGCATATGTGAACAAGGGGCTGCTGCAGCTCAAACAATCAAGCAGACCAGCAGAAGTAAACCAGCAGCAGATGCAGCAGGGGATGCTGCAGCAGGTGCTGGTTCAAGTGCTGGTTCAACTGTCCGAGTAGCAGTTTTGTGCTGGGTGCATTTTGAAGGTATAGCAGCTTTGTGAAAGTGCTTAGAAGAATTTCTAAAATACCGTTGAGCATATTCCAGCAAGGTTTGCTAGTCAGAGAAGGAGATTTGCATTGAAGATATTAATCAAATCTAATCTCCTAGATTTTAGGAGATAATTGATCTTGTGGGACTATGGCCTAAACCTGGAAATTGCTTAAAGTGGTGAGGGTATTTAAGCAGAAGGTTTGAGGGCTGAACAGGGTGATCGAAGCTGAGTGATACACGAGAGTAGACACAGAATTCAGAGTGAGGATTTTTCTGGGTGTGCTACGAGAGTTGTTCTTCGATCAACACACACGGGCAGAGCGTTGAGCGCAGAGCTGTGGTGCGTATTGCAGAAGAGAATCAGGTCTTGCAGAGACTGATTCGTGCTTTGATCTGGAAGCCAATTTAGAGCTGTGGAGCTTGTTGGTTGATCAAAGGCAGCCGCGGGAGAACTGACGGGTGGAAGGCTCGGTCGAGGTTCGTGCGGAAGAACTCACTAGTGGCAGGTGGTCACTGAGTGAGGGGGAGTTACTCAGAGTGTGCAGCGCTCTTGGAGTGGTTCGATCGGCTCGGCAGGAGGCCTTGGAGCGACGCGGACAGAGTGCTTCAGCTGGTGTTACAGCTGTTGCTGCAGCAACCCTGCTGAGTAGTGTAGTATAGAGTAGGCTGAGTTCTTTGAGAGGATTGTAGCTATTCTAGACTGACATATTGTAGAGGGTGTGCTGACACAAATCAGAGCTTGTTCTGATTGTGTTGAGTAGTCCACACGGGGTTAAAGTAGCATAGGTTGCGTGCGTTGTAACCGAGTGTGCTTTGAACCTTTGGTTGAGTGGATTGAGGACTGGAGAATAGTCCTCCCCAGACGTAGGCAGATTGGCCGAACTGGGTGAACAAATCTGTGTCCTATTCATTGTCTGCTGTGCCTACATTTAAGTGAACAAGAGTGTGCTGCAGCAACTGCTAGTTCATAAATCTGCATAAGTAGAGACACTTGAAATTTCAGTAAGAAAACGTGAATATCAATTACGAGAAGTATTCAGCTCAGGGAATTCAATAGTGACTGTTATCATTGACTTTTAAAGATTGCGATTCTAATCAAACATGTGGTCATTCCGACAAAAGTAATAACCTAGAGTATCCCAACAAAGGTGATACTAAGCCTAGATTCTACTACTTGTTTCCACAACAAAGCTTCGACAAGAGTTAATAATCAGAATTGAAGAGCGGGTAGTTTTACAACAAAGTATACGCTAACCATGCAATACAATTCATGCAATTTAATATCCAGAACTTACGAATGAATAGAAACAGGCATTACATTCAAGTCTCAAACATGTATCACTAATTGAAAATCCTAAACTGAAACAGAAATTTAGCTACTCATAGTCGTTACTGAAAAACACATTAAACTGAAAAGAATGAAAAAATAATGTTCACGAGTACTGTTCACGCCGGAAAACACTGTTCACGCAAGACTTCGTCTCCCTCTAAAATTTCATCCGTAGGTCCGTTCCCAGCTTCCGTCGTCCAAAAACTGCCGTCTACTCCTATTGCGAAACCCTAATTGAGATCGGGCCCTAAAATTTTATTTCGGGCCGCGCCCCATGAAGACATTAAGTGGCGCGCCCGGAGAAGACATTAAGGTCCGGCGCGCGACGCTAATGTTGTCTGCTGGCGCCGAACTCACTGAGATACGCATTCATTTCCTTCAACGTCTATTTTCTCCCTAAAAACACCATTTTGAGTCGCAAGTCTCTTTTCATGTATTCCGAACACCTGAAATGCAAACAACTCTAAGAAGTAATTGTTCACATAAAAACATGTCTAAATAGTTGGGTTTAAACGGTTTAGCGAGTCGTATAAATACACCCCATCAAACCACCCCACACTTAGACTTGTTCGTCCCGAACAAGATCAAAAGCAAGACTCGCAACACTCAAGCAATTCTAATATGCCAACGACGAAACACTGAATTTACTTGAGATGTCCTCACTAATCAGTTCATCAACATATACTCACATTCATTCTTCAATAATGATCAGCAAGAAACAATAATGATACATGTTACCTGAGAGGTCAAGATGCAATTCATTGTATGACTGGGAGATAGTCCTCTTTAGACTCCTGACTCCATTCTTTAGCTCGAGGTCATAGTCAGGCGCATACGCTGAGTTCGCTTTCTCTGGCACGTGAGAAATCCAAGCTACGAGGAACTCACCTTTTCTTTTTCTCTTTGGTAGGACAGCTCTTGAAACTTTCTTGTTTTGTTTTAATCCAAAGACTTCACTCAACTCGATTTCTTTTCTGATTTTTCTCTTTCACATTTAACTGAATTTTCTTTTTGAGCTTTGCTTCCCAATGTGAATTGCTTGTCCTTTTCTTTTTTTCTTTGAACCGTTCCAATCATAGCCTTCGAATAACAGCATATGGAGCGCGTCCTGCTCTTTCTCATCATCATCCTTTCGGCGCGAGGCAGGATAGGGGTTCGCGGGCCAGAAGACGACATTAAGTACGTGGTCAACGCCTTAATGTCTTCATCTGCCGCGGAAATAATGTGCACAGTGGGCGCGGGACTAATGTCTTAAGCTGGCGCGCGATATCTGGAATCCAGGCGCGGGACAGCTATGAACCCTAAGCTAAATCACCCCCCCCAAAACTCAAAATTAACACCCTAAATCGAAACCCTAGCACCCTAGAACATGTATAATTAATTTGCAACCAATAGAAACATTCAATTTCGCCCAAAATTGCAGATCACGCATATCCTCTACTCACGAATTGAGTAGAGGATAGGATTAAGGAGTATCTGGGATGTTTAAGCAATTGGAAAACGCCTTCAGATTGTAGTGAAAAATAAAATTTTCCGGTAAGATTGACTGGCGTGGGAGGTGAGAGAGTTGGGGTTATGAGGCGTGCCCCAACCCTTATAGGGTTGAAACGCGGCCTGCTAAATACGAGCGCGCCCCACGCCAACATTATTTGCACGCCGGCTTCAGACATTACGATAAATAATGTATACTATTGGCGCGATTTGTAATGTTGCTTCGGACCGCGGTACTTACTGAGATACGCCCTAAACTTGCCCCTAATTAAACAATTCGATCCTTAACGACATTCAACAAGGGAAGACTCTATGATACACTAAGTAGACACACACTAAGAATTAAAATTTTAAAAAAATCGGATTGCGTCCCGCAAGCGCCTTTGTTTTACGTCGTTGGCTCGGCTAGCTCGCATTCTTGAGCATCTGGCTACGGTCCACCGTAGTAGTGCTTCACGCACTGTCCATGTACCTTGAACCGATCGCCATCCCTTGGGTTCTCCAGCTCCACTGCCTCGTGATTGAAAATCCGCACCATTGTGTATGGACCTGTCCATCTAGAATGCAACTTGCCAGGCATTAGTCGTAACCGTGATGAAAATAAAAGTACCTGCTGGCCAATCACAAATGTTCGTCATAGGATGAACTTGTCATGATAGAGCTTAGTCCGCGCCTTGTAGTCTGATTGGCTCTCATAAGCCTCTAGGCGCAACTTCTCTAGCTCACTCAATTGTAGCTTGCGTTCCATTCCACCCTATGCCAAATCCATGTTGCACTGCTTAGGTGCCCAGTAAGCCCTGTGCTCCAATTCTACCGGCAAATGGCAGGCCTTGCCATACACTAAACGAAGGAGAGGTTCTGATAGGCGTATTGTAGGAAGTCCTATATGCCCACAAAGCATCATTTAAGCGCAAACTCCAGTCTTTCCGTGTAGGCTTGACCATCTTCTCTAGGACTCCCTTGATCTCCCAGTTAGAAATTTCAGCTTGGCCATTTGTCTGTGGATGATAAGCGGTGTATGTACAGTGATGGACATGATATTGTTTCAGTGTGGCAGCCATCATCCTATTCCAGAAATGCGTCCCCTGATCACTGATTATAGCCTTAGGCACTCCGTGTCTGCAAAATATGTTAGTGCGGAGAAAGTCCACCACAGTTTTAGCATCATCACACCGAGTAGCCTTAGCCTCTACCCACTTAGACACATAATCTACTGCCACTAAAATGTATAAATAACCATGTGATGCAGGAAATGGACCCATAAAATCAATGCCTCATATATCAAACACTTCATCAAAGACAATAGGCATTTGAGGCATCTCATTTTTAGCGGATATGTTTCCTACTCTTTGACATCTATCACACCGTTTGCAATGCTCATATGAATCCTTAAAAATATGCGGCCAATAAAATCCACTGTATAATATTCTCCTAGCTGTTCTTTTAGGGCCAAAATGATCACCACATGCATGCTCATGACAGAAACTAAGCACAGAAGAAATCTCATCATCAGGGATGCATCTCCTAAGTATTTGGTCTATGCCTATTTTTCACAAAAATGGATCATCCCATATATAATATCTAGCATCATGCTTAAGTTTCAAACATTGAGCTTTAGAAAAAAGAAATGAGCATTTACCTCCAACCAGGTAGTTTACTATGTGAGCGTACCATAGAATTTTACCTATGATGGCATAGAGGTGCTCATCTGGAAATGTCTCGGTAATCTGCCCAGCTTCTTCCTCCCTCACTAATCGACTCAGGTAGTCAGCAACTGTGTTCTCAACTCCCTTCTTGCCTTGATTTCCAGTTCAAATTCTTGCAACAGTATAATCCAAAGAATCAGCCGCGGTTTAGCCTCTTTCTTCGTCATTAAGTACCTAATAGCAGCATGATCAGAGAACACAATTACTTTAGTACCCATTAAATAAGGTCTGAATTTCTCTAAAGCAAAAACAACTTCTAGTAATTCTTTCTCAGTGGTGGAATAATTTCGCTGAGCGGCGTCCAAGGTACGCGAAGCGTAGTAATTACAACTGGTTTCTTATCCACTCTCTGCCGAGCAATACTCCCATAGCATAGTCGCCGGCATCGCACATAATCTCAAATGGTTGGCTCCAATCAGGTGCTCGAATAATAAGCGCACTGGTTACCGCAATTTTCAGCTCGTCGAATGCCTCCCTGCACTTACCTGTAAACTCAAACGGCACATCTTTCTGCAACAGGTTAGATAAAGGCAGGGCTTTCTTGGAAATATCCTTAATAAAACGACGGTAAAAACCAGTATGCTCAAGAAATGATTTAACGTCACGCACCGTGGAAGGTTAAGGAAGACTAGCAATCAAATCTATTTTTGCTTTATCAACCTGAATCCCCTCACGCGAGACTATATGCCCTAAGACCACACCATGTGTAACCATGAAATTACACTTTTCATAATTCAACAATAAATTCAACACCGTTCAAGTACTCTACTCAAGTTGTCTAGGCATGCATCAAAAGTGTCACCATGCACAGTAAAATCATCCATAAAGACCTCAATAAAATTACCAATCATGTCAGAGAATATACTAGTAACCAACCTCTGAAAGGTTCCAGGCGCATTGCACAAACCAAAAGACATACGTGTAAATGCAAATGTGCCAAATGGACATGTGAAGGTAGTTTTTTCTTGGTCCTCAGGTGCGATAGGGAGTTGGTTATAGCCCGAAAAACCATCAAGAAAACAAAAATAGGGCTTAACTGCCAGTTTGTCCAACATCTGATCAATAAATGGAAGAGGAAAGTGATCCTGACGCGTCACTGCATTTAATTTCCTGTAGTCTATGCACATATGCCATCCATTCTTGACACGTGTAGTCACCATCTCGTCGGCTTCATCTTTCTCAACTGTGATGCCTATCTTTTCAGCACCACGTGTATGGGACTTACCCACTAGCTATCTAAAATAGGGTAGATAACATCAGCATCTAAAAGTTTTTATACCTCTTTGCTCACTACCTCCATCATCACTGGGTTCAAGCGACACTACGGCTCTCTCAAAGGCTTAGCCCCATCTTCTAGCAGAATTCTATGCATGCAAACCACCCGGCTTATCCCTCGTATGTCCCCAAGCATCCAACCTATAACCAATTTGTTAGTCTTAAGTACCTCTATGAGCTTCTGTTCTTGCTCATTCTCAAGTCCGCTCTTAATGATCACTGGAAGAGTGTCATTTTCGCCTAAAAATGTGTATTTCAAATGTTCAGGAAGAAGTTTCAATTCTACAATCGGTGCCTGCACAGAAAAAGGCAACGAAGAATTAGTTTTAAACAATTGAATTTGATTAACCTCATACCTGGGCGTCAGAGGACGAGAAATGTCAAGTTGTGCGAGTATGGCACGTATATCCTCGTAGAGAGCATAAGAATCTTCCTGTGTAAAAATGGCGCTCTCCAGTGCTATCCTCAATAGGTCTTTGCCGCTGGCGCTCTGTGTCTCTTGTACTACATCGTCCAATGCATCTAACGCATTCACTGTCGTGTGCTCAGGTGGGTGTTGCATAGCCTTGAATAGATCAAATTTTATTGTCTCGTCTTCCACCTCCATGGTCAGCACCCCAGAGTCACAATCAACCTTCGTCTTTGACGTTTTCAAAAAGGGGCAACCAAGTAAAATAGGTGGATGATCAGCCGGATCATTACCATCCATTCTGAGCACGTAGAAGTCAGCTGGAAAGATCAAGTCACCAACCTGCACTAAAACATCTTCTATGATACCTTCAGGTCGCTTACAAGATCTATCTGCCAATTGAAACGTTAGTCCAGGCGGCTTCAAAGGTCCAATACATAATCTCGAATACAAAGAGTAGGGCAAAATATTTGTGGATGCACCGAGATCAAGCATGCAGTTTTCGATTCTAATGTTGCCAATAACACAGGGGATGGTAAACATACCTGGATCTCCGCATTTAGGAGGTATTTTTCGCTGAATAACTGGAGAGACGTTAGCGTTAGACATTACCTGCTCAGGTTGAGTTGAACGTCGGCGGTTGGTACACAACTCCTTGAGAAATTTAGCATAGCGTGGAATCTGCTTAATCGCCTCGAGTAGGGGAATATTGATTTCAACCCTTTTGAAGAGATCCCACACTTCCTTGTCGATCAATTGCTTCCTAAGAGCCTTAACCTGCAATGAAAAGGGCAAAGGAGGGTTAGTACGATGAAATTCAGAATTCAAGTCAGGGACTACCGCGCCGGTAGTGGACTTTATATTTGCGCACTGGGAGTTAATGTTCTCATCTGGTGCGCTATTATTGTTGTCTTCGGGCGCGGTCGTTGTGTTGACCGCGTCTTCTTCAGACATTGCTTGCGCTCCAGAAGAAGACGTTACCGCGTCGGGCCTCTGGATAATGTTCTCATCTGGCGCTAAACTCACTGTTTATGTTCCCTTGTTTCCCTCTTCTGGACCTTTGAGCACCTTCCCTCGCCTCAAAGTCATAGCGCTAACATTTCCCTTCGGGTTGGGGACCGTTGGAGATGGTAATTTGCCCCGGTCATTGATCGCGCGTCGTTGTGCGCGTCAAATATAATCCTTCCTCTTCCACCAGTACAGCGGTTAAGTAAGGGTCGATCTCCACAGGGAGCAAGTAGTTCAGTCTTCAATCCTGTCGTCTACACTAAAAATGGGGGTTGTGTGAGATTGGGGTGCGCGATGCGCAAATGAACAGTAGCTAGCGTAACGCAGGAAATTGCACTAGACGTGCGCAAGCAGTAGAGATTAGATACTATGACTATGAGAAGTATTGGGCAGACAATCCTCTATGAACGCAGTCCTTATCATCGACTCTAAATGTCTATGGTTTGTGGTTTTCTTGGGTTAGTGTCCGGTCAAGGCTTCCTAACACGTGCGCATGTTCCGTTCAAAGTTCATGTGCTATCAATCCTTAGAACATAGACTAAAACAGCTGCGAATCCTGTCACAGTAGCAACTGCTTACCCTAGCTCGTTACTCCTAGTTGTCACCGTAAAGCTATCAACTAGTTTAACATATGACAAGCAAGCAACATAAGTAAGATTGCGGTTCAAGGCTTCCCCTACTCATTCAACTAGCTGTCTCCGTACGCACAGGATTAATACAAGTATGTAAACTATGCATTAAGCTCAAGTCTCAAAGGTAATACTTCATAGATTCATGCCCGACCAACACTAAGAGTTTAGCTAGACATGCTAGTAATAAACATCATATAATAGTGAATAAGGTCTAATATGTCTGAGAACACAGTAGCAACAGTGCGTGCAGATTGTCTTCTCGGCTGGCGCAGTCGGCTGGCGCAAATCCTCTCAACAAGTCCGTGTGTTTTCCAGTGTTGCCGCTCTCTCTGATGTGCGTTGTCCAATGACGGCTGTGATATCCCCCCGTGAAACCCTAGACTTCCTTCGTTTATATATTACCCAGGAAGTTCACCTTTGGCAACTTCCAAATCTGGTCACTGGATTCTGCGCCTGGCGCATGGCATTCGGCTAGCGCACCGCTACCGACTCTCACCAACTTCTCTTCTGCTTGTGCTGCTATCTCCGCAGGCGGATCTCTCACTCCTAGGACGCTGCCTGTTAGCGCGTATCCGACTCAAGGACTCGTTTTGCCCTGTAATACAAAAACACTAGAAACGAGTAATCCTGCTCATAAAATATTGCAAACAAGCATAGGGTTATGATCTAAATAATGCGTACAAATAGCCTCTATCAAACCCCCCACACTTGCCCCTTGTTCGTCCCGAACAAGCACTGAAGCGCGGATACAATTACCTCTTCTGGAGTCTAGCGCACAGTCTTGCACTCTGATGCGAATGCGCAATTTGCTCAACTCGCACTGCTCTATCACCTGCGCACAACTGCTTTCAACAGTTCTAATATAATAATTTCGAAATTCATTACCTCTCAGCCGGGATGAAGATTTTTGGATAGCTCTTCTTAGGCTCCTGGCTGCCAGCTCCTACTCCGAAGATAGGTATATGGTGGATAACGCAGCTTCTTCCAGTGCGTGATTTGCCCGCGCACTTCCTGGGAACCTGAGCTCTCTGATGATTTCCTTATGGTCTTTGCGCATTTTGATGTTTGTGCGCATGCTGATTCTTTTGTAGCGTGTATCATCTGCTGGTATTTTTCTTTTGTGCAGCTTCATCTTTAATTTCTTACATTCCCAGAGCAGTTCCAGTCTCAGCCTTCGGATAGCAGCTATGGAACTCGCCCCGCTCTCTCTCCTTTGGTCTGTCTGCGTCGGTCAGCGCACGCGTTTACATCCGCGCCTGCCTTCCTTAGCTCGATTTCCAGAGAGAAGGTGGTCTGTTTTCCCACCTCGCCACGCATTGGGTGTTTTGCCTTTGGCATCTGCGTGACTGAGCGCGCTCTTTTGTCCCGAAGGCTGCGAGGCACCGGCCTCCACTAACGCTCTCGACCATATACCTTACCTTCGAAGCAAAAGCGACTAACCGCCTCTCTGGAGCATTTCTATCAACTCCACATCCCCTGCATATCCCAACTAACAGGAGCAAAAAACGAAAAAATTATACTAAAACAGTAGATAGCAGCGCACGCAGTATGGATAGCACAAAACAAGCTGGAGCGCATGCGCATCCTGCACTCTAGCGCACTGCTGCTACTATTCTCTTCAGTTTAAACTAAGGTCTACTAAAAATGCTCAAAAACGTGAAATGTAAGTGTAACGCCCTCCCCCCCCCCCCCCCCCACACTTGAACAGAGACGTGTCCCCACGACTCAAGCGCAAGCGCACGGAGAGTGCACACATGCATGTAATGCAAAAAATAAAGAACATGAGAACAAAAACAAATAGTCACACAGCACAAACAATAGCACAGGGTCATAAAAATATGCGGCACAAATATTCAGCACATAATATCCAATAAGACGCAGCAAAAATAAAAGACACCACCCTAAAGAAAACTAATGCTGCTTCCCCGCGGCCTTAGAAGGTCCCCGAGCTAGACGCAGCTGCTGACCCAAGCGCCTCATCCTCTGAAGAATCAGTCACGTAGTCATTGCTGGATGCTGGTGGCACTATGGCGAGGGGGTCAGGCTGCTCGTCCTCGGAAAGTGAATCCCAAATGGAATCAGAGTCTACGCTGGGATAGGCTATGGGGGACTCCGGAGCAGAAGGCCGGGCAGGGGAAGCTACTGGTGGTGGTATCGGTGCTGGTTCAGGGGTGGGCTCTGCTACTGAGGCTGCTGGTTCTGGTGCTGGCGCGGGGGAAGGCGCTGCTGGATGGACTGGGGCTGCCGGGGCTGCTGGGGTTGCTGGGGTTCGGGTAGGAGGTGGATGGTGCAGGCTGAGGAGAGGGGGAATAGAGTCTCCAAATTTCCACCCTGATGGTGGGCTCATATTCAAATCTGCCCCCTCGGGTGCCAAGTACTCAAGCACGCGCATGACGTTGAACAACATGCGCTGCTCGGCGGTTGCTTCCTCGGGCGCCGCCTCAGCCTCAGTCCTTGGGCGCTTGGCACGTGCACGAGGGGGAGAATCCTCGATAGAAATGGTCACTGGCTCCCCTTGTGGTGCACGGGCCCTCTGGTGCGCTCCAGTCTGCGCCCGGGTCCTTGGGCGCCTGACCAGAGGCACTTCTGGTTCTTCATCCTCCTCCATGGCTTGCGCGGCTGCTGCTGCGCCCTGCGCACTGCTCTCTGCTCTGGGTCGCGGCGCTCTGGCCGGCTGCAGGCGGTAGCACCACTCTAGTGTGCCATCTTCCTTCAGAGCTACCGCCCTAATCTGCAGCATGTGGGCGCGGTCTAGAGGGACAGCCTGTACCAAAGTGTGCTCTGGCACCTAGGGCTCTCCATGTAATGCCCGCAGCAGGTGCGTTACGACTCCCCCGCAAGTCAGCGGCCCCTTCATGCTGACGCGGCTCCAGTGGTGCACCATGTTCAGGATAAATAGCACCTTCCGTCCATAGTACAACCCCTTCAGAATGTCCAAATCCAGGAGGCTGATCTTTGGTGCGCCGTTGAAACGGCCAATGACTGCATAGGCGACTATGCGCCACAAGTAGAACAGCCACGGGTCGCGCAGCTCTCGACCCCTGCTGCGCCCCGCGGCAAATGCTGGCCCAGTTGCCATCTCGCTCCAGGCCTCCTGGTTAGTGTGCGTGTCTAACTCCTCCTCACGCACTTTGGCGCACCCGAATGCGCGCCTCCGCCTCCTCTCCGAAGCTATGAACCAGACACCCCTGTGTCTGTACCTGATCTCTCTGTCTCCTGCCTCCAGAGATGCCAAAAACTCACACGTATCTTCTTGGTCAGATGCGCTGTTGAGGTCCAACAGCGCCTCCCAGCCTGCGATCGCCAGCCTCTGCGCCACAAGGTCCTCCAGTCCTACCTCGCGCAGGAACTCTCTGCTGATGTACGGGGTCCCATACATCTCCAGGCTTATAAACGCGGCATATTTGGTGCCGAACGCAGCTGGGGTCTCCTGGTCTGTGGCAGGTCTCATCTTGTGCTGGTTCTCTGGTCAACTGTGGTCAACGCTCCTTAGAAACTTTCAAAATCGAAACTGCCCAGAAATCTCCGAAACTTGTACCGAACGAATGCCTACTACGCGCCGACACAACGCACTAAACACCGCTCTGATCCGCGCACTCTACCGCCGTGCGATTTCAAAACCCTAAAAACTGCCTCCACTGCGCAAACCCTAACCGGAACTGCTCAAATCGGGGAGGGAAGATTACCTGGGTGTTGTGCGGTTGTGCGGTCCGTGAATCACTCCAAACGGACGCTGGGTTGGGCGCTGATCGACGGGCAGAAGGCTGACGGCGGGAGCTCGTGTGCAACGGTCGAGTGAAAAAGTGTTGGATTTTTTTTAAGTCCTGCCTTATATACCCCCCTGGCTAGCGCTTCTGACCTGCGCATTAGGCGCACGGTCCCGAGCACTACTGTGTGACTAAAAAAACTACCAAGTCCTAAACTAGCTAAAAAAAAAAAACTCAAAAAACACAAAACAAACAGAAAAATAAAATAGGCGGAAATAAAACGTGTCGGGTTACCTCCCGACAAGTGCCTTTGTTTAACGTCGTTGGCTCGACTGTACCTCGTTACGTGCCAAAACGTGTGTCTGCAACCTCCCCCACTCTTGCTCCTGAGTGCTCCTGCGCCAGCGTGTGTGTCGCGATCTCATTGGTCCTGCGCAAAGGGTAAAATGGAAGGTCAGTATGTGATAAATTATGTGTAACGAGGGTAGATGCAGAGGGAGAAGAAATGTGAGTTATGATCTTCGGTTCTCCCTCTGGTGCATCTGGTTGTGCCTCTGGCGCGTCAGCTGGCGCATCGATTATCTCTGGTTCTGCCAGCTCAATGTCGCGTGCTGTGTTATCCCAAGGTTCTCCTAAGTACCGTTTGACTCTCTGCCCATTAACCTGAAAACGATGCCGGTGCCCGTCTTCTAACTCGATTGTTCCGTAGGGGAAAACCTTGGTGATGGTGTATGGTCCCGTCCACTTGCTGTGCAACTTTCCAGGCATGAGCTTCAGGCGTGATGAAAATAACAATACCTGGTCTCCTGGTTCAAATGTGCGCCGGAGGATATGCTTGTCATGATACGCTTTGGTGCGCTCCTTGTAATCGCGCAGTCCCTCATAGGCGTCCAGGCGCAGCTCTTCTAGTTCACTAAGCTCAAATGCGCTCATCCAAGTTCAGGTTGCAAATACGCAAGGCCCAATATGCCTTGTGCTCGAGCTCTACTGGCAGGTGGCATGCCTTCCCATAGACCAGCCGAAATGGTGAAGTCCCAATGGGCGTCTTATGCGCAGTGCGGTATGCCCATAGCGCATCATCCAGGCGCTGGCTCCAATCTTTGCGCGATGGCCTCACAGTCTTTTCCAAGATGCGCTTGATTTCTCTGTTAGACACTTCGGCCTGCCCATTCGTTTGTGGATGGTAAGCGGTGGACGTCTTGTGGCGCACCCCATAGTGCTTGAAAACTTGCGCCACAATCCTGTTGCAGAAGTGCGTCCCCTGGTCGCTGATGACTGCCTTAGGTACTCCATACCTGCAAAATATGTTAGTTCGGAGAAAGTCAGCGACAGTCTTACCATCATCCTTGCGCGTGGCCTTAGCTTCGACCCATTTGGATACGTAATCCACGGCCACCAGTATGTACTCGTAGCCGGCAGATGGGGGAAATGGACCCATGAAGTCGATTCCCCAAACATCGAACACTTCATCCACCAGAATCGGGGTCTGCGGCATCTCGTTGCGCGCGGATATTCCTCCTGTGCGCTGGCACCTGTCGCAATTTCGGCAATGGTCATATGCGTCTCTGAATAGGTGCGGCCAGTAGAATCCGCAGTCCAAGATTTTCCTGCTCGTGCGCTTGGGACCAAAGTGCCCTCCACATGCGTGCGCATGACAAAACATCAAAACAGAGTTAATCTCATGATCAGGAACGCAACGCCTTAATATCTGATCTGGACCTATTCTAAGCATGTAAGGATCTTCCGAAAGGTAATGCTTGGACTCATGTTTCAATCGCATGCACTGAGTTTTATTGAAATGCGGAGGAAACGCACCTGTGACCAGGTAATTTGCGATATGCGCATACCATGGTACCTTACCTGTCAGCGCCATCAGGTGCTCGTCAGGGAATGTCTCCTTGATCTGCCCTGGCTCCTCCTCCTTGACGATCCTGCTCAGGTGATCAGCGACTGTATTTTCCGTGCCCTTCTTATCTTTGATCTCCAAGTCGAATTCCTGAAGCAGGAGCACCCAGCGCATCAGGCGCGGCTTGGTCTCCTTCTTGGACATGTGGTAGCGGATAGCTGCGCGGTCAGTGTAGATGATGACTCTTGCGCCTAGGACATAAGCTTGGAACTTCTCCAGCGCAAATACAATTGCCAGAAGCTCCTTTTCCGTGGTGGTGTAGTTCCTCTGCGCAGAGTCCAGCGTGCGCGATGCATAGTAAATGGCGTGCGGCTTCTTGTCCACGCGCTGCCCCAAGACTGCACCCACTGCGTAAGCACTTGCGTCACACATCAGCTCAAATGGCAGGTTCCAGTCTGGTGCGCGCATCACTGGCGCACTGGTCAGCGCTTTCTTCAGCTTATCGAACGCCGCCCTGCACTCATCAGTAAAATCGAAACACACATCTTTTTGCAACAGGTTAGACAGGGGTATACAAATTTTAGAGAAATCCTTAATAAAACGCCTGTAAAACCCAGCATGTCCTAAGAATGATTTCACGTCGCGCACGTTGGTGGCATAAGGCAGATTAGAAATGAGATCTATTTTAGCCTTGTCTACCTTAATACCCTCCTCTGAAATGATATGTCCTAGTACTACTCCGTGCGTGACCATGAAATGACATTTTTCGTAATTGAGCACTAAATTCTTAGAGATGCAGCGCGCTAAAACTTTATCTAGATGAGTTAAACATGCATCAAAGGTACTCCCATATACAGTGAAATCATCCATGAACACTTCTATGCAAATACCAATCATATCAGAAAAAATGCTCACGACTAAGCGTTGGAATGTACCTGGCGCGTTGCACAGCCCAAAAGACATGCGCCGAAACGCAAACGTACCGAACGGGCATGTGAATGTGGTCTTCTCTTGATCCTCCGCAGCTATGGGTATCTGGTTGTACCCTGAATATCCGTCCAGAAAACAAAAATAAGGCTTTCCTGCTAAGCGATCCAGCATCTGGTCCATAAAGGGTAACGGGAAGTGGTCCTTGCGCGTGACAGCATTCAGCTTCCTGTAGTCGATGCACATGCGCCAGCCAGTTTGAATGCGCTTGGGAACTAGTTCGCCCTGCGCATTCTCTTCCACTGTGATTCCTCCTTTCTTTGGCACAACATGCACCGGGCTGACCCATTTGCTGTCCGAAATTGGGTAGATGACTCCTGTGCTAAGCAATTTCAGGACTTCCTTTTGCACTACCTCCATCATGTTTGGATTCAACCTGCGCTGAGCCTCCCTAGATGGTTTGGCACCATCTTCCAACAGAATTCTGTGCATGCACACGTCTGGGCTCACTCCGCGCAGATCAGCAAGAGTCCATCCTATAGCGCGCTGGTTCCTGCGCAGTACCTGTTGTAAGCGCGCCTCCTGCTCTTCTTCTAATCCCTTCTTGATGATCACTGGCAGGGTGTCCTCATCTCCCAAGAAAATGTACTTGAGGTGCTCTGGGAGTTGCTTCAGTTCGATCTTGGGTGCCTGTTCAATAGAGGGCAAGATTTTGTTAGCGGTGCAAATATGAACTATATCAAGTACCTGTGTGGGTGCTGGTTCAGCACTGCTTAGCTCCTCCTCTTGCTCCTCCAGCTCTGCCTGTGTCAGTAGCTCTGGTCCTATGGTTGCGTTCGCACACTGCGCTTCTGTGACTAAATCGTCAATGTTGTCCATCGCGTGCACGGTAGCGTCCTCATGTGGGTGCTGCATCCCCTTGAATATGTTGAAATGGATTTCTTTGCCATCTACCTCCATGGAGAGCGTGCCCCTCCATACGTCTATCTTCGTGCGCGCGGTCATCAGAAATGGTCTGCCTAGGAGGATTTGCGCACTGCTGGCGCTTGATTCACCCTCCATTTCGAGCACATAAAAATCTGCTGGGAAGACCAGCTCTCCTACGCGAACTAGGACATCTTCTATCATGCCTGCAGGTTGTTTGCACGATCTGTCTGCTAGCTGAATGGTGAGACCTGCAGGCTTAAGTGATCCAAGGCGCAATGTCGTATATAGAGAATAAGGTAGCAAACGGAGCAGGTATGTTAGTACAATTTTTGTCCTTGTTTTTCGAGTGAGACATACCTTGCGCTTTGCCCTGCTGGTCTGTGACTGGCGCTTCCGGTTGCGCATCTTGCTCTGGTTGCGCATTCTGATCTGCTGGATCCTGGATTTGCGCAACTGGTTGCGCGGGCGCCTGTGCGGTCTGCTCTGTTCCTACTGTGCGCCCAGTCCTCAGTGTCACTGCATTGACTCCTCCTTTAGGGTTCTGAATCACTTGCGAAGGCAGGTTGCCATCGCTCTTTTTCAGCTCATACACCGTGGTTGCTATTTGTGATAGCTGCTTTTCTATGGACTCGAACCTTTTGTCATATTTCTCGTCATTTTTGCGCACTGTATCTGCTAGCTGCCCCATGATGTCTTCCAAGGAACGCCGCGGCTGTTGGTTGTTCTGCGCTGGTGCGTCATTTCGGCGGTGCGGCGGATTGTAGGGCGCAGCTTGTTGCGTCTGCTGTGGTGAGCGCTGATCTGTGGGCTGCCTCTGGAAATTGTTCTCCTCCTTCCATCTGAATCCATTTGCGGCAAGCCCAAAGCGCGGCTGATTCTGCCTCTGCGGTCCTCTGTTGTCCCATCCTCCAAGAGCATTGACATCTCCAGTCTCTTCGAAAAGTGTTGGGCATTCGTCTGTCTTGTGCTCAGTGGACCTGCAGAATTCACATACCTTTGGTGCAACTGGTTGTGCGCTCTGCGCACTCATCAGCTTCTGTAGCATGGCCTTCATTTCCTTGATCTCAGCGCTTGTTTCTACCTGATGCACAGAACGATTACGGCTACTTTCAAGCGTCAATTGATGTCTTACCTGCCCAGCAGAATCTTCTATCAGCTGCCACGCATCCTCTGGGTACATGTTGCAAATGTCCCCTCCTGCGCATGCATTCAGTAGTCGCAGCTCCATGGGCAGCAGTCCATTTAGAAAGTTCTCTATCAGCACATTCTGGGGAAGCCCGTGATTGTAGCAGTTGGCTTCTAGCTCCCTGAAACGTTCATAGTATTCTGACAGAGACTCCCCTGCGCTCTGCCTTGGCACGGCCAGTTCCCTTCTGAGCAGCGCAATCTTTGCTGCTGGATAGAATTTATCTAGGAATTTCTTCTGCAGCTGCTCCCATGTGTGAATAGATCCTGCAGGTAAATTCATTAGCCAGTGTTTAGCTGTATCACATAATGAAAATGGGAATGCCTTCATTTTCAGCGCCTCATCACTCTCCCCTTCGGTCTTCATGTTCTCGCAAATGACTAGGAACTCTCGCACATGCTTGACTGGATTTTCATTGTTCATCCCGTGGAACTTGGGCATGTGATGGATGAGCGAGCTCCTTAGCTCAAAATGGCTGCCTGGTGGAAGCACGATGCACCATGGCTGGTTAACAGTGATAGGGGCCGACATCTCGCGCACTGTTCTGCGTCGCGCGGCTTGTTGCACGGGTGGCGCATGATACACTTCAGCGGCCCTCCTTGCTTCAACCTCGCGCTGCACTTCCTCTCTGAACAGGGCTGCGCGGTTATGTGCCCTTGCTTCCTCTGGGGTTCTGTCCCCCAAGTTGTCTCCTACGACACTGTTATCCTCCATAACCTGTTCCGAATCTCAAGAAAAATGAAATTAAAAGATAACTAATGTTGTTGCGGCTGTCAGTGCGCAACTAGAATCTGCGCAGCGCAACTGTTTCAAGGTTGCGCAGGCTGATGTGAATGCGCGCTGTCAGAAACAACAACGAAAACAAAACAAACTGAAAGAATTACTATAAAGAAGGAAAAAAAACTCAGACTAAAGACTTAGCTGTGTTGCTCCCCGGCAACGGCGCCAAAATTTGATCGCGCGTCGTTGTGCGCGTCAAATATAATCCTTCCTCTTCCACCAGTACAGCGGTTAAGTAAGGGTCGATCTCCACAGGGAGCAAGTAGTTCAGTCTTCAATCCTGTCGTCTACACTAAAAATGGGGGTTGTGTGAGATTGGGGTGCGCGATGCGCAAATGAACAGTAGCTAGCGTAACGCAGGAAATTGCACTAGACGTGCGCAAGCAGTAGAGATTAGATACTATGACTATGAGAAGTATTGGGCAGACAATCCTCTATGAACGCAGTCCTTATCATCGACTCTAAATGTCTATGGTTTGTGGTTTTCTTGGGTTAGTGTCCGGTCAAGGCTTCCTAACACGTGCGCATGTTCCGTTCAAAGTTCATGTGCTATCAATCCTTAGAACATAGACTAAAACAGCTGCGAATCCTGTCACAGTAGCAACTGCTTACCCTAGCTCGTTACTCCTAGTTGTCACCGTAAAGCTATCAACTAGTTTAACATATGACAAGCAAGCAACATAAGTAAGATTGCGGTTCAAGGCTTCCCCTACTCATGCAACTAGCTGTCTCCGTACGCACAGGATTAATACAAGTATGTAAACTATGCATTAAGCTCAAGTCTCAAAGGTAATACTTCATAGATTCATGCCCGACCAACACTAAGAGTTTAGCTAGACATGCTAGTAATAAACATCATAGAATAGTGAATAAGATCTAATATGTCTGAGAACACAGTAGCAACAGTGCGTGCAGATTGTCTTCTCGGCTGGCGCAGTCGGCTGGCGCAAATCCTCTCAACAAGTCCGTGTGTTTTCCAGTGTTGCCGCTCTCTCTGATGTGCGTTGTCCAATGACGGCTGTGATATCCCCCCGTGAAACCCTAGACTTCCTTCGTTTATATATTGCCCAGGAAGTTCACCTTTGGCAACTTCCAAATCTGGTCACTGGATTTTGCGCCTGGCGCATGGCATTCGGCTAGCGCACCGCTACCGACTCTCACCAACTTCTCTTCTGCTTGTGCTGCTATCTCCGCAGGCGGATCTCTCACTCCTAGGACGCTGCCTGTTAGCGTGTATCTGACTCAAGGACTCGTTTTGCCCTGTAATACAAAAACACTAGAAACGAGTAATCCTGTTCATAAAATATTGCAAACAAGCATAGGGTTATGATCTAAATAATGCGTACAAATAGCCTCTATCAGTCATTCTTCAACTCATTAACGACCGTGATCAACTGTGACATTTGTTTTGATAATTCCGCAATAGCACCATCCGTCTTCGCTTGGAATTGTTGAAGATTCACTGCCAAATCATTAACGGTGAGCGGGTTGTTCTGACCTGGCTGATTATAGTTTTTCCTTTGTTGATACTGATCAGCATTGTTGTAACCCTCTTGTTGCTGACGAAATGGTGGTCGATAATACTGGGTCTGCTGTTGAGGCGCGGCTTGCTACCTAGGAAATCCACCTTCATTCTTCCAACTGTACCCATTTGCAGCTAATCCAAATTTCCTCTGAGGTGGTTTGTTGTTGAAATTCTGGTACCCTCCTGGAGCGTTTACCTCTCCTGAATTTTCTTCGTACAGGGATGGACACGAATCAGTCTTGTGGCTGACAACACCACAAAATTCACAAGGCTTCACTACATTAGCTTGTCCCACCATCATTTTCTGTATCATGTCCTTCAGCTCTTTGATGTCTGCAGCCATCTGATTGTCGAACGAGTCAGCCCGTGACACATTCCTTGTTCTGCTCGTATCCTCTCGCTTACTGACCTCTTCTCTAAACCTTGCACTCTTGGCAGTTTCTGTGAGCAGACCTCGAACCTCTGATGAAGTCAAATTCATAACTGTGCCGCCAGCTGCGGCATCCAACATCATCCTCTCTAAAGGTCTGAGTTCATCCAATAGATATTCCACTACCATGTTAGGTGGCACCCCATGATTGCAGCAACTTTGTTCCAATGAATTAAAGCACTCCAAATAGTCGTACATTGACTCATTGGACCCTTGCTTGATATTAGAAAGCTCTCTGCTCACTTGTGTGGCCTTTGCTGGCAGGTAGTATTTGTCTAGAAACTTCCGCTGCATTTGATCCCATGTGCGAATACTACCTGAAGGAAGAGACAAATACCATGATTTAGCGAGATCAGTTAAGGATAATGGAAAACCCTTTAATTTAAATTGATTCTCAGAAGCTGCATATGGCCTCAATGTCTGGCATATCCCATTGAATTCTTGTAGATGTCTCGTGGCCACTTCTCTTGGCAAACCTCAGAATTTTGGTAAGTGATGTAGCAGTCTTGATCTCAAAGTCGACCTCTTCTAGATCAGTATTGATACACCATGGTTGGTCATTGAAGTTTGGTGCATCCAACTCTCTCATTGTTGGTTCCTGTCTGTGGGCACGCCTATATGGCTCTTGTCCATAAGGCTGCTGCTGCTCGTATTTTTGAGGTGGCTGGTTAGGCACATTGAAACCCTCTGCTCGTGCCACTGGATCCCTAGCCATAAGTTCTCTTTCACGAAGTTCCCTCTGGCGTGCTCTAAACACGCGTTTAGGCTCTTCGTAGAATGGTGAAATTTGCACATCCTGATTTCTTGGTGGAGATAAATGACGGTTGTTGTTGTTGACCTGATTTTGTTCGTTATTTTGGCGGCCATCACCGTTAACACTACTTGCGTGCGACATGCTAGAAAGAGCAATTTATCGCAACACAAAAGATAATCAAAAACTAAGTACAAAAAGAAAAGGGAAACAAACTCTTCACTGTAGCAGTTCCTCGGCAACGGCGCCAAACTTTGGCGCGCGTCATTGTGTACATCAAATTTGTATTTATATCTCCAAGCTTTAGCTAGTGTAGCGGCAAGCAAGGTTCGAACCCAAGAACTGACTGTGAAGTGATTTCCTGTGAATATTAAACTAAAGGGGGTTTAAGTAAGTTGATTGCGAGATGGAAGGTAAGAAAACGTGAATATCAATTACGAGAAGTATTCAGCTTAGTGAATTCCATAGTGACTGTTATCATCGACTTTTAAAGATTGCGATTCTAATCAAACATGTGGTCATTTCGACAAAGGCAATAACCTAGAGTACAAAGGTGATACTAAGCCTAGATTCTACTACTTGTTTACACGACAAAGCTTCGACAAGAGTTAATAATCAGAATTGAAAAGCGGGTAGTTTCACGACAAAGTATACGCTAACCATGCAATACAATTCATGCAATTTAAGATCCAGAACTTACGAACGAATAGAAATAGGCATTAAATTCAAGTCTCAAACATGTATGTCACTAACTGAAAACCCTAAACTGAAACAGCAATTTAGCTACTCATAGTCGTTACTGAAAAATACATTAAACTGAAACGAATGAAAAAATACTGGTCACGAGACTGTTCACGCAGGAAAACACTATTCACGCAAGACTTCGTCTCTCTCCAAAAACTGCCGTCTCACTCTGATTGCGAAACCCTAATTGAGATCGGGCTCTAAAATTTGATTTCGGGCCGCACGCCCGATGCTGACGTCATCATAACTTGGCCGCGCCCCATGAAGACATTAAGTTGCGCGTCCGGAGACGACATTAAGGTCCGGCGCGCGACGCTAATGTTGTCTGCTGGCGCCGAACTCACTGAGATACGCACTCATTTCCTTCAACGTCGATTTTCTCCATAAAAACACCATTTTGAGTTGCAAGTCTCTTTTTATGTATTCCGAACACCTGAAATGCAAACAACACTAAGAAGTAACTATTCACATAAAAACATGTCGAAATAGTTGGGTTTAAACGGTTTAGCGAGTCGTATAAATACACCCCATCAGTCAGCCGCACCACAAGTAGCACTTCCTTTTGACACAGACTACAGCACCGTCTTCAGTTCCCTCCAGAGTAGCAAGCTTCTCCTTTCTCGACTTCCTTGGAGGTGAAGTCTTCCGAGCCTTAGCTTTTATGCTTTTGGGTGTCAAGGACCTTTTCACTCGCTCACCTAGTCGAAAGCCATGCCTTCTCCTTTTATCTTGATCTTCTTGTGAAAAGCCCCGGATTTACTTGACCTCAAATTCCAGATTTGTTTGACCACAAATCTCAAATTCCCTCCTAATTTGGAACGTAATCTCTCTGATTGTCAAGGATTATCCCATAATAATCTTGCCAATCTTTGACCGGATCTTCTCAATCTTAGTCTCTTGTTTTGCTCTATGAATCTGGCTAGTGATGAGAATCTCTTCTGATTTGATCAGCTTCTGTTTTGATGTTATGACGTCCGTTCCAGGGAACGTTCCCTGCACACTCAAGTAGCATTATTAGTTGGGTGTTTGTCTCATCAAAAACTAAGAGTAGACATACTCCAACAACTTCGACTTAACAATAAAATTTGGCATAAAACTTGGCAATTAGTTCGTGTAAACACATGGGTCGTCCCCTAGTGCATTCCACATGCTTCTCTAAGATGCAGGATTCCCATATCCAAAATGTTTTTTCTTCCTCTTGCAAAAAAAATAGAAAAATTAAATTGTCCCTCTCATTTGAGGGAGTCTGCACTTAAAGATTGACAATGCCATTGGGAAAGAAGATAGGAAAATATGGGAAACAACCTCATGGATGGAGAATAATTATGGAAAAAAAAAAAGAATCAGCGAGAAACATTGGCGAAGTTCTAGGATTTTTAAAATTGAAGTTAGCCGGTGTCAACAAGGTTTAATCATTCAAATGCGAATCACAGATAGAACAAGATTAGCAATAGCACTGACTTGTGAGCATGCACTTGTAAAAGACCATTTCGAGTTTCATGTCCTAATTCCAAAGAATTTGCAAAATGAGAGGCCAGGCAGATTCATGGTCACCAAAGAAAAATTATGTGATCTAATTATGACCATTGAGTATGAATATGATCATGTATTATGATGCAAGTCTAAGTTAGTGTGTGCAAATGTAACATGTCAAAATGAGCCATCCTCTTGGCAAAGTCAAACAAATGTCACAAATCAAGTATAAGCACTCCACACTCGTCAACATGAATCATCCTAGAGGTAATTTTATAAGGGAGAGGTTCATCACAATAGCTTATTATTGGAGTTTCTACTCGTCACCTGAGTGTTGCACTATTGCTAGACTCTGGCGCATCCCAACGTTAAAGAAAAATTACTTATTACATACTTACGAGTCACTGAATATGGGCCATGGTCAACATCACCAAATCCATTGAGTTTGAAAGAGTGAGTTGCAAGAAAGAACAATCCTTGTGTTGGAGACTTTTTTTAAAAAATAAAAAAAAAATCTTAGCACCTTATGAGCAGCTGTGCAATATTCTTCTTTTGGATGTTGCATGAATTGACTAAGAATACGGACAACGCAAGCAAAGTCATGATAAGATATATCAGTCTTGTCTGCCCACTAAACATCGAGAAGGATCCTTAATCAATGGAGCTGTTGACAAAGCCAATTGTGCTTAGGGTTCATTCAAACATATCATAGTTTACAAACTAGTAAACCTGCATCTTTCAAGAGGCCTACGTCGCATTTATGATGAGAAATGAAAATTCTATTGATTGATCTCATAATTTCTTAGCCTCTAAAATCCTTGCCAGTACCCAATTTTCTTTTCTAAAATTGACTACGAATGTAGGGCTTGATTTTATCAATAAAAGGTTATTGATTCCTGCGATGATAACATCAACAACATGAACAGACATTGTAATAAAGTCCTCTTTCTAGCGCAAGGTAAATAAAGAACTATCACTAGCAAATTGAGTGAATCCAAAACTATAAGAAATTTTTTGCAAACTATAAGAAATTTTTTGCCTTGTCTAAGGCTGTAAAGAGACTTAAGAAGTTTGCTCATTTTTCTAGGTTTGATCAAAATAAAATCCGGAAGGAATGTGCATATAAATTTCTTCATCTAAGTCACCATAGAATGTAATGTTAATACCCAATTAATATATTAACCAATTTTCGAAAGGTATTACAAGTAACAATGTTTGTATGGTTGTCATCTTAACAATTGGTGCAAATCTCTTGGTAATCTAAATTTTTAATTTGGATAAATCCTTTAACAACAATTCTCATTCTATATATTTCCATTTACCTATCGAAATGATATTTAATTTTATAAATCAATTTACAGCCCATAATTTTCTTATGAGGAGGAAGATCCATGATTTATTATCCTCAAGAGCCTCAATTTCCTATTTCATAGTTGTTTGCCTCTTGACATCCTTAATATCTTCAGCATAAATTGTAAGTTCAACATGGCGGGAGGACTTAGAGATGGAAGTGGGTCGAGCCACGGTTGAGCTGGGTCAAAATTTCATAACCCACGCGAGGTAGGACTGGGTCGGACTGGGTTACAAAAAAACGAACTGGCCCACGAGTCGGGTCAAGTAAAAAAATATGAACCCAGCCCGACCCATGGGTTATAAGTCAGTTCGCCACGAACGAGCTGGGTCGAGCTGGCCCACGGGTTGCGCCCACTAATTGGACCCACGGATTGAGCCCACTAATTGGACCCACGGGTTAAGCCCACGAGTTGGACCCATGAGTTGAGCCCACGAATTAGACTCACGGGTTGAGCCCACGAGTTGGACCCACGAATTGAGCTCACGAGTTATACCCACGAATTGAGCTCACGGGTTGGACCCATGAGTTTAGGACTTTATGGTTATTGTACAAGGGTTTAGGGGTTTGGAGTATAGGGTTTAGGGTTTAGGGTTTAGGGTTCAGGGGTTTAGGATTTATGGTTTAGGGTTTATGGTTTATGGTTTAAGGGTATAAAGTTCAGGGGTTTTGGGTTTAAGATTTAGGAAACTTGTACTTGCACATTATATTTTTTATCTAAATTATATTTAGAAGATATTAGTAAAATACTTGTGAGTATAGAAAAAAAATTATGCTTTTAATTTTAATTAGAAACCCGCTCATCTATTTATTGGGAACCAAACATCCTGGCTCGAAGGAAGTACATACCGATGACCAAAGCCTGACACAAACTCTAAGTGTCTAAACTGGAACTTTATAAATAGTTTAATCTTACAATAGCCTAACACCAATTGACTATAAAACATGCTAAAAAAGACAAAGATATATTATTCTAATTCATCTTCAGTTTCATAATCCAAATTTGTTTTACTATCTTGCTCTTTTTTGCATCACCCAATCAATATCAATCCAATGACCAGTTAAACAAATATATTCATATCCAAAAGGAAAAGTTTAAATATCAGACGTTAGAGAAATCATACATTTTCATATCTAAAAACATATTAATTAGCGTTTGTTTTTTAAGGTTAAATGTACGAAAAGCATCATCTCGAATAGTTTTTCTTGAAACCCCCTTAAAATATGGTTGTAAATATTTTTTAATAAAACTAATAAACTTAGGATCATCACCCATCGAAAAAGGTTGTTCGGCCTCTATTATATATTTAGCTAGACCAATACGAGCTTTAGCTTCTGAGTAACGTCATGTTGGTCTCGGTTGTTCACAAGGTTGTGCACTACCAATTCCGATGGACTCACCAATTAAAGTAGTTTGATTGTGATCAATAACCCAATCCGGATGCTATTTAGCAATATGTCTTGAAAACGTACCTGTACCCCCTCCCACTGAAATTTTATACTCTTGCCCATATTTTTTACGTTTGGCAAATCTTACATTATTCTTCCAAATAATTTCAAAATAAACCTAAACAGAAGATTTATACATGTGTTCATTTCTCCTAGAGGTAGAGGTGGATGATGGTGTGACGGTGGGAGTATTCGATAATGAGTTTGGACCTTCGTCCATCCTCTGAACACTATCCACACGTTCACTATTTTCCACCTCATTCTCATCATTGGGAAAAATATCTTCAAAATTATAGATATTAAAATTTTCCATGGTAAACAAATGCAACAAATACAACAACAGTTAATATCTAAATAGCAAAATAAAATATACCGAAATGAAGATTGAGCTTTAAGATTTGAGAAGCCCGTTGGCCGTTGCTTGCAAAATTGAGACTTGTCACTTGAGCACTTGAGAAGAAGAGAGGTTTTAGAGAGTTGTTGGTGTGTAAAATATGAAATAAGGATGTGGTTTCTATAGAATTTGGAAATGAGATTCAAATTTTAAAATTTTGAACTTAACGGCTATATTTTTGAATTTTAGCCCGTGGGTCGAGCTCGTGGGTCGGGCTCGTGAGTCGAGCCCGTGGGTGGAGCTGGTGGGTCGGGCGAGCCGGGTCAGGGCTGGGCCGGGTCGAACCCGAGCTGGCTCGAAATTGTTTTTTAAGGGACCCAGCCCGACCCGCGAACTGTAACCATACTCGACCCACTGGTTGATGCGTCCGGATCGGGCTGGGTCGAGCCAGTCCACAATCCACCCGAGCTGGCCCACGGACTAGCCGATCCACTTCCATAATCCACCCGATCTGGCCCACGGACTGACCGACCCACTTCCATCTCTAAACGAGGTAGAGAGAATGTGATGATGGAAAGTAGGATTACTTATGTCGTTAAGAAGAGGAAGAAGAATCTGATTGAGAATCAGCGAGTCTTTAAAGAGAACAAATGGCTTATTTGGTCTTGTCGATCTTATTATGGGTGTGACATGATCATCAGGTATAATATCATAAGGTGAAAGATCATGAATTACAATTAATTCATTCTCTAAAGAACACTTGTGTTGGATAAAATTGAGATGGTGAAATGGATGAAAGATATAAATGAGAGTAGGATCGTGGAGCCGAACAATATCAGAAGCAAATATAGATTGGGAACTAGATGATTTGTTGTTATAAGACAATACGGAAAGCATGACTCGTGAAAAATCACATTTCGATAAACAAAACCTTTATCGGCTTCAATGTCAAAAATTGTGTATCCTTTTGATTATAAGAATACTCTATAAATATATGCGGAATAGCCCTAGAAGATAATTTCTCTCTAGAAAAATGATTGGCGGAAGTAAAACTGTTGTGATTACTCTAGAAAGTTTTTTGCAAACTATTAGTCTGGGAGGCTTGTCTAAGGCCGTAAATAGACTTAAGAAGTTTGCTCATTTTTGCTAGCTTCGATTAAAATAAAATGCGGAAGGAATGTGCATATAAACTTCTTCATTTAAGTCATCATAGAATGCAATGTTAATACCCAATTAGTAAATTAACCAATTTTTCGAAATTTGTTATAAGTAACAATGTTCGCATGGTTGTTGCCTTCAAGAATGGTGCAAATATCTTTTGGTATTTGGGTAAATTATTTAGCCATAATTCTCACTTTATATTTTTTTCACAGACCCATCGAAATGATATTTAATTTTATAAACCGATTTACAACCCATAGTTTTCTTACGGGGAGGAAGAATGGTAATAATCCATGATTTATTATCTTGAAGAGCCTCAAGATTTAAAGTAAATAGTTTTGGGTGGATTTAATCTGTACGATCCTGATAAGATCAAGCGCCTCTCCGTTTACTTGGTTGTTTTTGCATTTTGAACACGTAATCAACTCTCAAGTGAGTTTTAATCTCTTTTTCAGCAACATGAGCTAGGAGGATCAAGTGAGGATGAAGAAGCAAAAAAAAGAGATTGCAAATGTGTGGGACAAAAGAGTCTTGTGGAAGGTGGAGAGGGATGAGATACATTCAGAGATGCTAAAGGAGCCAAGGATGCAAACTTTGGACCAAACAATCCAAAGGAAAGCTATATATCTATACGTTGTTGAACGAAGCAGCCACTGTAAATTGTGCTTAAACACATAAACAGAATCCAATGCGCACTATTTTGTATTGTTATCCTACCTCTAGAACTCTAGCTTAGGGAGGGGTTAGTTTTATGAACCCTAAAATTATTTGCAGAAGAAGACAACAAATAATGTGTTTATACTACATCATACAATGACATGGAACAACATGCAGCATTTTCAAGTTAAGAAGTTGCATAATATATATATAGGGATCAAGCGGTGGATTCTTATAAATGTGTACCATTGCCAATAACCATCTTGTTGGTATGTGTGCGTAATTGCTTGTTGTTTTTATATATATTTTTAAAACTAAAACTGAGTGGGCTCCTTGGGTGCACGCGTGGGAGTGCGTCATATATGTCCTTCAAAGTAATATCATTTGTCTTCTAATATATAGCGTTTAGTAAAATTATATAATTTCATTTATTTATTGTAATCCTTTTTCTAATATCTAATAGAAGATTCATTTCTGTAATAAAAATTTTAACCCAACTACATAATAACCAGCTATTTTAATAGATTAGAACTAAAATAAGTTTTGAAACTTACTATAATAGATCCACCAGTAGAGTCCGCTGAATACCGGACGGAACCAGATTTATGCGGGGTGACAACTTTTTACAAAAATATATTTTTATATAATAAAATAAGTTTTATATTTAAATTTAGTAAGCTATCGTTAACAAAACAACCATATTTGTCCTCTATTGTCCGTCCCGCTCCTCCATCCAAGTTGTTTTCTTTTTCAATTCATGATGTTAACACTTAGATAGTGGCATAATTTGGCATCTTGTCAACGACATTGTTTAAGACATCTGACGGGGACTGTTCAAGACTTCACTACAACATCTGTAGAACAAAACGATCCGACCGGTTAGATTTTGGCAATCATAAATCAGAATCCGCCTGGTGAACAGAATCAAATCAAGACTAGAAAATATCCAAACTAGATATTTTAATCAAGTATCTAGATTGGATACTTTCAAAACAATAGTTGAGATTTGATTTCCAAATTCAAATTTTAGAAGATTTCCAAATTTAAATTTTAGAAAGATAAATAATGGAATTACGAGTATATATATGGATGGCCAAAGCTCCTCCAAGATCATCTCTCACACTCGAAAATTATAAACACACCAGGAGAGAAGAATGGCCTTCATGCAGTATGACCTGGTCATATAAACGGAGAAAGAAGAAATTCTAGTTGAGCCTGGGTTACTATCGAAATCAGTCATCAAGGAGAAAAGCTCAACACTAATCTAATCAATCTATTCAAAGTACTGATCAAGATTGATTGCTTTTTGTTAAATCTTCGGAAGAAAACTACTACCTTCGAGAGAAGAAGATTGGACTACATAGAGGGATCTCTAATATGATAAGAGCTCAGAGTGCATTCACTGGAAGTGTGGGACGGTGGCCGTTTAAGAGCAATTCTGTAAACGCAAGTATTGTACCCTAACTTTATATTAGTGAATTGCTTTCCCCCGAGCTTGGGATAAGCCCCTGACATAGAATATTTAAAGCCGAACTGGGTAACAAACTTGCGTGTGTCATTTTATCTTTTTGCATGCACAATTTTCATTACTCTGTTCACCGCATAGTAGTTATACACACTATTCGAACGTACGTCATACCTAACTAAAATAGCTCAATACACAATGGCATCATTATAATTTGTATCAGAGAGGGACACTTGAGATTCAAGATGAGCTTGAAAGAAGGGTAGAACATTGGACGACCTCCGCTACTAGAAGGACACAAAAATGAATATTGAAAAGCAAGAATGAGAACATTTAACAAATCAATTGATGAGAGAACATGGAAGGCGGTAATAAGTACTTGGGGTCATCCATTGATGGTAGATCCTCAAGGAGTGATGCATAAGAAGCCAGATAAAACTTGACCTAGAAAGTATAGAAGAATGCAGCACTCTAAGGCCCTCGTCGCCAAATTTGTTGGCGCGGACGAAAACATCTTCAAGCTTATAAAAAATTGTGAGATAGCTAAGAGCATATACACCCATGTCAATTGTAGGAGGTGCTGGCAGAGGATGGTGCTATTTATTTTGTACAACGGGTAGAAGCAATTATAGAAGGTGCTACAGGAGGGAGGAGGTGCAAGACGAAGTGCTGATGGAGCATTTCTGGGAGGAGGTTCTCTTCCACGAATTGCAGTTAAATTCATCCTAAATTTGACTCAAATTTCACATTAAATTTCAGCGAATTTCAATTTAGGGTTTTAATCAAAATTCGAAATATTTTCAGTCAAATTTTGGTTTAATTTCAATCAAATTTTGATTTAATTTTATTAAAATTTATTTGTTTAATATCAATAAATAGTAATAGGAAGTGCTAGTTGTTGAACCGTTGTACAAATAAGCTGAATAGCACTTTCTATCCTGATGAATAGTGACAGAAAGTGCTATTCGAAGAGGTTCTCAAAACAGAGAACCTCCTCAATGGGTGTACATGCTCTAAGGAAGCATGGGACATATTTCTGATAGCCCACGAAGGGATGGACAAAGTAAAAATCTCACTCATCCGGATGATAACCTCAAGGTTCAAAAGCTTAAAGATTAGAGAGGATGAAACTATCACTGAGTTCAATGGAATGTTGTGTGACATTGCAAAAGAATCTTTTACCTTGGGAGAACCCCAGAGTGATAAAAAAAAAAAAAAAGATAGTCACTTAGATGTCTACCATCCAAGTTTGCAATGGAAGTAACAGCCGTTGAAGAAGCTCAAGATATAAAAACATGAGACTGCATGTACTGATGGGTTTTGAGAGCGTTAAAGATGAAGTAACTAGAGGATGTTCCAGAAAAGTAGATGAGAAACATTGCACTAAAAGTTGAAGAGTTTGACTTTAAGGAAGAAGGCGAAGAGATGTTCGAACAGTTCGCTACGTTGGCCAAGAACTTTTGAAAGATTTATGAAAAGGCTGAATAGAAAATAATTTACACAAGATCAGCGAGGAAACTCAAGCATCCAGTACTAAAGAGAAAGGAACTTCCTAGGAAGAAACAAAACTGGTGAGGACGATCGTGACTCAAAAATTGACAAGGCAAAAGGATTCCAGTGCAGGAAATGTGAAGTATATGGTCATGTATAGTCTATGTGTTCAAACAATTTAAAGAAGAACAAGAAGTCATATGCTGCGAATTGGAGTGAAAGTGATTTTGACATGAGTGAGCAAGATGACGGTTCAGACAGCTTCTTAGCACTTGCTATATTCTTCTTGCAATGCGTATTTTTAACCCTTTATAGTTGTCAGATATAAGTTTCAAGGGTCAAGTTGTAGTCAAAAATAATTTATAGACCTTGGTAAGCCAAGGGTCGATCCTAGGAACATGCGCGTGTATATACTAGCTAGCACTCAATGTGTTCAGCTACTCCTAATAGAAATTCTGGATTTATTCTAATTTTCCTAATTAATATAACTAACGGTTGATTCGATCAGAGAAAGTAATTCCAAGATCAAACTTCATCCATGCTCGCAACACGATTCATGCAATCAGTCACACCATATAGTCATGTAAAATAGCTTTGGAAATAACCTAAACTGACATCAGATGAGCCGCCCATTCACGGATCATCACCTGAATTAATCTACACTATTGAACGCCGCCCAATCACGGATTATCAACAGTTTCGATTTATTAGACACAAAGGGTTCCAGACAAAATATCAACTCTCCTATCAATTCATGTACTAACAATATAGCTATCATGTCTTGACATCAATCCTATTTGTTCCAGTTAACTGCCTCAAACCCATTCATCTTTTTGGCATCTAACCTAGTTTCTAACATGCAGTCATCCCAATCAATGATCAACAATGGTAAAACGATAGAATGAAGCATAATAGAATTGAAAACATAAACTTGCATTAGACTAAAACTGATGTTTGTACAAATCACATGAAATCAGGTTACAGGCATGGGATCCGTAGGATCCCAGAACTAAATAAACTACTCGCTACTCATCGGGATTACTACCAATATAAGAATGAAGAGAATAAAGAACGAAGAACCCGTGACGATGATCTTCACTCCCAGCTATCCTCTTCTCTCTTGCGTTCGTTCTCTAAAATCGTCCAACCCTTGTGAATGAGCCATCGATTCTTATTTATACTGAAAGTCAATTGGACTGATTTTCAAAATTGATTTGCGGCCCGGTTTGGTTATAAACCGGCGATTTCATTGTGAGAACTGCCGGTGCAACTTACAAAACCGCCGGTTTCCTTTGGAACCGGCCCCTTTCACAGAATCTCGATATTTTGCCTTCGGGGCCGGTTCAGGACCAAAACCGGCGGTTTTATTTCCTAATCGGCGGTTCATATCATGGACCGCCGGTTCGACACAGAACCGAGCTGCTTGTCCACTCGGGATTCGATTCTGACTTTGCTTGCGTTTTTGACCTCCAAAACATTCGAATCATGTCTCGGTGCAAACTACAAAGTTGTAGCCCTTCAAGTCAGCTTTCCAACAATATATAACATGCCTCATTTAGATAAGATATGAGTACTCGGCACGCCCAAGACTTTGGATAGGTAAATCCGCGCATTCCTTGATCATATTCGTCTAAATCTTGCGATTTCCTTCACTTTGCTCTGACTGGGCTACAAAGCTGTAGTTTAGTATGATTTGTCCTGAAACGAGAGTGAAGTGATAAAAACAGAAAGAAAATGTTCGGGAGAGAAGCGAAATTCATCATCGAACGAAGCGAATAATCGGTGAGAAATCAACCGATCACACTTGCTAGCACAACAGACTAGAGAGACAAGGAGTTTAACTTCAAACACTCAGATGATTACTCCAGCTCCAGTGATGATGAAGAAATCACAAATAAATGTCTCATGGAAAATTACAAGATTTTGTATGAAAAGTGAGAAAAGGTGATAGATCAAAAGAAGAGCCTTACCATGAGCATAACAAATTTGAAGGCTGAAAAGGTGAGTTACTTGACACCTTATCAACTCTCAAAAGACAGACCAAAAGTGACAAAATTGAGTATAATAGAATGGTGGAGGAACTGGATAACCTCAAAATATTTGTGAGAATGTTGAACTCTGGATCCATGAATTGTTCGTTCGGCTTGGGAGAAGCCTCCACATTAGGGATATATTGTTGTGAAGTGGGTTACCAAACGTTGTGTGCTCTTTTATATTCTTACTTTTACAACTCAGTCTAAACTATACTAACCAACTGATCAGAAGTTGTTAGAACAACTACTGGGACAAGTTCTAGCATGCAGACTAGAACATTATATTTTTCATTTCTAGGTATCTATTCATGATTATTTGACTCATGTTAAAATGTTGTCCATCTTTATCTTTTGAGGTGTACTCCACATTAAATATGTGGTTCAGTTAATAGTGTATTCTACCTCAACATTTTGGCTTAATAAATGGGGTCGCACCACCATTTGCTTCACACATTTTCACCACTTTTCCAACATGTAACACCCAGAGTTTTATTTGTCCCACGTAGGTTGAGAATTTTGTTTCTCATTGCTTATACGTAAGTCTGCCATAACCCTTATCACCAACATATCATAATTTTTGAGATGAACCCTACATTATGGTGACCTAAAGATTGATTGTGGCAAGAGATGAATGAGACGGACTACACTTATAATGGTTCGACTCGTTTCCTCGGGTGAGATTATACCAAAGACTGATACTTTTGGCTGAATTTAATAACAATTAGGTGTAAATCGTGCATTACTGACACTCTTCTAGGAAATGGCCTTCTTGACTAGTTGCCTTTTCTCCCATCACGAGTCTCCCTTATGGCTCTTTGACTTTGTCTCAAACAGAGTTTCTTCCATAGCACAAGAAGTTGACGGTGGTTGCTCGATTTGCAATCGCCATAAATATTTTTTTATTATGAGGTAGTTTTTGCTGTAACTCTTTGTTATTTTAGGAAAGAAAACAAGTGTCGTTCATATTTGTTTAATTTTGCAGTAAAGGCCCGTTTTAATCACTTAACATTTTGCTCTGATGGCAAAAACAACCTTACACATCCAAGACTGCTAGAGGTCAATTCTTTTTAGGGTCAGAATTGGGACTCTGACAGTAGGTTATATGTACAATAGAAAAAGTTAATTTAAATTAATTATTGTAGGGTCTCATGGTAATGGTTAGGTTGTTAGCAGGTATAATGTGAATGACTGGCGACGGACGAATCTCAGAAGGCGGTGGTGGTGTCTGATGGATTCCGACGACGGTCAATTATGATTAGTGGCTTCCGGCCGCAGTAAGAGATGAGTCGAGCGACGGATTTCGGCGATAGTGGTCTGGCCAGTAGGTTCTTGCGATGGTGGTCTGGCCGGCAGGTTCAGGGAAAGAAGGTCCGTCTGGTATATTTCGACTGACGGGTGGCCGTAAGTGGAGGTCCGGCGGGTGGTTAGCAGCAATCTGGGAGGTGGTCGGCAATGATCTACCGGGTGTACTGATTAAAGTGAAGATGAAAATATTAACTTAAGTACTTAAATGAGTTAAATAAAATTAAGTACATAAGTACTCAAAATAACGAACTTAAAAAGATTCTCCATCTCTCACTCATATTTTTCTATTATTATTGATCGCAGCGCCTCTGAGTTGCAGATTGTGTACAAGCAGTAGCTATAGCACACTCTTGTACCAACGGATCTTTTGCAGCAAGACAAAACACTGAACAATGATTTGTTCACCCAGTTCGGCCAAGTGCCTACCTCTGGGAAAGAACTGAACCTCAGTCTTTCAATTCACTAGTCTCAAGGTCTGTTGTACAACACGGTTGGACTCCACGCAACCTATGCTACTCAACCTTAGCTAGTCGATCACACACAATCAAAACACGCTCTAACTTGTGTTTCACACACACCTACTCACTTGAACCAATGCAGAATAGCTCTACCTCTGACCCCACAGACTCAGCCTGTTCTAATTAGTACAACGTGACCGTAGGTTTGCTATAGTACCAGCTGTAGCAACTAGCTGGTGCAGGTTCTGTCGGCGCGCTCCAAAGCTTTCCGCCGAGCCGATCGAACTCTTCCACAAGCACTGCACACTCTGCAATGCTCCCCCTCACTCAGTGACCGTCTGTCACTAGCGAGACCTGGCCTTCTACAGATTGTCCGAGTTCCTCAACTCGACGATTCCCCTGCGGCCTGCCTTGATCCGCCAACAAGCAATTCCTGCTCTGAATGGTCTTCTCCGATCAAGCTCTGATCACACTCTACAAGTCTTCGATCAGCCTCAGCACTTAACCACTCAGCTCTGCTCTCACGCTCTACTCTTGGTGGTGATCCAATCTCTCAGCTCTAGCACTCTGAATATATCTCTCGGTATATTGCTCTATCTTTTGTGCTTGGATTTTGTCTTGGATGGATGGATCCTTTGCTGCTCTGCCCAACCTTCTTTAAATAGGAACTCCATGCTCCATCAATATCAAATTTAAGAAGTTCCTAAAAGATCTCAACAAGATCCTTATCTCCTACTTTTTTGGGAGATTTGATTTCCCAATCAAATCTTCAAGTTGTGGCACGGAATCTTCTCTGGGGATATTCTGAGAATATTTAGAATCCTCCCGTTGCACTGCTACTTCATATCTGGGCATATTCTTCTTCTTGCCAAAACTGCTGCTCTGCTGCTACAGCTCCTGCTGTAGCAACTACTTGTACTCTAAGCTTGTTGTTCACTCTGGCTGGTTTTGCACCAGCTGTTGTCTTCACACGGGTAGCTGTATCATCTTGCTTTCAATCTTCACGATACTCTACCGACCTGTTGCGATGCTGGCAGCAACCCTCCGTACGTTCTTTGGGCTGCTCCAAGTTGATCGGCATGCTATTGACTTTGGGAATCTTTTAAATTCCATTTAGAAAGCTTTCGTTGCTCTTTTCTTTAATTCTGGCAGCTTGTTCTTCACACGGAAATCTGCTATTTAGGATGATATAGTTATCTGCTACATAGGTTGTTGTAGCAACGCCTTATGCACTCTGCTTGTTCACTCTGGAACGCTCTGCACTAGCTGCTGTCTTCACATGCTTGCTGTAGCAGACTCTTGTGCACCTTGTAGGAGTTTGTCAATGATGCCACTTACTTTAACAATTATTATAAGAAAAAAGTATAGTATGCACCAATGAGGGTCATTGACTAGTAGTAAATTCTCGCTCCTTTGCCACTCAGGTTTGGAAGTAGAAAAACAAATATTTTCAAAACCTGATCGAACCGCCCCTAAACTTCACTTGTGGACTAGAAAAGGGTACATCAACGACTCTCAGAAGTTCCAAATTTTGAAATATTTGAATATATTACCAAATTTAAGAGTTTGTTTCAAAAATGCTATCTTGCTAAAGTTTTTGTATTAGTTTTAATACAATAGATACCGCTCTACTTTGACAAGTAATTTGTGCACCCATCAAAAGGTGGTCTAATGGAAAAAGGAATATCAAATATTTCAGCGAGTATAGTTCGATTCCTGTTCTCTTTTAAAAGAATATAAATAAATTATAAAATTATTTTAAAAAAGTAATTTTATTATTTTCAACATATCTCACCACTTATGTCTTTATGGCAAGCTATCTCTATCAAAAGAAATTCATTTGTTAAAGACGGCTTGGCCTTTAGTGTGTATTCTTTTGAGTTAATATTAATATTATCTTTTGTGAAATTGGCACTGCGTTGCTGTTGACGAGTAACCACAAGTTGCTTTAACAACTTCTTCCTCTAAGTTGCTGACGCTTGGTTTAGCCAAATCTAAAGAACACAACTAGATTTGTTCACTCAGTTTAGCAACAGCCTACGTCTGGAGAGGACAGCTCTCGGTCTTCAGATTCCATTATTCCTGGTTAAAGTACAAAGAATCCCGTTCTCAGCCTAAGCTAGAACAACCTCTACTTCTAACCTAGCTGGAATCTGCGCTCAACCTGATCTCACAAATTAGCTACACAGGGTAATCTACTTTCAATAATAGATAGCTAGCAGTTCTACAACTTAAGCCTATCCTATTACATAGTGTAACCAAATGATGCTGCAACAACTTCTTCCGCCAAGTTGCTAATGCTTCTGTCGACGACCTCTCCAAGCACTGCCTGCTGACTCAATCGGACACTCTGCGCTGCTCCCCCTCGATCAATGACCTCCCGTCATTATCCAGAAGCACGCTCAGACAGCCTGCGCAAGATACACTTCGCAACTGTCAACTCTTCGGTCTGTCAACGAGGCTTCGCTCCAGTCGACTCCCTCAAATCAATGTAGGATCAGACTTCTTCAGTCCTGATTGCTCTTCAGCTCTAACACAACTAACGCCCCAGTACTCTCTGCTTCTGCGAACTCAGATCTCTACTCTCTATGTGTGCGTGTTTTTTATCCTTTTATGATTCAGTCTCTTCCTGCATATATAGCTTCAGCGCCTCAACAACTTCATTCCAAAACGATAATGCTACCTTCTGAATCCTCCTCTGAATTTGTGAAAGTTTGTTGAGATTCGAATCCTCCCTTGGTTCCTAGAAGATGCTGCGATTTTATTTCCTAAAATACAATTTAGAAACAAATCTTGCTTGCCTTCATCCGAGCCTCTGCCGAAGATCTCTGATCAAATGGGACTCTCTCTGACCGTTGCTAGGCCGGCAGCAATCATCAGAACATCCTCCGAGCTCCTCCAAATTGATCGGCTACAATGATACTCTGTTGATGCTATAGCCTTGAATCTTCAGGAAATGGTATAGCCTCTTCTGGTTCTTGCCTTGATCCCTTATGATCATATGTACCAGCCTCAATCATCACAGGATGCTATAGCTTCTTTTGGCTATTTTGTTTTGTCAGTCTTCATTTGCAAGTACAAGCTCCTGGTACTATATGATGTTGTAATATATTCTTCCGCTTTGTCACAGATGTCATATCCATAACATTTTGTCTGCCATGTGTCCTACACACTTTCGAAAGCATGCTTTGAACTTGATACAGGTAGGCACCGGTCTTAAAATAATATTTTTGAAAACTTAAGGATTGTTTGTGATTCCCGGTGACTTTAGTTCTCTTATCATACATTCTCGTTTATGTTGTTACTCACACACACCCGCCTTCATTTTTTATACTTTGTCAGGTTTTAAGTGTGGAGTCCCTTGAAAGAGAGAAACAAAAAGAAATTCAAAAGAGGGCACAAAATAGGCCTCGACAAAAAATTTATTTCTGAAAAAAATAAGGGGAAATAAAATGCAAATGAATGGAAGAAAAGTTCCTCCTTAAGCATAGTAAGGCCAAAGGCCATTAGATACTCCATCTTAAGCTTGACATTGTTTATTGTACCATTTGTTTATTGTGTGTAATTGCATCATGTATTGGAATTCATATAAGATGAGTTAAAGAATGACCTTTGTGCTTGCACGGAATCATTGACTTGCTTATGCAGTTTTTATAAAATGCCAAGTCAAGCTCCTCTTCTTTTATGGGTTAAAGTCTAGACTTTAACCCATAAGAATGAGCTTTGCGCCAAGAGCCCGTGGACGATCCTTAGATAGCAAACGTGAATGGTGGGAACGTTTTGTGTAACTAGAATTAATATAAGAAAATCCTCGTTCTTTTATTCACAGCGTTATTTCTAGTGACTACGACTCTTTTCGTGTGACAACCCCATTATTCTAATCATTTCCAAAGTACTTTCATTTTTCAGTTCCCCGTGGATCAACCTTGCTTGCTACTGTTCTACATGTCGAGAAGAACTCAAAATAATAAATTTATCGTGTACAACTATGCACAGTCAGTTATTCAGAAACTGAGTTGAAATCACTAAGAATTAGAATCTAAATGAGTAACAACACACATCATAAAAGGGGAAAATAATTCGGCTGCATAACCGTCGGTTAATTTAATTGTTGTTAGTATTTGTTTTTCATCACAATACCGTCCAAACTAGAACGCCTGAACGGAAAGGCCTTATCTAGTGGTGCAAATGTGATATGCTGCTTTTGCAACTCACGCCATAATTGAATGATCATTTCTCCTTTATTCTGGGTGATCTTGGAATCTACGCGGATTGCTTCTAAGATGGTGGGGTTGCGAATGTGTCTGATGTTTGAAGAGTCCAAAGTAAAAACTTGGCAGTACAAGGAAGCTGTCAAAAGTTTTAAGAGATTCTGGAGTGCCTTTTTTTTTTTTTTTATTACAATCAATACGTCAACTTAAAGGAATGATATTACTTTCAACTGAAGAAGCGAGGGAGCTAATCAAAGTCAGGATGTCATTGTAGATTATAAGTTCAGAAATGCACAAAATTCATACTGAAAATCATTTTCAATAGGAAGATGCATCAGGCAAATTAGGAAGCTTTCATAAAAATAAAAAAAAGATGATCAAATTAAGAGAATGGAAAGAGGCCTTCAGTTATCAAATAAAATTGTAGAGCCTCATGAGTGATGAAAATGAAGAACAAAGACCAAAGTGGGTTTTACTGAACATGTAAACTGAGAGCTGGAAAAAATAGTGGAATTTACAAAAATGAATAATAAAAAAGGAAATGAAACAAGAGCTCAATCGATCCTCTAGCTTCGTGGGAACATGAAATATCCACAACGGGAAGAGATGATTATTATAAGCAGTATGTATGTGTAATGTATAATAATGTTCGTCTAGCTACATTGAACACAAATGGTATTATTATTCTTCTTCTTTTTTCAGCTCTCTAAGAAATCAGCTTCCCACCGAGCCTGAACTCCACATCATTCTCCAAAGGCGTCAAGTTCAGATCCAAACAAACAATTCTCTTACTCTTCATCAAAGTGCGCGGTTTTGCGGTTTCCCTGTGGCGTCTCATGTGACCACCAAGAGCTTGGCCGATCCCAAACTCTAACCCACACACGGAGCATTCATGAGTTTTAGGCTTGGTTGGGGAGGAGGACCCCTCTACGGCATGGGTTTGGCCATTGAGTCGCGGTCTCTTGTGGCTGGCTCTATGCCCCCCTAGAGCTTGGAATGAGGGGAACTGGCGACTGCAGGTTTTGCACTCGAAAACTCGGTTAGAGGAGTAATGGGTAGTTGGAGTGAACCCTACCACGTCGAGTCCTCGAGAAAGAAACATCAAGTAGTCATTAGCTATGTTTATGACGTCACCATATTCCTCCCTGCTTCTCTTGAACAAACCCATACAAGCAAAACAGTAGTAGTCTGATAAATAATATTGGTTGAGAGAAGAAGGAAGAGGCTTGGACAGTATTTATAGAGAGATGCGGTACGGTGGTGTCGAGGGTTATTAAAAAGGAGGCAACGGAAGTCAGACCAGCTTGTGTCGTTGTGTTGACTTTTAGGGTTCATCATATCAAGTGCCCTCCCTCCGGGTAACTGTTTGAACAAGCTACTTCACAGACTCCATCCTTTAATATATATTATATAGTCAAACCTTACTAAAATAAACTCCTACATATATATATATTTATTTCACATAATACTAATCAACAAAAATGGAACGTGGATGGTGCCCAGATTCTCCAGCACAGACTCGTTTATTTGCAGATTTAACATGAATGAGATTATGTGAGCAGGTACGTAGGAATGAGGTGGTGATGGCTGAGGCCCGGTGTGTACGGAAGAATGAGTCTCTGGAAATGGGCGAGCCTTTCATTGAGAGTGAGCTTCCTCTGAATCTTCCTCCAATTAAGCTTCCTCTCAAATGGGCGAGCTAGCCGTCGGCGGCATTACTCTCTATTTTGATGTAGAAATTGTCTTTGTTATGCAGAAGGCTTTGGCGGACGAATTTTTATTAAGAAACAACTACAATTAGTTCATACTACAGATGAAATGGTTCGCTAATCTTTAATTTCCTTCTTTACTTATGATCTCCATTTATAATTGTCTCACATCAAATTATAAGAATTAATATATTATTAAGTATGGTTGCTCTTGCCTCATTATGTTGCTGTAGTTTCTGGAAAATAAAGACTCACTTAATTAGTTTGAATTTTTGTAGTCTGAAGTTTGAACGAGGAAAAGAAGAGAGAAAGATTATTGAAAACTAGTAAGGTATTGGATTTTTGTGTCAGGTGGGGAGCACGGAGCGGATCCATGAAAGCTCTTGTTCCCATTACTAATTTCAGTTGCTCCTAGTACCCATTTTCATAAAATTAATGAGCATATATAATTATGACAAGATCATATAATTTTGTAATAAATATATATTAACTCAATTTTGAATTTAGCTTCTTAATCAGATTTTTAAATGCCCTTTCACACTATTCTACTTGATTATTTATAGAATTATATTTGTGGTTAATTAATGTGTATGTATATGGAAACCTTGGGGACGGAATTGTTTTTGAGAAACATAGTTTTTATTTGAAATCTTTCAGGTTTGGGGCCCACTTGTATATTTAGTAATTATATTAACTTTTAGTGATGAGAACGTGCGCATTTTCATTTGTGTTGTTGGTGATCTACTCAAAGGAAAGGAAGGGTGTACGGAATGAAGAACTTATACTGTCCGTGATGGATGATTAAGAGGGTTAGTTAGATATTGAACTCTTGCCAGCCTAAGCGACTGCGGGAAGGTCAAGGGACGAGAATCAGCTGGACAATTCGGAAAGGGAGAGGAGAGAGCGAAAACCGTAGGGGGCTATATATTAATTTTCCAACTCAGCATACATATATTGAAAATACACAAGCCCCTTTAGTTATAAATTAAGCTACACGACCCCAAACGGTTATAATGAGGTACAATGCATTAGGAAAACATTCAAGGACGTGGGGAACATGGAGGAAGTTCGAAATGCCAAACTTGCCCATAAGACGGAAGCATAGTTCAGCAGGCAAAAGCTTCGTGAGGAGATCAATAAGTTGTTCTAAGCTGGGGACAGGTACTCGGTTGATGGAATATGAATCAACATGTTAGCGGATAAAATCAAAAACGATTTCAATGTGCTTGGTGCGTTCATGGAAAACTGAACTTCAAGTCATGTGAAGTGTTGCAGTGTTGTCACAGTGGGTTGAAATAGGACGATGAATGGTGATGTTCATCCCACCGAGGAGCCCAGTGATCCAGATAAGTTCAGAGCATACTGCAGTCATGAAATGATATTCTTAAGCCATGTTCTTTTGAGCTTATAAAGTACTTATATAAGTACATATAAATAAATATAATTAAAGTATAAGTAAAAAATAAGTAAATATAACTATTCATCAACACACCACCACCATTATTCATCATCACCACCACCATAACAACACCACCACCACTATTCATCATCTCTTTCATCAACACACCACCACTATTCATCATTTCTTTCATTATTGTAAGTTAAGTTAAGTTAAATTATTATTTTTTAATTGGTGATGGTGGTAGTGTTGTGGTAATGGTGGTGGTAGTCGTGTTGTGATGGTGGTGGTGGTGGTGTTGTGCTGTGGTAATGGTGGTGGTAGTGGAGTGGTGATGTTGTTGGTGGAGTTAAGTTAAATTAAGCTAAATTAAGTAAATTATTATTATTTATTTGTGGTGGTGGTAGTGTTGTGGTAATGGTGGTGGTAGTGGTGTTGTGATGGTGGTGGGTTGTTGTGGTGATGAATAGTACATATAAGTAAATATAATTAAAGTAATAAGTTTAAGTACAATATATAAGTTCAAAAGAACACACCCGTACTCTGCAACGGAGAGTGCAACCAACGTTTACTTCTTAGTTCGCCAGGACACAAAAAGGGTACCAAGCATCACACAATAACCACTAATGAAACGACGTGTAAAAGGGAAGATTGTCCGATCAACATCGCAAAAAGCTGAAAGAGTGAGGCTAGAAGAAGCCGAGAAGAATAATCATTGGGTCGGAGCAGTTTTGAACAACACCTATGAGCAACCTCAAGATTATCAGTAGTTGGCTAGTGCATGAACTTGGTGAGTATGCGAACTGGAGGCGCGAGCGAGATAAGGTCGTGTAACAGCAATGTAGAAAAGACGACCCACCAAAGAAACAGATCATGGTTGAATTTTACAAAGGTCATTAAGGCAAGTGTTGGAACATGTCCTCAGAAGTTTTGATGGAACAAACATCAGTAGAATATTCTTGCATATCTATGATTATTAGATTTCATTATCTTTTAAATTATGCATATCTACGATTATTAGATTTCTAAATCTTTTAGATTATGCATATCTTTGGATCCTACATTCGAAATTTATATTAGATGCATATCTTTTGTGATTTAGAAATAAAAGAATATTCGAAATATTGTTAGGATTCTATTGTAGATATTTCATAATCTTAATTCACATATTTGGAAATATCTATTATTTTTTTCTTGTTATTATCTCTTTGGTTTCTTGATTAGGAAGCAAAAGATTTAAACACAAGTTAGAAATCCTAGCAATATAAATAGAGCTTCAAAGTCTCAAATCAAGACATCGGTCTACAGTTGAGAGTTCAGAATTTTTGGTGAGGTCGATCTGCGGTTTACGAGCTGCTGCACGTCGCTGCGTCTGAGGGTCTGATAGACCAGTCCAGTGAGTTGCTGCATAAACGCAAAGGGGAAGCGTCCGCAGAGCAGTCCGGTTGATTCTCGAAAAGATAGAAGGTGGGTCTAGGGCGAATTGGAGATTCGGGTGCTATTAAACTTGTCTAGTCTTTTGTGAAAAGTATATCGGTACACTGCAATAAAAGACTGCTTCTCAAAATCCTTTCAGTGAAAGCTGAAAGGTAGTGGTTTTTCTCTAAGTACGGTTGTACTAGAGTTTCCACTATAAATCTTTGTGTTCGAGTCCCTTAATTTTCTTTTCTGCATTATATTACTTATCCGCTGTGCAAACTGCACTCGGGGACACGTCCACAGTGAAGCCAAGTTAAACCTAAGCTAACCTAACCGTCCAACAACAAGTGATGTCCCGGTCTAGATAACATCATCTATATAGACAAAAGAACATGGAAAAATCATGAAAACTTGTGTGGAACCCAAAATTCAGCAGTGCATTACGGAAATGCATTAACCACTAGCGAGATCCTGCTTAAGATCATAGAAACTTTTTAAGTAATCGACAAACTTTCCATTATTTCTTCTCAGAATTATAGAACCCCAAAAGTAATTTCATATAAACCCCTTCATGGAAAGATCTATGTAAAACGCATTATTGACGTCCATTTGAAAAAGAGACCAATTCTGGATGGCAACTAGAGCGAGGGTGCATCCAACTGTGGTCATTTTGGGCACTGACGTGAAGGTCTTGTGGTGGTGGAGACCCTCTATCTGCATGAGACCTTTGGGCACCAACCAAACTTTATATCGCTCAATAGTTCCATCACAATGCAGCTTGATCTTAAATATCCATTTAGAATCAACCAGGAATTTTATCTTTGGGAGATGCAGTGGGGACCCAAGTTTAATTTTGTTCCAAAGCTTGAATCCATAGTTGGTACATTTTTTTGACCACATTAGCTACAACTATGCCAAAGCAAAGAAGATCGTGGACAGGCTGGGAAATGCGGGAAGATAAAACTTATCTTAGGCCAACCGAATGATGATGGTCATTCTATTGATTTTATTTCTTTTATAATATTTAAATTTACTTGAAGTCAAATTATTTTTAAAAACATTATAAAAATAATGAAATTCTTCAAAATAATATATTTAAAATATATCTGATGCCTTTTTAGTGTAAAATGCTGCATTTGTGCTCTCAAGTTTGGTGGTGGAAATGTAGCCCATGACGAACCGTGACAATTTGGTCGCAATCTACCGTTGCATTTCATTCGCATATACGCCCTACGCCCCAAATATTATGCGATGTTCCGTCATAAGAAGTTATATGTGGCCATTTATGGATGAAATTACAATGAAAACAATCAACAGAAAATAATGTTTTTACTATATTCTTCTTATCCAACCCTCTACCTATACACTCTACTGTTTTTATACTGCTAGTAATTACATATTTAAAGTTGGTATTAGGTTCAAAACTGGTATTCTAGAAGAAGGTTTGATTCGCTGTACTATACGGCACGACCAGTTGTATAATACGAATTCAATGTGTGACTGATTATGATACATACGTGTCATTGCAATTTAATATAGGTAAAAGTCAAATGTAAGTATTGACCGTATACTTGTTGTATGTCATTGTAGATATCATGTATTAGTTGTAAATTCATTAATTTATTGACGTACCACTCCCTAACTTACAAGGTATCTTGGATTATTATGAAAATCCTAGGGGCCAAAATTCAATCTCCAGAACACACAAGCATTTTTTTTTTTTTTTTTTAATGGTCATTAGTGGCTCAAGGCAAGCCTCCCTTTATAGAGAAAACAACAAACTGAGAGTTCTTACAAGTCGACTTATGGAGGTAGTAACGTAATGGATCGGTCTCTTCCATCAGGGAAGCCTGCCGGAGGTATAAAGCCAAGTCCATCATGTCCCAGACAGAACTGGATCAAGTCAATGGCAATCAGCTGCAGCAAGTTGGTCATTGATACTGCTGTATATATTAATCAGCTAACCAACACATTAACTACGCCTATCAACTACTTAAAAACCATATAACACTTTACACAGAAATAGTCTGTTTGATCAAATATGTGATTTTTTTAATCTATGATCCGATAACTGCACAGGTAATCACAAAGGTCATATATAAAACAGAAGCATAAAGACTCTTGTGGGTAATTAAGAAATCATCTACACAGTTTTTACTATTCTGATCTGCAGATAAGTTTGAATCATATTTGTCACTATATCAGCACCCATTTATTTTCAGACTATCTTATCTTTTACATTGGTTTTCTCTCTTTTTGAAGTGGACATGAATATTTAGTCAAATAATTTTGTTAGAAATAAAGTCCCCTATAGTTGCTATCTCACAAGTCTCAATTTAAACTTCCTGAACAAAGTGGGAATAAGACGAAAAGGTTGGACAAAACTAGACGGTACATAAACTGCCGCAAGGAAAACCTGAAAAGTTGGTCTGAAAAATGAACAAAGAAAGTGATATGAAGCAGTAATTAGTAGAAGTCCATTTACGACACCTCCGTATAAGAAGTTGCAGATATGCACAGGAGAAGCATACCCTCATAAAGTCTTCATAGATCCTTCTTTCTATTTGAACTGCAAACAAGAAAGTTGCTGATTCACATAGGAAGCCAAGTACATAGAAAAGTTTAATTTCAAACTAAACCTAGTTGGGTCCATATAAGCTGTACCAAGTTGCCTAATTAACATACCTGTTGGCCTCCTTGCATAAACATGTACTCCCAGTAGAAGGGGCAGAATCAAAGCACGACATTCACATTTAAGACTCAAGAAAACAGGTAAGTCATAGATAGGGTATCTAAAAGTCAGAAATATGATGGTGGTCCTGTTGGAAGTTACCTAAGACTAGTTGCTTCTTATGAACTGACTTAAGAAACATTGGATCAGTTTTCCTATACTCCCTTTTTTCAAGTAGTGATACAAAAGTGAAGTGAGCCCCATCTACCACCTGTAGAATGGACCTCGTTCGAAATTAAAATGAACAACAAACAACATTGTTAGATGTATTAAATGTGAAGATTGATGGGTAGACGGAGCCTACCATGCACTTGGCCTCGGGATACTCTGGCATCAAAATGGTCAGCTGCAGCACTAAGTCTGCCTACCCAGTGTGGGGAGGAGTGTTTAGTCAATAATGAATAACGCTCCCATAGGTAACAATATGAAACAAAATGTTGAAAAACCTTTAAATGAAGGTGCCAAAATCCATATCAAAACATACGAACCTCACTTAGCAAGTTTTGGTGGCCGTAATTCCAATTTTCTATGTGAATTCATACAGGTTCAAGCATGCTCTGTTGTAGAAAATCCTGGGACAAACTATAATCAACCAACACAAATGAACAACTTGTCCAGCTGCAAGGATATCTCCATCGGTAATTATTGCCTGATGAGCTATATTTGCAAATTGAAACTCCTTACCTTGCTTAATCCTAAGAAAAAGTTCATGGGAAAAGTAGTACAAAAAACCAGGCTTCGAAATATGTAGAAACATTACATTCTAATTAAAAAAAAAAAAAAACAATGGCACAACCTTCTTGAAGCTCGCCAATGATGTAATAACTTTACTCAAAATAAAAAACCATAAACTATATCTGGCAATCTCAGGTAGCAACCACCAATGCACTCTCATTTCAATTCATGGGCACAGGCCCACACTTAAATATACAAGCAGCAGAACCAGCTATGTTTACTTCATCCCCAACATCTAGTAGTCGGTAAATACTGATGGGCTGCCTTCTATGTAATAATCTGAATTAGCAAGATAATGAATATCTCACAAGGGTTGATTCAAACCGTAGTTAGTTTTGAAGGTTGAGTCACGTTGGACGCTTTCATTTAAGCGAAATTGCAGTCCAATTCGTCGGACTTCTGCTGGCAGCTTGCTTCTCAGGATAAAACAATCCTTTCAGCTCTTCGGTTGCGCTGGACCTAGCTGAAACGAGCCTCGTTGAACTTCAGCTAATCACCTCAACTCACACGGCAAGCAAATCGGAGAGAGCTCAAGTAGGAGACTACTGGTTTACCGTGTTTTTTTTTTTTCTTTCATTCTCTATTTTTCGTCTTCCTTTATAGGACGAATAGCAAAGAAGTTTGAGGAGTTGTTACCTCCATTCCCGCAGCCACCCAACATAATATCAGGTAACCGTTTAGACTTAGTCTTGAGTGCTCCGTCATTTTTGGTTTTGAAGAGTTGATACACCCAGCATGTGCACGAATCAATCTTGATTCGTTCACTCCCAAAGTGCACTGAGTAAGTGATTCGGCCAGTACTCTGATCGAATCACTTGTAGGGCAGCCCGAATCACAAAGTGATTTGGTCAACTCTGGTCAAACTGTCACAAAATTACAAGTTTTCCCTTGTAACTTTGAGCACTTGTATCTTATTCAAAACACATCCGAATTTGACATTTCTTAGATCAATTTCATACTACTTTCAACAAGAAGTATTTTACTAGTTTACATCAACTTGATCCGAGGTGTTCTCCACCCTCAAAACATAGTCACAAAATGAGGCAAATCCCATTTTCTTCACACCTTATTTCCAACAGTCCCCCACATGAAGAAAATCAAGTAATAAGGAAAAATCAAAACGACTCGACACTCTATGGTGATAGCTTCTACGGTCAATATCTGCATAAGATAGGTAGGCAACGCCCTTGAACCTTCTCCTGAGAAAACTTGATTCTTTTACTGACTGTTCAGTAGACATAATGTCGTTGAACCGTTCGTCTTATAATGTAAATAAAACTAAGTTCACACAGATATCTTCCGACCAACTTCAGCTCTTATTGGTGGGCCCATTTTCGGCCATGGTACCCCTTCCTGGTTCTGCAAGATTTTCTAGATGATTAAGTCTTATTAATCATCCTTTGAAGCGGCTAAACTTCTCTCTCACATAGGTGATTATTTAAGATAATCCCACATTATCCGTTTGAAGTTTCATCGTTCAAACTTTTTTATAATCATTAAAAGCTTTAAGCTTAACCTCGTACAGGAATCACTGTTTTGTCGAGGAATGGAACCGAGGTGTTACCCCACAGTGACTTCATACAGTCTTAGCAAGTAGGTTGTCCCTTTGAACCAAGTTCTTGGGATCTCCAGTCATCATGGTAGGGTTTTCCTTTGCCTCGACTTTATTTATCCAAGGACTTTAGTCCCATTCCTTTAGTCATCTTCTCTACTTGGTCTATGTTTAACCCTTTGATTAATGGATCCGCTATATTATCTTTGGATCTCACGTAGTCATTACTTATGACTCCGGACGAGAGAAGTTGTCTAATGGTATTATGTCGTCGACGTAGATGTCTTGACTTACCATTATACATGACATTCTGTGCTCTCCCAATTATTGATTGGTTATCACAATATACAGATATTGCTGGCACAGGTGTTGTCCATTGAGAAATATCTTCTACAAAGTTTCTTAACCACTCTGCTTCTTCGCCACATTTATCTAACGCAACAAACTCAGCTTCCATCGTGGAACGGGTAATTACTGTTTGCTTAGAGGATTTCCAAGACACTGCTCCACCACCTAAAGTAAATACATATCCACTAGTGGCTTTAGAGTCTTGTATATCAGATATCCAGCTAGAATCAGTGTATCCTTCAATGACTTCAGGGTATCTGGTATAATGTAGACTGTAGTCACGAGTAAATCTTAAATACTTTAGTATCCTTACGATAGCTTTCCAATGCTCTGTTCCAGGATTACTTGTGTATCTAGCAAGTCTACTCACCGTATATGCAATATCAGGTCTAGTGTAGTTCATCAAATACATGAGACTGCCTATTACTCTTGCATATTCAATTTGGGAAATTTCTTCCCCTTTGTTCTTAGACAAGTGTTGATTCATTTCTATAGGAGTTCTGCATACTCTTTGAAATTTCAGGTGTCTCTACTTATGCAGATTCGTGAACTAGCAGTTGCTGCAGCACACTCTTGTTCACTTAAATGTAGGCACAGCAAACAATGAATAGGACACAGATTTGTTCACCCAGTTCGGCCAATCTGCCTACGTCTGGGGAGGACTATTCTCCAGTCCTCAATCCACTCAACCAAAGGTTCAGATCACACTAGGTTACAACTCACGCAACCTATGCTACTTTAACCCCGTGTGGACTACTCAACACAATCAGAACAAGCTCTGATTTGTGCCAGCACACCCTCTACAATATGTCAGTCTAGAATAGCTACAATCCTCTTCAAGAACTCAGCCTATTCTAGCCTACACTACTCAGCAGGGTTGCTGCAGCAACAGCTGTAACACCAGCTGAAGCACTCTGTCCGCGTCGCTCCAAGGCCTCCTGCCGAGCCGATCGAACCACTCCAAGAGCGCTGCACACTCTGAGTAACTCCCCCTCACTCAGTGACCACCTGCCACTAGTGAGTTCTTCCGCACGAACCTCGACCGAGCCTTCCACCCGTCGGCTCTCCCGCGGCTGCCTTTGATCAACCAACAAGCTCCACAGCTCTAAATTGGCTTCCAGATCAAAGCACGAATCAGTCTCTGTAAGACCTGACTCTCTTCTGCAATACGCACCACAGCTCTGCGCTCAACGCTCTGCCCGTGTGTGTTGATCGAAGAACAACTTCCGTAGCACACCCAGAAAAAACTATCTCTGAATTTCGTGTCTACGCTCGTGTATCACTCAGCTTCGATCACCCTCTTCAGCCCTCAAACCTTCTGCTTAAATACCCACGCCACTTTAAGCAATTTCCAGATTTATGCCATTGATCCACAAGATCAATTATCTCCTAAAATCTAGGAGATTAGATTTGATTAATATCTTGAAGCATATCTCCTTCTCTGACTGATAATCCTTGCTGGAATATGCTCAGCAGCATTTTAGAAATTCTTCTAAGCACTTTCACAAAGCTGCCAAACCTTCAAAACTCACCCAGCACAAAACTGTTATTCGGACAGTTGAACTAGCTCTTGAACCAGCACCTGCTGCAGCATCCCCTGCTGTATCTGTTGCTGGTTTACTTCTGCTGTATACTTCTGCTGGCCTCCTTGATTGATTGAGCTGCAGCAGCTCCTTGTTCACTCATGCTGGTTTTGTCAAACACTGCCATACTTGCATTATCAATCTCCCCTTGGCATTTTGACAAAACCTTAAGGCCAATGCACTCTTCCGAAAAACAGAAACGAAATACTCTAAATAAAATTAATAGAGAGTAAGTAGATGAGGCCACACTCGGCCATAGCATACTGACCACGCAGGGTCAAAAAAAATGTATCAATATTCAGCAGCATATAAATCTTCTCTATGAGGCCACACTCGGCCATAGCATACTGACCACGCAGGGTCAAAAAAAATGTATCAATATTCAGCAGCATATAAATCTTCTCTCCCCCTTTTTGTCATAGATGCTCAAGGGGCCTGCTCCTCATCCTCCAGGAACTCCAAGTCTCTGATGAGGCTCCTGATCTGTCCACGCCTGGCATCTCTCCTCTTGGCTTCAGCTTCAAGAATAGCCAGCTCAGACCGGAGGTGACTCACAATCCTGGCACGAAGAGCAGACTGGATTGTGGCAGCAGGGGGAAGAGATTCCTCCAAGGGAGCTGGAGCTGAAGAACCAACCATGAGAAGATCCTCATAGGCAACATCCACTGCATGTTTTCCCTTGAATAATTTGTGATCAACAGTAAAGACCTGCAGCTCCTCAGATAAGCCTTCAGTAATCGCTCCGAACTCTGGGTGCTGAGATACCATGATCCCATGGATGAGGGAGGGCAGCACAATAGGCTTGCTGGAGGAGGCACTCCCGGCATGTGTAGCAAGCTGAGGGAACATCACACTGCCCAGGCTGATCTTCCTCCTTTTTCCAATAGAATAGAGAAGGTTAGCAAAGTCTTTGTTGACCTTCCCTCTGTGAGAACTAGGAATCCAGTTCCTTGCACCAAGATGATACAGCAGAGCATACTTGGAGGTTAGCTCAGCTGCACTGAGATTTGGACCGCCCCAAGACAGGCACACTCCCGCTGTAAGGGTCTTCGCCAATAGTTCAGGCTTCACATCAGTGGGAGCCCTTGCATTCTCAGAAATCCCAAGGAATGCATCAATAATTTCCGGAGTAATAACCACTTGTTTACCCCTTACCCAGCTTCTCCCATACTCATCAGCTCCTTCTTCTCCAAATTTTTCTTCCATATTCACTATAAATTCTCTAACCAGAATAATATTGAAACGGTGAGGAAAGGTTAGGGACTTGAGCAGTTTTACCTCAGTCAGGAGCTCAATCATAGCAGCTGATCTATACTTGTCTTGCACCAGACGCTTCTCATGCACAATGTGTTTCCTCTCAACAGCACTCCAGGATTGAGAGACGCTTTTGTTCCTGAACCATGTGCCTCCGACAGTGAGAGCAGAGAAATCTTCAGCTGCAGGACCTTTCTCAGAGGGTCCACCAAGAGATCCTGCTTCCACTTCTTCACTGGATGAGCTTTCACTACTGGAGCCTGGGATCAGAATAGGAGCTTTGCCCTTGTCTGAAGAAGGGGGATGTGCTGCAGCAGGTTCTTGTTCAGGGGACTCAGCAGCTGTTTCAACCCCTTCACCAATAATACCTGGAGACATGACCAGTGATCTGCACTCTTCTCCTGCAGGAACTGCTGCAGCAGTCTCTGCTGCTTGTTCTTCTTCAGAAGCAGCTTCAGTCATATCCGCTTCTGGCAGCACAGCAGAACCGGAGACAGGTTCTCCATCACGTACCAGCCGCCTCCTCTTCTGCGAAGCTTCTTCAGAGGGAGAGGGCTCACTGTGCGACACAGGGAGAGGGTTCGGTTCCCACACAACCACCTCCAGCGGCTGAGCAGGGTCTTCGTTGCGTGCCTTGGTCCTTCTCTCAGACCTGCTTTGCCTGTTAGCTGCCAGATTCTTCTTCAGTCCGCGTGTCTTCACCATTGCTGCAGAGATGTGGAAGGAAAGAGGAGCGCACAGAGGATGATCGGCAGAGATTTCTGAGACGCCCTTTGCTCTTGATCTGTGCCCTAGAAAATATTTACCCGTTATTTTCTTTTCCTTTTGAAGTGTAAGTCACGTGCCTCTCATGTGCAAATATTTTCCTTTCCATCTTTAGCAACCAACACATGTGAACAAGCTAATTCGGGCCAGGTTGCTGCAGCACATGTGAGCTTGTTCACCTATTCAATTCAGGCTGCAGTTGCTCAGAGGATCCTTGGGAGAATCTGATGGAGTCTTCTTCACCCATACTTGGAATGCACCATACCTTTTCTTCTTCTGATCTTCCAGCCTCCTAACTCTTTGTTTGGGTTTCCATATTTGTACCATCTGCGTTTTACCCTTGTTTTTAGCAATCCAGTGCTCTTGTGCAACAACATGAAATGGAGTCTTTGTGCAACATGTGCTGATTCTGGACTTTGCTCCCCCTTTTTCAGCTGAGCAAGTTCTGTGTTGCTGCTTCAGATTGGAGTTGATCTTCTGCTTCCCAACTCTTGTACCAGTATTCCACTTGTTCTGAGACTTTTGTTTTGTTTGAGAAAAATGTTGTCCATGATGCTGCAGCATCCTCTTGTTCACATGTCTAGGTCCAGTTTTCTCTGCCATTTTTGAGGAAGCATCTGAATTCTTCTTCTCGTCTGTCTCACCATCTGAGGCTTTAATGAACACTGTCCCGTTAGAGCTTTCTTCACCAGTATATCCAAGCCCTGTTTTCCCTTTTCCAAGTCTTTGGTAAGATAATATTTCGTCCAGAATATTGCTCTGCGGGCCAGCTGTCTTGGCTGCTGCTGGAGTGGATTCAACAGAGGTCTGTCTTTCTGAATCTTCTCTTTTCAGAATAGAAACTTGATTATCAACTGAGGGTAGACATCTCCTTCGTTCTTCTTCCAAGAGATTTACTCTGTCAGTTAAGGTCTGATTGGTCTAAAGAACTGCCTCACATTGTTTGAGTATCTTCCTCAGAAGATCAGCAAAACTGTCAGATGAGTCTTCGTCATCTTCACTCTCAGAGACTTCAATCCCATAGTGAATTTCTACCTTCTTTAGCTCATTGAGGTGGACATCTGAAACACTTGTCAGCACAACACAGTTTTCTTCATCACTCTCATCCGAATCACTCCATTTTGCTGTCATGGATTTGCTGTTCTTTTTCTCAGAATTCTTGAAGGGTTTGCTTGGACAATCAGCCTCAATGTGTCCGTACCCTTCACAGTTCCAGCATTGAACTCCCTTTTTCATCTCTTTCTTGTCATCATCGTCCAGTGCTGGTTCTTTCCCTTTCTTCTTTCTTTCACTGCCCCGTCTGAATTGTCTTCGCGAGGAAGAGCTTCTCTCAGTTCTGGATTCCATGTTTTTCAGAAACTTTCCTAGATTTTTAACCAGCATGCTCAACTGATCGTCTGGAACTGTCTGCTTGGTTTCTGCTTCAGCCTTCAAACCAACATTCTTGTCCTTGGAAGTGGTGTCTTCTTTGACCAGTTTCATCTCAAATTGTTTGAGAGACCCCATCAGCTCTTCCAACCTCATGAATCTGACATTCTGAGCTTCTTCAATGGCTGTCACCTTCATGTCAAATTTTGTGGGCAGCGATCTGAGAACCTTTCTGATAAGCTTTTCTTCTGGGATGGGCTCACCAAGGGCATGAGCTTCATTTGCAAGATCACAGAGTTTAGCATTAAACTCAGTGATTGTTTCTTCATCCAGCATCCTCAGATTCTCAAATTGTGTGGCAATAATCTGGAGTCTTGACAGCTTTACTCTATCAGTTCCCTCATGGGCAGTTTGCAGAATCTCCCATGCTTGCTTGGCCATGTCACAGTTTGAGATCAACCTGAAGTTATTAGCATCAACTGCAGCAAAAATTGCATTCAGAGCCTTTGAATTACCAGTTGCTGCAGCACCTTCTTCAGCAGTCCATTCCTCTTCAGGTTTAATTCTTGTCACTCCTTGCTGATCCATGGTGATTGGGGGAGACCACTGAACCACAACAGCTCTCCATGTCTTCTCATCAATAGCTTTGAGAAAAGCTTTCATTCTAGCTTTCCAATAACCATAGTTGCTCTCTTCCAGGAGTGGAGGTCTACTCGTGCTCTGTCCTTCCTTCATTGTCTTGGCTACTTCGGAGACACTGTAGGACCTTTTTGACTCTGTGTGTCGAGTTCCCGCTCTGATACCAATTGAAATTTCAGGTGTCTCTACTTATGCAGATTCGTGAACTAGCAGTTGCTGCAGCACACTCTTGTTCACTTAAATGTAGGCACAGCAAACAATGAATAGGACACAGATTTGTTCACCCAGTTCGGCCAATCTGCCTACGTCTGGGGAGGACTATGCTCCAGTCCTCAATCCACTCAACCAAAGGTTCAGATCACACTAGGTTACAACTCACGCAACCTATGCTACTTTAACCCCGTGTGGACTACTCAACACAATCAGAACAAGCTCTGATTTGTGCCAGCACACCCTCTACAATATGTCAGTCTAGAATAGCTACAATCCTCTTCAAGAACTCAGCCTATTCTAGCCTACACTACTCAGCAGGGTTGCTGCAGCAACAGCTGTAACACCAGCTGAAGCACTCTGTCCGCGTCGCTCCAAGGCCTCCTGCCGAGCCGATCGAACCACTCCAAGAGCGCTGCACACTCTGAGTAACTCCCCCTCACTCAGTGACCACCTGCCACTAGTGAGTTCTTCCGCACGAACCTCGACCGAGCCTTCCACCCGTCGGCTCTCCCGCGGCTGCCTTTGATCAACCAACAAGCTCCACAGCTCTAAATTGGCTTCCAGATCAAAGCACGAATCAGTCTCTGCAAGACCTGACTCTCTTCTGCAATACGCATCACAGCTCTGCGCTCAACGCTCTGCCCGTGTGTGTTGATCGAAGAACAACTTCCGTAGCACACCCAGAAAAAACTGTCTCTGAATTTCGTGTCTACGCTCGTGTATCACTCAGCTTCGATCACCCTCTTCAGCCCTCAAACCTTCTGCTTAAATACCCACACCACTTTAAGCAATTTCCAGATTTATGCCATTGATCCACAAGATCAATTATCTCCTAAAATCTAGGAGATTAGATTTGATTAATATCTTGAAGCATATCTCCTTCTCTGACTGATAATCCTTGCTGGAATATGCTCAGCAGCATTTTAGAAATTCTTCTAAGCACTTTCACAAAGCTGCCAAACCTTCAAAACTCACCCAACACAAAACTGTTATTCGGACAGTTGAACTAGCTCTTGAACCAGCACCTGTTGCAGCATCCCCTGCTGCATCTGTTGCTGGTTTACTTCTGCTGTATACTTCTGCTGGCCTCCTTGATTGATTGAGCTGCAGCAGCTCCTTGTTCACTCATGCTGGTTTTGTCAAACACTGCCATACTTGCATTATCACTCTTAAACTGTCTTTTCCGTACTTGTCTAGAATTTTATCAACGTAGTGTGACTGAGTCAATATATATCCATCGGACGTTCGTAATTTTAATCCCTAAAATTACATAAGCTAGTCCCAAATCTTTCATATCAAATTTAGAATTTAATATGGCTTTAATGGATTTAATCATCCGTTCATTGCTTCCCACAATGAGCATATCATCAACATACAAACACAAAATCACATACCCATGATTAGTATCTTTAATGTATACACATTTGTCACACTCGTTGATTTTGAAACCATTTGACAGCATCCCACGGTCAAATTTTTCATGCTACTGTTTTGGCACTTGTTTCAGACCGTAGAGGGATTTAACAAGTTTACAAACTTTACTCTCTTGGCCTGGCACTGAGTAACCCTCGGGTTGTTCCATGTATATCTCTTCATCAAGATCTCCATTAAGAAAAGCAGTTTTCACATCCATTTGATGAATTTCTAAATTGCGCAATGCTGCAATGGCAATTATTATTCTAATGAAAGTGATTCTGGTCACGGGTGAGTATATGTCAGAGTAGTCTAGACCCGCCTTCTGTCTGTAACCTTTGACCACAAGTCCCGCCTTGTACTTATCAATAGTACCATCTACTTTCATTTTTCTAGAAAAGACCCACTTGGAACTAAGCGGTTTGTTTCCTCCTGAAAGATCGACTAACTCCCAAGTATGATTTTGCATAATGGAGTCTAGTTCACCCTTTATGGCTTCTCTCCATAAAGGTCCTTCCACTGAACTTATGGCTTCCTTATAAGCACGGGGTTCAGCCTCAAGCATAAACGTCAGGAAATCAGAACCAAAAGATTTTCCAATCTTGGTTCTTTTACTTCGTCTGAATTTCTCTAGGTTTGTATCCTCCTCGGACACTTCCTCTTGCGGCTGAGGCATTTCATTACCGTCTCCACTTAGCTCACTCGGTGAACTTAGTATCATTTCATTGGACTTATGAGGGAATATCTGTTCAAGAATGAAGCATTCTTCGATTCCATAATAGTATTTTTGTGTATGTCAGGATTCTTTGACTCATACACAATAAACCTATATGCACTACTATTTTGTGCATAGCCAATGAAAATACAGTCAATTGTCTTTGGTCCTATTCTCATTCTTTTAGGACCAGGAGAAAGTACCTTTGCTAAGCATCCCCACACTCGCAGGTGCTTATAACTCGGTTTTTTCCCCTTAAATAACTCGTAAGGAGATTTATGCTTTCTTTTCCGGGGTATCCTATTTAAAAGATTGGCTGATAAAACAACCTTCCCCCACATTCCTTGAGGTAATCCTGAACTAAGTAACATTGCATTCATCATTTCCTTGATGGTGCGGTTCTTGCGTTCAGCTATACCGTTTGATTGAGGCGAGTAAGGTGGAGTGACTTCATGTACGATCCCATTTTGTGCACAGAATGTTCCAAAAGGTTCTACATATTCACCTCCACGATCACTACGCAGCTTCTTAATCTTTTTATTCAGATGGTTTCAACTTCCAACTTGAACAAGGTGAACTTCTCTATTGCCTCATCCTTACTCTTTAGCAAATAGATTGAACAATATTTTGTACTATCATCAATGAAAGTCACAAAATATTTGTTCCCACCTCTTGTTGGCATGAATTTTGAGTCACATAGATCACTATGTATTATGTCAAGGGGTTCAGTATCTTTTTCAATATTATGAAAAGATGTTCTTGTCAATTTTGCTTCAACACAAGATTCACACTTGTGTCTGGAATCAATTTGAGACTTGGGTATACAGTCCAATTTCATTAGATTCCTTATTGACTCATAATTTACATGGCCTAATCTATCCTGCCATAAAGAAGAAGATTCAAGCAAGTAAGCGGAAGAATTTTCTTTATTGATAATCTTAGGTTTGATGGCATTTACATTCAACTTCCACATGTCATCTTTTACATAGCCACGTCTGAAATTCGCAGCGTCTCTTGACAGACAGCTTTGTGAACAAGCAGTTGCTGCAGCACGCTCTTGTTCACTCAGAAATTGTCTCAGCAAACAATGAACAAGACAGAAGTTTGTTCACCCAGTTCGGCCAACTGCATACGTCTGGGGAGGACTATTCTCCAGTCCTCAATCCACTAATCACAAAGGTCTCCAAGTACACTCGGTTACAACTCCACGCAACCTATGCTACTCAACCTTGTGTGGATCACTGGGCACAGTCAGAACAGGCTCTGACTTGTGTCTGCACACCCTCTACAAATGTCAATCTAGAATAGCTACTGTCTCCTCGAAACTTAGCCTATTCTAAACTACACTCAACTCTGCAGAGTTGCTGCAGCATCTGCTGTAGCACACAGCTGATGCACAATTGTCCACGTCGCTCCAAAGCCTTCTGCCGAGCCGATCGAACGATTCCACGAGCGCTGCACACTCTGGAATACTCCCCCTCACTCACTGACCTCTTGCCACTAGCGAGAACCGCCGCTTAGACACTTGACCGAGCCACACACCCGTCAGTTCTTCTGCGGCCTTCCTTGATCAACCAACAAGCACCACTGCTCTGAATTGGCTTCCAGATCAAGCTTGGATCAGACTACGCAAGTCCTGATCTCCTTCTGCTTCAGTCACCACAGCTCTGCGCTCACGTTCTGCTTTCGGGTGATGATCGAAGAACTCGTCCGTCGCACACCAAAATTCCCCTCTCTGAATTCTGCGCACGCACTCGTGTATCCCTCAGCTTCGATCAATCAATCTACTCTGACCTGTTCCCCCTTAAATAGCTACGCCAGCTTCAATCAAGAATAGAATTTAGCAATGTCCCAAAAAGAACAATTATCTCCTAATTTTTAGGAGATTAGATTTGTTTTTAATTCCCAAAACAAATCTCCTTTTCTGGCTAGGAATTCCTCACTGGAATATTCTCTACAGCACTTTAAAAGATTCTTCTGATGCTCTCCACAAAACTGCCAGGCCTTCTAGCAAAGCCCAGGTTGCTGCTGCTACTCGGACAGATATTGCAGCAGCTTGAACAAGCTCCTGCTATAGCATCCCCTGCTGTAGCTGCTCCTTGTTCACTTGTGCTGGTTTTGTCAAACACTGCCATACTGCATCATCAATCTCCCCCTTGGCATTTTGACAAAACCCTAGGACACTGATGCACACTTCCATGAACCAGTAAATACACCAAATGAAAAAAACATAAGAGTGAGAGGTGGCCACACTCGGCCTTAGCACGACCACGCAGGGCCAAAAAAAAGTTTATCAGTTCATCAGTGGCAGTGGCAGCATCTTACTCTCCCCCTTTTTGGCACAGATGCTCAAGGGGTCTGCTCTTCATCTGCCGGGAACTCCAGGTCTCTGAGCAGACTTCTCATCTGGCCGCGCCTAGCATCCCTCCTTTTTGCTTCTGCTTCAAGGATGAGCAGCTCAGATCTGAGATGGCTCACAATTCTAGCACGGAGAGCTGTTTGGATCGTGGCGGCAGGGGGAAGGGATTCCTCCAGAGGAGCTGGGGCTGAAGCACCAACCAAGAGTGGATCCTCATAGGCTATGTCCACTGCATGTTTCCCTTTGAACAATTTGTGGTCTACTGTAAAGACCTGCAGCTCCTCGGATAAACCTTCAGAAATCTCACCAAGCTCCGGATGCTGTGAGACCATCAACCCATAGATGAGGGAGGGTAGCACGATGGGCTTGCTGGAGGAAGCGCTGCCAGCATGAGTAGCCGGCTGGGGAAACATCACACTGCCCAGACTGATTTTCCTCCTTTTTCCAATAGAGTGTAAAAGGTTAGCAAAGGCTCTGCTAACCTGTCCCCTGTGAGAGCTAGGGATCCAGTTTCTAATGCCCAAATGATACAGTAGAGCATTTTTTGAGGTGAGTTCAGCAGCACTAAGATTTGGACCACCCCAAGACAAGCAAACTCCTCCTGTCAGAACCTTAGCCAGCACCTCTGGCTGGACATCCGTGGGCTCTCTGGCATTTTCATGTATCTCAAGAAACTCATCTATTTTCTCAGGGGTGATAAGTACTTTCTTACCCTGCACCCAACTCCTTCCAAACTCATCTCCTCCTTACCAAATTTTTCTTCCATGTTCACAATAAATTCACTAACAAGAGCTATATTGAATCTGAATGGGTAAGTCAGGGATTTGAGAAGGTTTACCTCAGTGAGAAGCTGGATAATGGCTGCTGATTTGTACTTGTCCAGGTCCAGTCTCTTTTCTGACACAATGTGCTTTCTCTCAACAGCGCTCCATGATTGGGAGGCATTCCTATTTCTGAACCAAACCCCCCTACTGTGATTGCAGTTGAGTCTGTCAATGCATGTCCTCTCTCAGAAGATTCACCAGCAGTGCCTTCATCTTCTTCACTGGATTCCTCTTCTTCACTGCTGGAATCAGGAATGAGGATTGGAGCTTTTCCTTTGTCTGAGGGTGGGGAAGGATGTGCTGCAGCAGGTTCTTGTTCAGAAGACTCAGCTTCTATCTCCTCCCCTTCACCTACTATGCCAGGAGACAAGACAAGGGTTTTGCACCTCTCTTCTGCAGGACCTGCTACAGCATCCTCTGTAGCTTGTTCTTCTCCCGAGACTTCTTCAAGCACAGCTTCTTCAGACATCACTGCTACACTGGCAACAGGCTTCCCGTCACGGACTAGACGCCTCCTTTTCTGCGGGGTTCCTCCTTGTGGAGAAGGATCGCCTCCTTTTCTGCGGGGTTCCTCCTTGTGGAGAAGGATCGTTGTGCGACACAGGGAGAGGTGCGGGCTCCCACACCACCACGTCTAGACGCTGAGCAGGCGCTTCATTACGCGACTTAGACCTCCTTTCAGACCTGCCTTGTCGATCTGCTGCCAAATTCTTCTTCAATCCGCGAGTCTTCACCATTGTTGCATGTTTGTAGAGGATTAGAGGGATGCACGGTGAGAATGATCAGCAACGATTTTAGGGAAACGCCTTCAACTTGTCTTTTCCCTAGAAGTTAATTTACCCGTTATTTTTCTTTTTCAATTTGAAGCTTCTGGATCACGTGCCACACATGTGCCTTCTCCCAGCTTTAGCAACCAAAACATGTGAACAAGCTTATTCTGACCAGGTTGCTATAGCAGACGCGAGCTAGTTCTCCTACTCATTCCGGATGACAGCTTTGTTTGGCGGATCCTCGTGAGGTTCTGATGATGATATCTTCACCCATACCTGGGTTTGTCTCGAGTTCCTCCTCTTCCGACCCTCAAGACTCCTGTCTCTTTGCTTGTCATATTTGGGTTTCCACACCTGTATTACCTGTGGCTTTCTCCTGTCTTTTGCTTTCCAGTGCCCTGATGCAGCGATCTTAGTAATCCTCCTCTGCGATTCTTTCCAGTAATAAGCATTTCCCGATCTACTATGCAAGGAGTCTTTACATAACATGTGTTGGCTCTGTGTTTCGTTCCCCTTCTTCCAGCTGAGAAGGTTCTCTGCTCCCGCTTCAGGTTAGAGGATATCTTCTAATTTCCTTTCTTCTGACCACCATTATTTGTGCATGACCTCCTTTTATTCTGAGGCTCTGGCTTTGTTTTAGATGGATGATGTGTCAGGTGCTGCATCATCCTCTTGTTCACGTGTCTAGTTCCAACTTTCCCTGCAGGTTTTGGAAATTCATCTGTATTATTCTTTTCATATATCATAGCATCTGAGGCTTTTATGAAGACTGTTCCTCTAGAGCTTTCTTCACCAGTATATCCAAGCCCCGTTCTCCCTTTTCCAACTCTTTGATAAGACAAAATTTCATCCAAGATATTTTTCTGAGGATCAGCTGCCTTGGCTGTTGCTGGTGAGACACCAATGTCAGTGGCTTGGCATCCTGTATCTTCCCTTTTCAGAATGGTAACTTGACTGTTGGATAAGGAGAGAAATTTCCTTCGTTCTTCTTCTAGAAGCTTGACTCTGTCAGTCAATGCTTGATTCGTCTGAAGGGCTGCTGATCGCGCATCGTTGTACGCGTCAAATTAATCCTTCCTTCTCCACTTAGTATAGCGGCTAAGTCAGGGTCGATCCCACAAGGAGCAAGCAGACTCGTTCAACTAGTAACCTACAACTTCCGAAATTGGGGTTGTGAGTGATTGGGTTGCGCAGGTGCGCGAATGAACAGTAGTGAAAGCAGAATTGCACTAGACGTGCGCAGGCAGTAGAGATTAAGTACTATGACTATGAAAAGTATCGGTAAAGACAATCCTCTATGAATTGATTCCTTATCATCGACTCTATCGTCTATAGTTCGATTTACTGAAGTTAATGTCCGATCAAGGCTTCCTAACATGTGCGCATGTTCCGATCAAAGTTCATGAGCTATTAATTCTTGAAACTAGTCTAAGCAGCTACGAATCTTGTCACAGTAGCAACTGATTATCCTAGCGCGTTACTCCTAGTTGTCACCGTCAAGCTACCAACTAATTTAACATTTAACAAACAAGTAGTAAGAGTAAGATTACGGTTCCAAGGCTTCCCCTACTCATGCAACTAGCTGTCAACCGTGTGCACAGAATTAATAGAAGCAAACAAACTATGCATTAAGCACAAGTCTCAAAGAAAATACTCATAGAATCATGCCCAACCGATACAAAGCGTTTAGCTAGACATGCTAGTAGTAAACATCATAGAAATAGTAAATAAAAGCTAAAGTGTCCAAGGAAACAGTAACAAGCAGGTGCGTGCAGGTTGCTGTGTCTCGGCTCGCGCAGTCGGCTAGCGCAGGTCCTCGCAGCAGCTCGTATGTTTTTCAATTCTGGCTCCCTCTCGTGTGTTGTTGTGTGTGTCCCTCAAACCCTAGCCTTCCTCTCTTTATATACTGCTCATGAGGACAATCTTGGCAACTTCCAAATCCTATGGTGTTCAAGATTTGGAAACACCGCTACCCTGCGCATGGCTCACTGCGCACGTTGGTTCGCGCAGTTGGTTAGCGTACCGCAGTCTGAATCTGCCACTTCCTATCCTGTTTGCGCTGCTAGCTCCGCAGGCTGTGTGTTGCGCTCCTTAAGCGCGCCTATTAGCGTGTATCCGTCCTAGGCCCTTGTTTTGTCCTGGAATACAAAAACACCGGAAACCAGTAATCTTGTACACAAAATAATGCAAACAAGCACAGTGTTAGGATCTAAATAGTGCGTATAAATAGGTTCTATCAGCTGCCTCACACTGTTTATTTCCCCCAGATAGTCAATAAGGCTGACAGTTGAGTCCTCCTCATCTTCACTTTCGGATACTTCAATCCCATAGTGGAATTCGTCCTTCTTTAGCTCTTTGAGGTTGAAATCTGACACACTGGTTAGCACAACACAATTTTCTTCATCACTTTCCTCAGAGTCACTCCATTTTGCTGTCAAGGACTTGTTGTTCTTTTTCTCTGAGTTTTTGAGGAGTTTGCTCGGACAATCAGCCTCAATATGTCCATACCTTCACAGTTTCAGCATTGGACCCCTTTTTTCATTTCTTTCTTCTCATCTTCATTCTGAGCAGGTTCCTTCCCTTTCCTTTTATTTTCTCCACCTCTTCTGAATTGTTTTCGTGAGGATGAGCTTTGCCCAGATCTTGAGTCCATCTTCTTCAGGAGCTTTCCAAGGTTCATGACTAGCATACTCAGCTGATCATCTGGAACTGGCTTCTTAGCTTCTGTTTCAGCCTTCAGTCTAATATTCTTGTCCTTAGGAGTGAGATCTTCTTTAACCAGTTTCATCTCAAATTGTTTGAGGGATCCCATCAACTCTTCCAGCCTCATGAATCTGACATTTTGAGCTTCTTCAATGGCCGTCACTTTCATGTCAAATCTTGTGGGCAACGATCTGAGGACCTTCCTGATCAGCTTCTCTTCAGGAATAGGTTCACCAAGAGCATGGGCTCATTTGCCAGATCACAAAGTTTTGCATTAAACTCAGTGATAGTCTCCTCTTCCAGCATTCTCAGATTCTCAAACTGTGTGGCAATAATCTGTAATCTTGACAGCTTTACTCTATCAGTTCCTTCATGTGCAGTTTGCAGAATTTCCCAAGCTTGTTTGGCCATGTCACAATTTGATATCAACCTGAAATTGTTAGCATCAACTGCAGCAAAAATCCCATTCAGAGCCTTTGAATTACCAGTTGCTGCAGCTCCCTCTTCAACAGTCCATTGTTCTTCAGGCTTTATCCGTGTGACTCCCTGTTCATCCATGGTGATTGGGGGAGACCACTGGACCACCATAGCTCTCTAGGTCTTCTCATCAATGGCCTTGAGAAAGGCTTTCATCCTAGCCTTCCAATATCCATAGTTGCTTTCTTCCAACAATAGAGGTCTGCTTGTGCTCTGTCCTTCCTTCATTGTCTTGGCTTCTTCAGAGACACTGTAGGATCTTTTACTCTGTGTGTTGAGCTCGCGCTCTGATACCAATTGAAATTCGCAGCGTCTCTTGACAGACAGATTTGTGAATAAGCAGTTGCTGCAGCACGCTCTTGTTCACTCAGAAATTGTCTCAGCAAACAATGAACAAGACAGAAGTTTATTCACCCAGTTCGGCCAACTGCCTACGTCTGGGGAGGACTATTCTCCAGTCCTCAATCCACTAATCACAAAGGTCTCCAAGTACACTCGGTTACAACTCCACGCAACCTATGCTACTCAACCTTGTGTGGATCACTGGACACAGTCAGAACAGGCTCTGACTTGTGTCTGCACACCCTCTACAAATGTCAATCTAGAATAGCTACTGTCTCCTCGAAACTCAGCCTATTCTAAACTACACTCAACTCTGCAGGGTTGCTGCAGCATCTGCTGTAGCACACAGCTGATGCACAATTGTCCGCGTCGCTCCAAAGCCTTCTGCCGAGCCGATCGAACGATTCCACGAGCGCTGCACACTCTAGAATACTCCCCCTCACTCAGTGACCTACTGCCACTAGCGAGAACCGCCGCTTAGACACTTGACCGAGCCACACACCCGTCAGTTCTTCTGCGGCCTTCCTTGATCAACCAACAAGCACCACTGCTCTGAATTGGCTTCCAGATCAAGCTTGGATCAGACTACGCAAGTCCTGATCTCCTTCTGCTTCAGTCACCACAGCTCTGCGCTCACGCTCTGCTTTCGGGTGATGATCGAAGAACTCGTCCGTCGCACACCAAAATTCCTCTCTGAATTTTGCGCACGCACTCGTGTATCCCTCAACTTCGATCAATCAATCTACTCTGACCTGTTCCCCCTTAAATAGCTACGCCAGCTTCAATCAAGAACAGAATTTAGCAATGTCCTAAAAAGAACAATTATCTCCTAATTTTTAGGAGATTAGATTTGTTTTTAATTCCCAAAACAAATCTTCTTCTCTAGCTAGGAATTCCCCACTGGAATATTCTCCACAGCACTTTAAAAGATTCTTCTGATGCTCTCCACAAAACTGCCAGGCTTTCTAGCCAAGCCCAGGTTGCTGCTGCTACTCGGATAGATGTTGCAGCAGCTTGAACAAGCTCCTGCTATAGCATCCCCTGCTGTAGCTGCTCCTTGTGCACTTGTGCTGGTTTTGTCAAACACTGCCGTACTGCATCATCAACGTCCCACATACATGTCGTTCTTAGTAAGTACGATTTTTTGGGACTCAAATACCATCCTAAAACCATGACTATCAAGTAAAGCACCAGAAACTAAATTCTTCCTAATGTCAGGCACATAAGAGACATTCGTCAGCTTCAACTCTTTTCCTGATGTCATTTTCAGGATCACAGTGCCCTTCCCCTTAACTTCTGAAGTGGCTGAGTTGCCCATGTAGACTTTCTCTCCAGCTTCAATCAGCTGCAGCTCTGAAAAAGCACTCCTCTCCGAACATATGTGGCGAGTTGCTCCAGTATCCAGCCACCATGCATGAGGATTCTGGTCCACAAGATTGAGCTCGGTGATCACTGCCACCAACTCCTCTAGCTCAGCAAGGTTCACATTCTTCTTCTTCTTAGGCTTCTTGTAGTCAGCTGATCTGTGACCCTCTTTGTCACAATTGAAGCACTTGCCAGTAAATTTGGTCTGCACTTTCTTCTTGAAGGCTCTACCCTTCTGTGCAAGCTTCTTACTGTGCTTGTTGGAGTTACCAGCATCCTCCACGACATTTGCTTTCTCACTCTGGATTCTGAAGTTCTTATCGAATCCCTTATTGTCCTCCTCAATTTTCAGGCGAACCACCAAGTCTTTAAAAGACATCTCCTTTCGCTTATGTTTGAAGTAACTCTTGAATGTCTTCCAACCCGAGGGAAGCTTCTCAATAACTGCAGCAACCTGGAATGACTCACTAATCTGCATTCCTTCGGCATGTATTTCATGTATAATGAGCTGCAGCTCTTGCACTTGAGAAGCTACTGTCCTTGAGAGGAAGCGGCCCCAAAATATGCTTTTTGGACCCAGCGTCCTCAGTCCGGTACTTCCGATCCAAAGACTCCCAAACCTCCTTGGCTGAGTTCTTTGTATAATACACATTGTACAAAGAATCACTCAGGCCATTCAGCACATAGTTGTGACACAAGTAGTCTGAATCCTTCCAGGCACTGTATGCAATCCACACATTTGTATCTGCATCCTCAATACAATAGGTGCATCATCAGTGATGAACCGTGCCAGACCCAAGGTGGTCAAGTAAAAACGCATCTTCTGCTGCCACAGTTTGAAGTTTGATCCAACAAACTTCTCTGGTTTCTCACCAGGTACTAAAGCAGCTGACACTCGTGCCACTGGAGTGTTTGGAATCAGACCCGCAGGCCTGTTCCCAGCCGAAGCTGTAACTAGTGGTTGCATCCAAGTGGATGGCACACCCCGAGGAGGAACTGAAGTGGAACTGCCCACAACAGTAGGTTGCTGGACATCCATAAACCCTTGCTCGACTTCCACCTCCATATTATCAACTTCGTTGTTTGCCGGATTCATTATCTACACTCACGAGGCAGATATGTCAGTAATCAGATAGAATAATTCAGATTACAACGCAATAAACAGTTGCTGGAATCAACTCTAATTCGGGGGACTCAATTCCCGTCTGCTCGAGTCAAATTGCAATTCGGGCGAATCAAATCCGGTCTGTCTGAATTGACTTTGATTCGGGCGAATCAGGCTCAGTCTCTGCTCGAGTCAGCTTTGATTCGGGCGAATCAAGCTTAGTCTCTGCTCGAGTCAGCTTTGATTCGGGCGAATCAAGCTGAGTCTCTGCTCGAGTCAGCTTTGATTCGAGCGAATCAAGCTGAGTCTCTGCTCGAGTCAGCTTTGATTCGAGCGAATCAAACTCAATCTCTGCTCGAGTCAACTTTGATTCGGGCGAATCAAGCTTAGTCTCTGCTCGAGTCAGAATTCAATTCGGGCGAATCAAATACTCTCTACTAGAGACAGAATTGATTCGCAAGATAATGAATAATCTCACCAGGGTTGATTCAAACCGTAGTTTGTTTTGAAGGTTGAGTCACGTTCGACGCTTTCCTTTAAGCGAAATTGCCGTCCAATTCGTCGGACGGCAATTTCGCTTAAAACAACCCTTGTTTTAAGCGTCGAACAAGGATAAAACAACCCTTTCAGCTCTTCGGTTGCACTGGACCTAGCTGAAACGAGCCTCGTTGAACTTCAGCTAACCACCACAACTCACACTGCAAGCAAATCGGAGAGAGCTCAAGTAGGAGACTACTGGTTTACCGTGTTTTTTGTTTTCTTTCATTCTCTGTTTTTCGTCTTCCTTTATAGGATGAATAGCAGAGAAGTTGTTACCTCCATTCCCGCAGCCACCCAACACAATATCAGGTAAACGTATAGACTTAGTCTTGAGTGCTCCATCATTTTCGGTTTTGAAGAGTTGATACACCCAGCATGTGCACGAATCAATCTTGATTCGTTCACTCCCGAAGTGCACTGAGTAAGTGATTCGGCCAATACTCTGGTCGAATCACTTCTAGGGCACCCCGAATCACAAAGTGATTCGTCAACTCTGGTCAAACAATCACAAAATTACAAGTTTTCCCTTGTAACTTTGAGCACTTGTATCTTATTCAAAACACATCTGAATTTGACATTTCTTGTATCAATTTCATACTACTTTCAACAAGGAATATTTTACTAGTTTACAACAACTTGATCCGAGGTATTCTCCACCCTCAAAACATAGTCACAAAATGAGGCAAACCCCATTTTCTTCACACCTTATTTCCAACAAATACCACAACATAACAGTAATGGGTACGGCTAAATGTCATCAAATCAACTGTCTCAATACCTGCATTTGTACAATGCAAACGTAATCCGAGACGTGTAGTAGTTACAAAATTCAACTTTATTGTAGCATTGCTAGTCAAGTCATAACTCATAACATTGCAGTAGAAATTTTAACAAATACACTGATCAAATAAGCTCACATATGACTCTCAAGAAGTCAAACACATCAGCTATTGACTAAAAACATACATAAAAAAAGAAAGCTCGAGTGAATCAAATTTCAAGCTCAAGCACCTCCTTCCTCTTTCTGATTTAGATCTCCAAATTTCTGTTTAAATGCATCCTGCCTCTTCAACCACATCATCTGCCCCTACAGTCCAAGAGATTCACAAATCGAAAAAAATTAAAATAACTAAATATCAAAAACATTTCAGATTATCGATTTCTATTTATAATGAGTACTAATTTTTCCTAAAAAACCAAAAAAGAGGTTGACCTGAAGACCAGCAGCCCAAACGACGAGTATAGAAGCGAACCAGAACTTCTTCTCCTTCAACAGCTTCTTCGCATCCATGTGAAGCATCGAAGCGCAGCTTCGGTCTCCGATCAGCGACTGTTGCAGTCGACCCTGCTGACATGGTCTTGATCACTGTGAGTCGTAAGTTGGGCTCACCACACAGGCCCATTCGCATTCGGCCTGAAAGGCCAACCGCAACTGGCCTTTTATTTTTATTTTTTAAAGAATGTCATCTTTTTAGAAATGTACGATGGTTTTCAAAATAAATTTGATTTTTGTGTTTACTAAGAGATTAACGGTTCCGTGTGATGTTTTTCTAAAAATTTCTTGTAATTAACGATATTTTTATTTATGAAAATCGACTTTGGCAAAAGTGGCAATACATTGAAATAATTGGTGTGCTGATTTGACAGAGACGGCTCCACCATCTCTCTTCCTGCCGCCAGCTCCTACTCTGCCCCAGTAAAATCTCCTGCATGTAGTTAGTCAATCAGAAATCGTCTTTACCATCAGATGTGTAACACATGTCATCAAAAGTGTTGAAACTCTTGCTTCCATCCCTGATCAAACTCGGAATTTCTCCTTACAAAGTAGACGATGATGTTCCGCAAGGCCCATCATCATCTAAGACATCTACATGGAGAAGAAGGATTAGATGAAATAGTAAATCAACAACGGAAACCTGGACGCTTCTCGGGGCACAGGAAGAGTGTATTATGAAATTGGCACCGCGTTACTGTAGACGACAACCCACGGTTTGCTTCAGCAACTTCTTCTGCTAAGTTGCTGACGCTTTGCTTCTGCCAAAAACTGTAGAACACAAATAAGTTTGTTCACCCAGTTCAGCAACGGTCTACGTCTGGAGAGGACTACTCTCGGTCCTCAAGATTTCACTATCTCAGTTAGAGTACAATGGTTTCCAACAACTCAGCCATCGCTAGTCTAACCACTACCCCTAACCTAGTCAAAGTCTCCGCTTAATCTGTTAACACAAACTAGCTACACAGGGTAAAATACTTTCAACAGATAGCTAGCAGTTCTACAACTCTCAGCCTATCCTATTATAAAGTCTACCCAAGTTATGCTGCAACAACTTCTTCCACCAAGTTGCTCACGCTTCTATCGACGACTTCTCCACGCATTCCCTGCTGAGTAGTCGAACACTCTGCGCTACTCCCTGTTAGAGACCCAAAAATGCAAAGATACGGAATTCTTTGCTCTGCCCGATGGTATGATCAATTGGCCGAGATTCGATGTAGATCCCCCCCCCCCCCCCGAAATGACCCTCAAAGTTAAGGAATTATTGGATATGCGGATGGCCTTCGGCTGGATTAGGGCAGATTGCCTGTTGGGTTGGGTCTCTTGGCTGGGCAAGGCTGGATGCCTTCGGAGTTTCTGTGGGTGTGTTGAGAATGATTTTCTGGATGTTGATGAAGGTCTGGTTGCTTGGCTTTTATAGCCAGCAGCTGCCCTTGTGGATCGGGCATTGAACAACATGCCGTATGATGGCCTGAAGTTTAATGGCGTGCCCTTGGATTTCTGGGACCTTGCTAGGCATGCCCCTGGTTTTCTAGGACCTTGCTGGGCATACCCCTGGTTTCCTAGGATAGTGATTGACTTGACCTTTGGTTGGCACGGCCATCTAGGGGTGAGACCTTCGAGGGGATCTGGATTGCGGCAAGTTGGATGGGCTGCCTGCTAGAACTCCCAAGCACCCTAGGCATTGCTGCCGAGCTTTGTGTGGGAAATCTATGGTGCTCCTAGGAGAAGCCTAGGCTATGTACGGGAACCCTCGGGTGCTCATGGGCGAGGCCTAGGCCACGTGCGGAACTCCTCGATTTTGCCCGGGTAAAAGCTGATCCATGTTGTCTTTGGGATTTCTTCGGATCTTGGGCAAGGTGAGAGCCTGATCTTTGAAGGTCAGCTTGCGGGAACTCATCACTCCCCCTCAATCAGTGACCTTCCTTCACTACCAAGGACTACGCTGGGACAGTCCGCGCAAGCTGCACTCCGCGACTGACAACCGTTCGGCCTATTAATGAGGCTCTGCTCTAGTCGAACCCCTCAAATCAATATAGGATCAGACTATACCAGTCCTGATCACTCCTCAGCTCAAAAAAAACTCTTGCTCCAGCACTTCTCTGCTTTCGCAAACTCTGATCTCTGCTCAGTGTGTGTGTTCTTCGATATCGGGGTGATGTGTGTTTTCTTCGATATCTGGGTGATGTGTGTTTTCTTCGATACTTCATTTGATGAATAGCTCTGCCTCTGCACGTCTCTATATAGTTTCATTAATGATAGCTTTTGGAATCCTCGTTGCCTTCTAATTCCTAGGATAGCTCAGCACCACATGAATCTACTCCTATATTCGTGCGAAGTTGTTGAGATATGGTTTCCTAAATCTGAATTTAGAAACCTTATCTTTATTGCCTACATCCGCGCCTCTACTAAAGATCACTGATCATCTGGGCCTCTCTCTAACCGTTGGTACGCCAACAGCAATCACCCGGACATCCTTTGAGCTCTTCCAGATTGATTGGCTACAAAGAAACTCTTTTTATGCTTTAGCCTTGAATCTTCAGGGGATGTTATAACCTCTTCTGGTTATTATCTTGATCTCTTCTGATCATATGTACCAGCTTTAATCGTCACAAAATGCTATAGCTTCGTTTGACTCTTTTATTTTGTCAGTCTTCATTTGCATGTACCAGCTCTTAGTACCACATGATGCTATAACATCTTCTTCCGCTCAGCTTTATCACAGATGTCATATCCGTAACAATCTCCCCCTTGGCATTTTTGATAAAATCCAAGGACTCTTCTGATTTGAAGCTATCCCAATCTTGTCTTCAGGCTCCCTAGGACTCCTCTGATCTGAAGCTATCATAAGCTTTTCTTCATACTTCTTTTATAGCAACTTTGTCAATTTCTTCATACAATCTCTTTCGAATGCTTGATGGAGACTTCTGATCAACTTGGATCAACAGGGTAACTCCCTGACTTGTTGCGACGCCGGCAAGAATCCTCTGGACGCTCTCTGTGCATTTCCATGTTGATTGGCTACTCTATTACAGCTTTGAGTCTTCATGATATGCTATAACATCTTCTGGTAGTTGTCTTCAGACAGCTTGCTTCAGCTTCTGTTTCCACGGGAAGCTATAACGTCTTCTTTCGCTTGTTTTGTTAGTTTGCAGAACATGTTTCAGTCTCTAAATCCACGGGATGCTGTAGCATCTGCGCGCATTTTGTGAAGGGTCATAACCTTAACATATTAGATTGTAAAGAGTCAACGTCCAGATGATACGTATTTGTGCTGAAGTTTTAAATCAGTGTAAAGTAGATCAATTAGCCATTGAGGAGGAGGAGGAGCTGGCGGCAGGAAAAGAGATGGTGGAGCTTGGGAAAGTAGATTGGCAAGAGAAGAAGAAAGGTTAAAACAAAATGCCAAAGGCATGGTTGTTAAGTGCTAAAGTAATTGACAACATTTATTTTGATAAAGATATTTTTTAAGTAAGAATTGTGTAAAGTTAAAGAAAAGTGTAAATGGGTAATTGATAGAGACCCAATAAACTTAAGTAAGTTTATCTGATAGAAAATGTAAGCAGAAGCTTAAGTATGTGGAAAAGACGAAGAAATGGTGATATAATGGCTAGATAATGCCTAATAATCCCTTTATACTAAAGGATTATTGAGGCCCCAAGGTAAATGCCCAACTACTACACTACTAAGTCCAAGATAGACTCTTTTAGATGAATTCTTGATGTCTAACAATGTTGTCCATGTCCCCTTTTTATAGTAGCTTGTCCAGTCCTTTTCTTGAGTAACGGCCGCTCTTTAATGACCCTCCTTAAGGGGGACCTTGAAGCCTTTGACCGCTTGACTCCCCTTGAGTAATAGCCCTGTCTTTATGTGTGTATTCAATGCTGGTGGAGTCATCCTAGAACAACAGCTAGAAGGAATCCCATGTAAGTCAAGATGCTTCACTATGCTTTTGAAGGTCAATGACTCTTCAAGCCCACTTTCACTTGATCCATGAATTGCACCATTGGCTGGCCCGACCTGTTCCTCATTGTCACTAGCATACTTGTTGGTCATAACATGGGATATGATGGACAAAGTGTCATCATTACCGCCCTCCTAAAGAGCAACCTTGCTCTCAAGGTCCAAGGCGGAAAACAGTCCATTGATAATCTCCATGGATTCCCAGGTCGAATTATGTTCGGGCATCCTTGTCCACTTAATCAATACCTCCTGTTGGTGAGCATTCTCTCGTGTGCCTCATACCACCCCGGGCTCATATGCGAACTAATATCTCGGAAACCATTTGAGTTGCTTTACTTGGTTGGGCGCTGGCGTTGCTTTCGCTAACTTTAGTTGAGAAACATGGAATACCCGATGAATTTACAAACCTATCGCATCTTGAGGCGATAGTCCACCATCTTGCAATTTTCTCCTTCATCTCTTTCCAATAAATCGCATCTTGAGGCAATAATCCTTAACTTTCCGTTGCCACAATCCGAAGTTGCCCATCTCATCTAACCTTGTAACTTTAAGTTTGCACCAGGCTTAATCGCCATTAGATACCAACTATTATAGAAACAACTAACAAATAGAAGAATATCAAAGTAGTGAACAACGCAAGACAATAACAACAATCGTTTGTTCACGCAATTTGCCCAAGTATGCTTATTTTGACTATAGAGCAATTGAAGTTCCATTTTATTGATTCTATGTGACTTCAGTTTTATAGAATACAAGATGCATATTTATAGCTAGATTTTCGATGCAGTACGAAGTAGTACTAGTAGTACATCCGTACTCATTTTCTAATACATGTTTAAGTAGTAAGTACGTGCAGTATATGTTGTACAGGCAGTACCAATTACTCTTGTACGGCCTTGCGCTCCGGTTACACATATGAGTCATTCTCAACAGTAACTGTGTTCTTGCTTACCACATGTCCGCCATTATCACCGTGAAGCTACCTTTGAACTCCTAGTGTATACGTGACGATGTCCATTGCCTTACTTCTACTCACAACTTCAAAAAATGTCATCTTAATGGATGAGTGCCATACTGTGTTGTAACTACACTACGACATGGAAAAAGCTCTACCCAATTTGTTTGTTGTTCATTTATGTAGAATAGCAAATAGTTTTCAAGGCTTCAGTTTACAACTTCAGCATGTCCATCCATTTGTGAGTGATATTCAGTATTGTGTGCAAGCGTGTTCTTTGTAGTCAAAATAGCTCCCTTCATGTAGCATCACAAATAGTCTTCAAGGCTTCGGTTTACAACTTCAGTTTGTCCATCCATTTCCGGGTGATATTCACTATTGTGTGCAAGTATGTTCGTTGCTAAAGAAAATATAATCATAGTAAGAAACTTTGCTCGACGGTGATCCATGTTGCTTATAAACATCTTTAACAAACGCCTTAGCCACCATCTCCGATGTAAAATTGGTAGGCAGAGGTGAAAAATGAGCACATTTTATTAACCTACCCACAATCACCAATATAATTATCTTACTATTTGACACGAGTAAGTGTGCGATGATGTCCATCAAAACATTACTCCAATTATATTTTTCAATAGGAAGTGGTTGTAACTAGCCTGGTAACGGCTTCACTTGCTTGCATACTCCACAACGTTGCACGTAGTCTCGGACATCATTGCACATACCAAGACAATAGAATTCTGAGGCATATATTTAGTGTTGGTAAAATGCTAATCCATTATTTAGGCTATAGGATGCATGTTTCTAAGATTTCGTACCAATGGACTTGTAAAATTCATGTGCTTGAGGCTGGAGTTCAGTGAGGGTATGTAGTGCCCGTAGCACCCAAATAGACGACTACTAAGTAGCGAGAGGGCATTTGATACGAACATAAGAGTGAATGTCAATTAGTGAAGTCTAATTGTGAGGGCTTATTAGTATAATATACAACTTTAAATATCTTAGGATATAATCTCTTCTAAGGCTTAGTATAAAAGCCAGAGACCGTATAAAAGCCACAAAATGCTGGACATCACTCTCCATGTTGGGTTAGAAGAAATTGGCGAAAAGTCGCATATAGGTCTTGAGCACCCCCGAGTGCCCCCCAATTAGGGTCGTATGTGCTTCTCGAATAAGAATTTGCTTGAGCTGGGACTCCGGGACAAGGTACACCATGTTCTTATAGTAAATCAAACCATGGTTGCATTTGTAAAAGGTTGAATCCAAACTCCCCTGTTGCAGGGCTCGCTGCATCCGTATCAGGTCCGGATCCTTGGCAGCCTCTTCTCGGAGTAAGGACGTGATCTCGCAATGCGGGTGGGAGAGCATCAAAATCTCATGCTATACTACGTCCTGCTCGCCATGGACACTCTCGACAAGGCATCCGCCGCATGATTTTCCTTACGAGGTTTGTAAACTATGTCATAGTCGTACCCCAATAGCTTGGATAAAAACTGGTGTTGCTCCGGCGTTTGTATCACCTAGTTCATCAAATTCTTGAGACGGCGATGATCAGTACGGATAATAAAACGCTTACCCAGAAAATACTGACGCCACTTCTGCACTGCTTGTGTGATCACATAGAGCTCCCGAACATAAGTGGATGCCTGTTGAAGTTGCAGACCCAGTTTCTTACTAAAATAGGCGATAGGGTGTCCCTCGTGCATCAATACAGCCCCAATCCCATACAACGATTTATTACACTCCAACTGAAATGGCAGTTGAAAATCAAGTAAGGCCATAACTGGAGCTTGCACCATTGCTAATTTTAATGCTCCAAAAGCTTGCTGCGCAGCATCTCCCCACTCAAAAGCATCCCTTTTCAAGAGTTCTGTGAGCGCGTGGGCAATGGAAGCATAATGACGGACGAACCGTCGATAATAACCAACGAGACCGAGAAATCCCCGGAGTTGTTAAACAGTCCGTGGCACAGGCCATGATACCATGGCTTCAATCTTTCCTGGATCCGGCTGGACGCCTCTGGCAGACACAATGTGGCCGAGATAATCAATCGTAGTCTGGCAGAAGGACACTTGGACAATTTTACATAGAACTGATTTTCTTGAAGCACATGCAAAACTTCCCGTAGATGCCCCTGGTGGTCCGACACATTCCTGCTATAAATTAAAATGTCATCAAAAAAACTGCCACAAACCTGCGTAAGAATGGAGCAAACATGCGGTTCATGATGGTCTGGAAAGTGGAGGGCGCATTAGTTAGTCCAAATGGCATTACCACAAACTCATAATGACCCTGGTGTGTCCGGAATGCTGTCTTGTAACTCTTCGCGCATACGGATCTGGCGATATCCCGCACGAAGGTCCAGCTTAGAAAAAATAGAGGCACCGGCGAGCTCATCCAGCAACTCATCAATGGTCGGGATTGGGAAACGATCCTTCACGGTGAGCTGATTCAAAGCGCGATAATCAATACAGAAACGCCATGTCACGTCCTTCTTCTTAACTAATAAAACCGGGGACGAAAAATGCCCGCGACCAACATCTTAGTCACCAACTTCTCGATCTCCTATTTTTGAAAATGCGGGTACCGGTATGGTTTCACATTAACTGGGCTGGGCTCCCGTCTGTAAGTGAATTGGATGGTCACAAGTGCGCACAGGTGGGAGCTCCTGTGAGATCGCAAACACGACCGCAAAAGCATTAAACACTTGCTGGATGGAAGGGGGAATGTTGCGCTGGTCTTCCCTCCGATCATTCTCCGAAACCGAGAGTTGGAACATGGATACAATTGCTCCTGCCGACTGTAGACGACACAATTGTTGGACAGACACTGTGTGCTCCTGCCCACCAACACAATTGAGAAGCCCTGCCAGGAGAATTGGACGGTAAGGGTCTTGTAGTTGGTAAGGACCTCCCCTAATTGTTCGAACCACTGCATGCCCACCACTAACTCGGCGCCTTGGAGATCAATAACATAAAAATCGATTGAGAATGTGTGACCTTGAATTTCCATCGGAACGGCGTGGCACACCGAGGCACATCGAAGTATCTCTCCGCCACCCGCTTAGACCTCAAAAAGGGAGCAAGACTGCAGGGTTAAACGTAGCTTCTTTCCAACCTTTAGTTGAATGAAATTGGCACTACTGCCCGAGTCCCATAATACTTCTAAAGTAATGCCTTGACAACTGCCACCAAACCGAATTACGCGTGAAACTGGGCGATCAGACAAAGCATGGAAGTATTCCTGTGGCGCTACTCGTGCGTCATCCTTAGTGACCTCCTCCACAGTTTCGGAATCAGACCCGTATTCGTCTGGAATGATGAGATTATTAAATCGATGCTGGCACTTATGGCCTTTAAACCATTTGTCATCACAATGGAAACATAATCCCTGTGCTTTTCTTTTCTCCAAATCCGCCGTTGACATGGTACGGTGGCCACTCTCAGGCGTCTCGATTGAGAGGGACGGGCTCGGGGTCGCTCGCGGCACAGGTGGACTGGAATTAGAACTGGCTGTAGGCGGCGACTGATAATGTTGGCGTGTGGTCGTGCCCCGCATGATACCGCGCAGATCAGCAAACTTCGCTTCATGCGCACGAGCCAATTCGAATGCAAAGAATAAACTGTGAGGTCGAGGCATCAATAACTCACGTCTAAGCTCAGTTTTCAGCCCGGAAACGAACATACTAATCATCATAGGTTCCGGCACATCCGGTACTTCATCTGCAAGCCTCAAATGCCGTAATGAACTCGGTGCCGACCTGTGATACCTTGGATAATTGGCCTCGAAAATCCTCAAACGATGAAGGACCAAACCGCTGTTGAATCGCTACGACAAAAGACGTCCAACTGATCAACTTACCATGGCGAAACATCCATCGATACCACATCAACACTGTACCAGTCATGTGTAAACACGCGATCGTCATCTTCTGGTCGATCGCAATCGAGTTGCACTCGAAATAAAGATGTAACTGAAACAGCCAATTTTCCAAGTCACTTCCGTGGAAAATCGGCACATCAACCTTCACTGACCTGCTACCAGGGAATACAGATGGTGGCAGCGGTCCGGAATGCGGCAGCGTTTCAGGCGGCGGTCCTAGCAAGGATGCCTCCGTGCCAGTCGTCTCCACTGTTTTCGTCGATCGCATTATAGTGGTGCGGGCCGCTGTTGCCTGGAAGTGGTCCAATAATTGTTGTTGTTGTTTTACCAATTGTGACATTGCAATGGCGACTTGCGACATATCCGTGGATAGCTGATCAACTTTATCATTCGTTTTCTTGAGATGTTCCTCCGATTGCTTTGACGCACGCGTACCTTCTGCCATGGAGAAGAATGAAAGCACCAATGTTAGGGTTCTGGAAGTGAAGAGGAGAATCTGAGAGAGAGTGAAAGATTACAGGTAGATTGAAGTAGTTTTAAAATTATTCGAATACATTTTTACACCTCTAAAGCTCTTATTTATAGTGTATGTAGCTCCCTTCACCTGGCGTAATCTCGCAACCATCGCGGTGGCTGATGCTCCCGCTTGCTGACAATAATCCCAGTCGCATTCGTCCTCTCACCTTCGCCCTGCTCTTCCTCATGATCGAAGGTCGCTCGCTCGGCCTGGGTTCATGCCATCTCTTCCTTTGCTCTCCTGCCTAGTTCCAGTACAATGTTCAGCTTGCTGCCAATCCTATCACCCTAGCTCTCTTCTCTTCTCTTCTCATCTTACCAAAATCTACACTTAGTAACATATACAAACAATCTTGTTTGTATCAGCATTGGTAGGGCCATTTGCTCCCGTTTTACATCTTGCTTCAAAGTTGAACCCCATTGGATTTGCCAACCACTTTTGTTGTTTGCGCATATGCAAGTCTTGTGAGAAGAGTGCTCGTCGGTTGATTGTCTGTCATACAATTGCGCAAAATTTTTGATTCTAGGTTCATAATGCGCGGTCATTTACTGGTAGTTGCTTTTTGTAGTATGCCACCTGGTGCATTTCTTATAACAAAACAACCCCTATGCCAACTTCTTTCGCATCAGTTTGAACTATAAATAGCTTTGAAATTTCCTAAAGCACCAACATTGGTGTTAATGTTAATGCATCCTTGAGCTCACCGATCCAAGCGAAGGATTCCTCGAAGTAGTTGTGTCAAGGGCGCGGAAAGTATTCTCCTCCTTTGATGATGTGTTGATGGTTAGTCGATATATTGACGCAATAGTATCCACATGTGTTGCACGCCTTAACTGTCACATTAATCGTCTGATGGTAGTGTCGTTCTAGTTAAATTTACAACCAACTTAATGATTGGGTTTATAGTTATTTGGGTCGGGTTTGGGTAACTCAAGGAGGTGGTATGTCGTGATATGAGAAGAATTTATGCTATTATTTTGGCCATACCCATTATTGTGTCTTGCAAGGTGGCATGCTACAGTAAAATCAGCTTCACGTGTTTCGTAATCTGACTAGGAACCCATTAAGTAGGTTCGACAAATGTGAGCCCTAGGGTACGCGTTGAAATAGATTCGAATTTGGTAATGTATGCAACAACTGTTGCGGTGGTCAGTTGTAGTTTATATAGCGTTATATTGGCACTCTCGTCCAAACCGTTATTAAACGTCTCGTGTAAACGAGTCACATGCACCTATCAATTTGGCTAGATATACCGAACAACATCCACATGCTCAAAAGCTTAAGTTCAAGAGTCACGGTTTTGTAATCCAATATATGAAATCAAACTATCTTTCAAATTAGCGATGTGGGACAATTTTTCAAATGCATATCTCTAACAGCACCGAACTGACGCGTTACATGCATCCCTTCAAACTAACATAATGCTCCCTGGCTCATATAGAAAGCAAGAATATATATTCTTTGATATGGCGGTACATCTTAATTTGAATTAGCCACATGTCCACGTCGTCACCTTTGAAAATCTATCACACTTGCAAACACTGAAGCTCTTCGTCCCTATTAATCTTAAGCTCCTTATTGGTTATAACTATATATGGTCCCCATCTTTGAAAATCTATCAGACTTGCAAAACAGGAAATGACAAAGTAAAAATTCATATTTGAGTAACAAAAATAAAAAGAAGAAAAGAAAGAAACCAAGCAGTAGACGAGTAAAATGTAGTAAACAAGAATATTTCTGTATCCTCATAGGAGCTCAATCCTCAATGGAAGAATCAATCAACCAAAGACATTAACTTGTACAAGCTTTTATTCCCATATCAATTAACTGTTATAATGTCATCTTTTATTTTAGAAAAATAAATAATCCCAAATGAAATGAATCCTGAGAATTTGTTGCTTAGAAATCATTTGAAGCTAGTGGCTCATGACCATCATAACAAATGAAGATGTTGTCATAGACAAGAGCCGCAATAGCTGCCCCCATCAACGGACCGATCCAATAGATCCAATGATGAGCCCATGCCCAACTCACCACAGCCGGTCCGAAGGAGACGGCTGGATTCATCGAAGCCCCGTCGAATGCGCCGCCCACCAGAATGTTGGCCCCAACTATCAACCCGATCGCCACCGGAGCAATGATTCCTATGTTACCTTTCCGAGGGTCGACCGCGGTGGCGTAGACCGTGTAGACTAGGCCGAAGGTCATCACTATCTCGAATATTAAGGCATTGGTGAGCGTGACGCCCGAAGAAAGCGCAAAGGCTCCCGTTTCCTTAATGAATGTTAGATCAGAATTTAAACATGTTTTTTGAGTCTAGGAGTAAATATTATGCTAGTGGTTGATTACCATTCCGGTTGCATATTTGAGGAGAAAGCAGGCGACGACCGAGCCAAGACATTGCGCGATCCAATACAAAATTCCTCTCAAGAGTGTAATGTTGCCACCCATGAATGCACCAAAAGTGACGGCCGGGTTCACATGCCCACCTGAAATGTTTGCACCTATCGAAACGGCCACCATTAGAGCAAAGGCATGGGCTAGGGCCGCCACTAGTAATCCACAAGGAGTGGCCGATCCGCCATGCGTCAACTTATCTGCAAATTAGTTACACTAAAAATCATCTCAATTTTTCATGAAACACATAATTCAATGTATCGAGCCTTGAGTGATTCACCATAAGCCATGCCGGAGCCTTGGCCGGCGAAGACGAAGATAATCATTGAGAAGAACTCGGCCAGGGCCGCCCTGAGTGCGTCCGGCTGGCTGGCTTCCCCGGGACTTCCTATCGAGATTCTGTATATCGGCATGTCACTAACTGAAGACAAGTAGTAATCTATACTAACGACCTCGATCAAATGGATCAACTTAGCTACTTTTCTCCACAAATTCTATCCTTGTGAATGTCTGGTTTTTTCCCAAGTTTCACTGTCTTTATATGTATGTATGAACCTAAGTTTAGTTACTCAAACCGGACAACACGCTTACCAAGTAAAATAGAAAGCTCCGTCTCAGAGCAATGCTATTCCACGTGGCAGACTTTGGAACGAGCCAAGATGTTTGGTTGGTGAGAGTTTGAAACAGTCAAATTTATTAGCATGCAGTTTGATCCGTGGAGTTATTATGTGTAATATCTAGTAAATAGTTAAAACTTTTTGTACTTTATTAAATTGACTATTAGGCATGTAATGAATAGAAAAATAAATAACATTAAAAAGAGAGAGGACAAATACTAATTATAAATTAGTATAAATATAACTTGTTCCTACATTAGGGTTAACACAAACCCATAAACAAACAAATTACAACAAAACAAAAAGAAAGATAAGCTGCCGCAAGAGCTTCACACAAGCGCATTGTTGCTTCCAACAAAGAATGGGTAGGATTTGAGCAGGTTTGAATTGGATATTGGTAAGCATCCTTTGTTAATTGTTGATTATGTAATCTTAATTTTTAATTTGGTGGGTTCTTGCTGAGCTGATGTGGGGTCATTTTATGCATCTGATATCTGTAATTTTTGTATGATACAATATTTTTTAACAAATTTCTAGCCGGTTAATAGTGATTAGGGTTAAGAAATTTTATTTGGGACAATCTGTTTATAAAACAAATTAGAGGATGTAGTTAAGTTATGTTAAACCACAACCTACGATGTTGATGGAAATAATAATAATTTTATTAATTAATTTCCAATCTTGATTAAGTTGGGATTCGAGTTTAATTCAAAGGGTAGAGGAAGCTAACTATTTCAGCGGGCTACCTTGTATTTAGTGAATAAATAATATATTCGTTCTAAATTATAATTGTATTATCGTATGATTTGTTTATGTTATTAAATTATTATCCGATAATAACGGACTCGTTTAATAATCGAATCCCCTCGTCTTAACAAACATGTTAAGTTTTGGATTGTATATAGACATAAGAATAATATCGATAAGTATTATAGTTATTGTGAAATATAATATGATACATTATATGCATCATCGCAAACATGACATCCGTAATCACCGGCATGGGTTATGATATCGCGTGGCATGGTTCGCTCTTTGATATGATATGACGAGGCTCAGCCCGCACTTTAGTTTGATGGTCCGAACTGAAAGTGACAACTGCTTATCGTTATTATGATCGATCGACATGAACATTATCGTGCATTCATCCACGCATCATTTGAGTATATAATAATTTGAATTATATCATTGTATTTGAAAAAAGTTAATAAAGATATTAATGTTAGGATCGAAACAATAATATGGATAAGCACCCAAATCGAATAAGAGAAATGAAAGACAGCAACACAATGATTTGTTTACCCAGTTCGTCACAGAATGTGACTACGTCTGGGGGCACTACCAAGCCAGAAGAGATTCACTATAATGAGTTTAGGGTTTTCTTGTGTGTTGTTTATGGGTTACAAGCTATATTTCTATTTATAAGAAAATATGAGAAATCCTAGCTAACCATTGAGCCGGGGCCTCTATTAGTCTTCATAGTTCAACAATTCTCCCACCTGAAGATTAATGCATACGCTCCTCAGGTCCTCCATCTTCTCCAATGCTAATAGTGCCAATCCTCCTCTTCTACACAAAGAGGCCAGTTGAAGCCATGCATAGCTTCAACTTCACTAAGGTGACTATCTTAATCAACATGTCAGCAGGATTCTTGTCTCCATCTATCTTAAAGAGACGCAAGACCTTCTTCTCCAAGAGATGTCGTATGTAGTGGTATCGCAATTCAATGTGTTTTTCCTGGAATGAAATGTGGGATTCTTTGCCAAATGAATAGCACACTGACTGTCACTATACAATACACTATTCTTTTGCTCCTTCCCCAATTCATGCAAGAAGTTCTGCAACCACACCATCTCTTTACTTGCCTCAGTCACAGCAACATACTCTGATTCTGCTGTAAACAATGCAACAATATTCTATAACTTTGACGCCCAAGAGATAACAGTACCACCCAATGTAGAAACATAGCCAGTCGTACTTTTTCTCTTCTCAAGATCACTCGAACCCAAATCCGCATCAACATATCCTGCTAACACAGCTTCCTTGCCTTGGAAGCACAAGGCGCAATCAGTGGTTCCCCTCAAGTACCTCAGAACCCACTTCATAGCTTCCCAATATTTTCTGCCAGGTTCTCCCACAAAGCGGCTGACAACTCTCATCGCATGAGCAATATCAGGCCTAGTGCACACCATAGCATACATCAAACTGCCTGCCGAAGCGTACGGAATCTTCTTCATGTAGTCCCTTTCTGCTCGATCCTTTGGCGAATTCTTCCTGGATAGCATAAACTGACTACCCAATGGAACACTGGTCGGTTTTGCATCTTGCATGTTGAACCTTCTAACACATTTCTGACATAATCAGCCTGTGAGAGAAACAACTTCCCTGCCTTTCTATCGCGCCAAATTCTCATCCCTCGAATTTGCTTCGCTTCTCCAAGGTCTTTCATAGAAAATCTCTTTGACGATTGCTTCTTCAACATGCTCACCTCTTGAGCACTCGATCCTGCAATCAACATATCATCAACATACAGTAGCAGAATTAAGTAGCCATTGTCTTTTCTCTTGAACTAACAGCAATGATTAACTTCACTTCTGATGAACTCAATCTCATGCATGAATCCATCGGACTTCTTGTATTACTGCCTCGGAGCCTGTTTTAACCCATACAAGCTCTTTTTCAGCTTACATACAAGAGACTCACTACCTTTCTGCTCATAGCCTTCTGGTTGTCTCATGTAAATATCCTCTTCCAAATCACCATGAAGGAACACTGTTTTCACATCCAACTGCTCCAGCTCAAGATTTTCAACTGCAACCATACTCAACACAAGACGTATAGTAGTCATCTTGACAACAGGAGTGAAAACATCAATATAATCAATATCGTATTTCTGCTAAAAACCTTTCACCACCAGCCTAGCCTTATAGTGTTTGCTACCATCTGCTTCCTCTTTGAGTCTGTAAACTCACTTGTTGTGTAGAGCTTTCTTACCATCAGGAAGTTTAGCCAACTCCCAGGTTTTATTAGCCATAAGAGATTCCATCTCATCATCCATTGCAAGTTTCCACTTACTCGCCTGTTCTACTCGAGATGCCTCTTCATAACACTCTGGTTCACCACAGTCAGTCAACAACAAGTAATTATTGGATGGCAAATACCTGATAGGCGGACCACGGAGTCTACTGGATCTCCACAACACTTGTTCCAGTGTTCTTGGTTGTTCCTCTTCTTCAGTCTCATCAGGAACTACCATGCTCCCACCCGAGTTAGAAATGTCTAACTCTACTACCTCAGCTTCTGAGCTTTCCGGTTCTGACGCACTTGCAAAATCCTTGTGTAACACCTGTTCATTGAACACAACATTCCGGCTGCGAAACACCTTTCTATTCTTATCATCCCAAACACGATATCCAAAGTCATCACCGCCATAGCCAACAAATGTGCGCTTAACAGGCTTTGCATCAAGCTTACTTCTTTCAACTTGCATGAGCATAGGCTACGCAACCAAAAATACCAGAAATGATAGATTTACCTTCTTACCACTTCAAGCTTCCTGTGGAACTTCATTATCTAGTGCGCTTGATGGCCCTCGGTTAATCAGAAAAGCTGCGGTGTTAACCGCTTCTGCCCAAAACATCTTTGGTAAGCCGCACTTCAACCTCATGCTTCTCGCCCGCTCATTCAGCGTTCTATTCATACGCTCAGCCACGCCATTTTGTTGAGGAGACCCTCTCACAGTTTTCTCCATCAGAATTCCATTTTCAGCACAATATTCTTTGAACTCTCTTAGTTCATACTCTCCACCATTATCAGACCTCAGATATTTCACCTTCAAATCTGTCTCAGTCTCTACCAGGGCTTTCCACTTTCTGAAAACATCAAACGCATCAGATTTATGTTTCAGAAAATAAACCCATACCTTCCTTGTGGAGTCATCAATGAAGATCATGTAGTAAAATGCTCCACCAAGTGATGCTACCGATGCTGGACCCCACAGATCAGAGTGTACTAACTCAAGCTTCTGCTTCCTCAAGGCTCTACCAGTCTTTGAGAAACTGACTCTTTTCTGCTTCCCAAATATACAGTCCTCACAAACTCCGACTTCAACGGATTTGAGACCAGGTAAAAGACCCCTTGAGTAAAGCACTTTCATGCCTTTCTCACTCATATGACCAAGGCGACAATGCCACAGGTCTGTAGTACACTCGTCTCTAACAACAGCAATGCTCTCCTGAACGCTGCTCGTCATGTACAAGGTACCCTCTTTGCTTCCTCGAGCTCTGACCATAGCTTCCTTGGCTATCTTCCAACTGTTGCAACAAAATGTCACAACGTAACCCTCATCATCGAGCTGACCAATTGATAGAAGATTTCTCTTCAATCCTGAAATGTGTCTAACTCTATGCAACTTCAGTAGCAAACCATTAGGTGCCTGTATCACAACATCACCCCTGCCCACTACATCCAACGGCTCATCATTTGCAAGGTAGACCTTCCCGAAATTTCCTAACTCATAATGCTGCATCAGTTCGGCACTACTGCATGAATGGAACGATGCTCCTGAATCCAAAACCCATGACTCCAATGGACTGCTCACACTCAAAATGAGTGCTTCCTCAGCATCTTCAGAAGCCATATTCGCGGTCGGCGCCTTGCACTCACTCTTAAAATGTCCGAACTCGATGCACTGCCAACACTTAATCTTACTTTTATCCTTCTTATCTCTGTCTGATCCTCCTCTGGATTTTGACTTGCTATGCTGCCCTTTGGACTGGGACTTTGATCCTGATCTGCCTCTGCTTCCAGCATTCAAAGCCAGACCAGAATTAGAAGTAGGACTTGATTCCTTCCTGCGAATCTCTTTACTGACCATCAAATCCCTGACCTCATCTAGTCTCAGCTTTGTCTTCCCAGCTGAAGCACTCACTGCAGTGACTATTCCATTCCAACTTTCGGGCAACGATGACAATAGAATCAACGCCTGTATCTCATCATCAAAGTCAATGTTAACAGAACTTAATTGAGCAATAATTATATTGAACTCACTGAGATGCTTCGCCACCATTTTGCTCTCTGTCATCCTCAGATTGAACAATCGCCGAATCAGATGAACCTTGTTCACTGTAGACGGCTTCTCATACAGTCTAGATAGCGTCTCAAGCAACTCCTTTGTTGATTTTCACTTTACTATGTGGTGTGCTACCTCCCTTGATAACGACAGACGAATCGCATTCATCGCCTTCTTGTCCATCAGGGTCCACTCTTCATTCTTCATGTCTATCGGCTTTTCTCCTATCGCTGGTAAGAACAGATCTTTACCGTACAGGAAATCTTCAATCTGCATCTTCAAAGATCTGAAATCCGATTCATCGAACTTCTCAACAGGATGCTTTCCGTCTATAATCAACCTCGCTCTGATACCAGTTGTTAGGATCGAAATAACAATATGAATAAGCACCCAAATCGAATAAGAGAAACGAAATACAGCGACACAATAATTTATTTACCCAGTTCGTCACAGAATGTGAATACGTCTGGGGCACTACCAAGCCAGGAGAGATTCACTATGATGAGTTTAGGATTTTCTTCTGTGTTGTTTATGGGTTACAAGCTATGTTTCTATTTATAAGAAAATATGAGAAACCCTATCTAACCATTGGGCCTGGGCCTCTATTAGTCTTCACAGTCCAACAATTAACACTAATACAATACATTATTAATTCACCGAGTCATTGTGACTCATCCCGTTATTATCCAAATATTTTAAGATAAGTGAGCAGTAAGTTCGGGAGCTATCACACATCGTTGCAAGAGAGTTACTCCCTTTAAGTACGGTGTCATCCAACTAGTTATGCTGTCAGAACATTCTGTTTGATTTGTCTTTTTCTTCGGTTAGAGTACTTGCTCCATTGTATTCCGACAGGATTCAGATGAATTTACTTTCTCAATCTAATTCCGCTACTTAATATATTAATACATACTGCACTTTGGAGAGGTTTGCTTGATAACTGATCAGGCGCCGGTCACGATCGAGAATTTGGATAGTAAACTATGCTCATAAAAGTATAGTTTTTTTAATATCATTCAAACAACAAAGACATGGATGCAAAATGCAAATATAACAGCCGTTTTTTAAACATCAGAGTTGAGGAAGTTCACGTGGGTCCCACGAGCGACAGGCATTTGCATATATATTCATTCTTATAACTCAAAAAGAGACAGTTACAAATGAGAGCTCAAAGCCAAAAGGGAAAGACGGAGCTAATCGAAATCCTTTCTTAATAAAAATCCGTCTGCCAATGCCTTATGCGAAACAAAAGACAACTTCTGCCTCAAAATGGAGAGCGCTGCCGGCGGCTCCATACCATTAGCCTCCGCCCACCTCGCCGCCACTGTCCTGATCAGCTGATCCGCTCTCGCTCCGAAACCTCCTACAGATTCCATGATGAAAGGCTGGAACATAAGACCATTGGCTGGACAAAAAGCCCCATACTTAGAGATCTTCCTCTCCTCTGATCTCCTAGCAGCCTCCTCTGACCCTCTTTCTGCCCCTCCTCCCACAAAAGGAGAGACAATGGATACATCCACACAAAGATCCATCCCTGCATCCCAAGCCGGAACTAAAATATCCGCTGGCTTTTCTCCCCCATCGAGAAGGTCAGCCACCTCCAGCCTAGGAACAAGTGACATTTATATGTCATGTCACATATAAATATTTTCTGAGTCATTAAAGACATGCAGCTGAATTACTAATTTAAGCTCTTTTTGTTCCCGAGAGTTGAATCTTACCATTAACACAAACGCACCACTAGTACCATTACATGATTAAGAATTTGATTTTGTTTTATTTTCTTTCTTAACTCATTACTCAAATCTATAAATACTTCATCATCCATCTTATTTTCCTCACCTAAACCATCTATGATTCTCAAAATCATCTCTCAGCCCTTTTTTTTTCAACTCAAATTTTAAGTAAATAAAATAAAATAATAAGCTAAATGTCATCATCTCCGTCCATATCATCTTCCACATCATTCTTAGAATTGCTTTGCATAATTTCGGATGCTATCAAGTCTCGCAGTAGATTCATCTATTGTTTTAGATGTACATCGGATAAATTACAATCAGTTGTACTTTGCACCAACTCATATGATTAAATAGGTATCCTCTATTTATGCATGTAAAGAATGTTATGAAGACTAAATGTAGCCAAAATATATCAAATTTGACGCACATTTGACATTTAAGGCATGGTCCGAAGCATCTCCCATGTATTTTTCAAAACATCAAAAGCTCTTTCAATAAATGTACGCAAAGATGAATACATTAATTGAATTTTTCTTTGTAACTAGTTGGTTAATGACCATTCCGAATGTTCTTCTATGTCTTTATAGGGACCAAATACCTTAACGTATTTGGATAACCTAAGTCTACCTAATAATATTTAGCTTTGTAAATTTTAATTATCTAATAAAGTAAATATCTGTAGTCATAAAAATTATAGGATGGATAAGTCATTTGACATGGTGAAGGATGCGGAAAGTAATATGTATATGTATGTGAAAAGCATATCGAAAGAACAACATGTGAAATTCGCAGCACCTCTGAGTTGCAGATAGTGAACAAGCAATTGCTACAACACCCTCTTGAACACCCAAATCTGATGCAGCAAGATAGAACAAGGAACAAAGGTTTGTTCACCCAGTTCGGCCAATCTGCCTACATCTGGGAAGGGCTGAATTTCAACTCTTAATCCACTAGTTTCTCAGGTCCACAGTACAACACGGTTCGACGCACGACATCTATGCTACCTGACCTAAACTAGTCACACAATCAGAACAAGCTCTGACTTGTGTATTACACACCTACAAACTTGAAATAATTCAGAATAGCTACAACTCTGATCCCACAGACTCTGGCCTATTCTAATTAATTCAATGCTATCTGCAGGTTGCTATAGCACCTGCTGTAGCACACAGTTGGTACCAAAACAGTCTGCGTCGCTCCAAGCCTTCTACTGAGCCGATCGAACCTCTCCACGAGCGCTGCACACTCTGGAGCACAACCCCTCACTCAGTGACCACCTGTCACTAGTGAGTTTAACCTACCAGTCACTTGACCGAGTTCTTCCACTCGTCAATACCTCGGCGGCCTCCCTTGATCAACCAACAAGCAACGACTGCTCTGAATTGGCTTCCTGATCAAGTTGTGATCAGACTCTGCAAGCCCTGAACACACTCTACTTCAATCACCTCAGCTCTGCGATCACGCTCTTGTGTTTGCTCTCTTCACTTCGATGCCCTTGACGCTCTGAGCAGCCTCCTTTAAATAGGAACACCCCGTTCCACCATTCACAGTTTTAGCAATTTCCTCCAAAGAACAATATCTCCTAATTTGTAGGAGATTTGATTTGATTTGCAAATCTAATCTTCTACAAACAAATCTTCTCCTCCATCTGGGAATCTCCACTAGAATATTCTCTCTGAGTATTTTAGGAACTCCCTTGATGCTTTCAGATGCACAGCCAAGCTCCTTCCGCGAAGATCCGAGCTACTGTTGACGAACAGATGCTATAGCTTCCTGAACCAGCTCCTTATATAACAGCAGCTTGTTCAGCCGCTTGTTCACTCGTGCTGATTTTGTCAAAGCCTGTCATACTGCATCATCAACATGCAAAAACATTCCATGTTTTTATTCCTTTACCCCCTCGATACTGAACATCTTGGTTCTCTCCTAATACAATTTTAATATGAGTGTCATCGCTAGCTCCAAGACAATCCTACACCATTACAAAATTTGTCAGAATACTTAGATGTATTTACCAAAATAAACTTCGATCATCTAGATGTATTTATTCACCTTGAAATAAGGTGAATACTGGCTTAGCAATTTTCTGAGATGCAGAGTTGAATAAGGTCTGTGGTCTGACAATATCATATGACAGTTGCTTCAAAGCTTCTAATACGAGGATGTTTAAATGTCTTAACAACATCTCGATAGGAAGCACCTTTCCCCAATATGTAAAGGTACATGCCTACTTGTTCCATAACATTGATATGCCTACTATCAGTTGTTAATTGTCTTGATGTCAAATTGTTCGCCAAGTGCACTAGCGTATCTGCGGTTAATCTTAATTATTCATGACACAATCGATGATGTACAATTACCAATTTGTGCATATATTTAGCGCAGGTTCTACCTCCAATTCTGAATTTATCTGGTTTTGAAGGAGCAACTAAACTTGACAACTCATCAAGTGCAATCCTTCGGCATTCTTAAACAAATTCTCAATACAGAAACAGACAAACCAATATAAACTTGGCAATAGAATACATTTTAAAAATCCAAGTCCAGGTTGAAAATAAAGCTGAAACTCTCAAATGTCCTCATTAAAAATCCACACAATACACTCAACAGTACACTTAACACGAGACTACACTTCTCCGAGAATGACCACTCCAAATGAGGTAGGAACTCATATTCATCATTTTTTCAGTTTCACGAACTGTTTATCCATTTTATTCGACATGAGATATTTTATGCACCGTGAGGGGAACCTACGACCACGCATTTTCACTTGTTTGATACTTGACACAACTACCTCTAAACTGTCTTCAAGAGAATAAGGATTGGTCATCCTCAAAATCTAAAAAGTTTTGTCAAAGTGTCTGCTTTTTTGTCATAGACACGGAACATTCTCCAAACTTTCTTCTCTTTGAGCTGGAGGTCTTCGTCGGAAACCTACTCCAAGCCAAATCAACTGATAACATGTCCATATTTAGATTCTCGTATTTCATCACTATCTCCGGACCTTCCTCAATGTATCTTTTTTCAATTCTTTTCCCTTAGACTGTTTAGATAGTATGAAATTAGCTTTCGCTAATGCCGGAGAAATACTTTTTAAACCAATAGCATCTTCTACCAAAAATAGAGCACCAAAGATCCAAGTGGGGGAGCTTATTTTTTATTATTTAAGCTCTGTACTACTTGTGATGTGTTTCTGCCATGGAAGTTAAAAAAAAATACACATAATGTACAAAACAAGTAGCAATATGTTTCATCCAAAATATCAAAAATAAATTTATCATGATGTATTCGTACATTCGTTCATTGCGAAGCTCCTCCTCACATGGTAATCTGTCATTATTGAAAGAAATTCTAGTCAACATGTGTATGTCTGTCCAAACTGTCCATTTTTATTTATAACTATAAAATGATTCACCAATTTTCTCAGTTGGGCGGCTTGTAATTGCAAATGTCTTCAACCCGTTACAAATCAATCGTACTAGTATTCCCAGCAACTTTCAATTCCATCAAAATTTTGAAAATCTTTTGACTTTCTTCTGGAAACCACATACTAGCCAATTTAACACAGCTAAACAACATAAAGTTTGAAAATTTGGCAATGTAAATAGTTGACCATTTTAAAAAAATGAAAAAAAATAAAATTAAGAAACCCAAAAATATAAAGTTTGATCCAAACATCAACATTTCACAGTTGACTATTTCATATAAACTAAAAAAATGAAATTCAGAAACCAAAAAATGTAGAGTTTGATTCAAACATCAACATTTACAGCTGCCCATTTCTGAAAAACTAAACAAAATGAAATACAGAAATAAAAATGTAGAGTTTGATCCAAACATCAACATTTCAGGTACTATACCAACATACAGAAACCATTTCATAACAGTACCAAAATAAACAAGCCAAACATCAACCAGAACAATCCGGCAACTTCAATTTCTAACAACCATCAACCCCAAATTTAAAACTGCAAAGCCCCAAATTTTCCAACACACCAACAAAAGAGGCTAGAAAAGAATGGAAGCAACCAAAGACCAGCACTTACCAGTTTATGGCAGTGATAGGCGAAGCCATAGAAATGACTAGGGTGTGCCACCAGCTCCGGTCCTATTCATTTGTAGGCCCTGGGCGAAAAAGAAAATTGACGTCTTTTATGAGTAAAACTTAAATTTTATTGGTACTAATGAAAATAAAAAAACCCCCCTTTGTGACTTACAAAAGTTTTACTCAAAATCAAGGGACAAGGATTGGATTCGGACCTCTAAGGTGCTGGACAAAGGGTCAGCAAACTCACCATGCGAACCAAAATTTTACTGACCAAAGAAACGATTTGGGGCTCTGGTTCACTCTACTAACCCTGATTTCATGCCTAATAAATAAATTCATAACAATAATAATGTGGGCAAGAGGCCTACTATTCACTTTACTCAAAATGGCCCGACACAGCAACCTGACTGTAGTCAAACTGAAGTAAAAATACTAAATGCACTAAAAACATAAAGCTAACTTACCCCTGTATCTATCATTTTTGAGCTGATTACTTTATAGTTATGTGAGTTAACATATCTATCTTTTGTCATCATTCGCAGGTTCTCTCTCATTGTTCCAACAGGTGGGGGCTGGCTGTTAGGCAAAAGCTGGCGAGCTGCAGAGTTAACGTCAGTATAATGCTAATCAAAAAAAAATTCCCTAGGCGAGTGGCTCTAGGCCCTGGTTGTCCACCCCCAGGCCGGACCCGTGTGGCATGGATCCAGTTTTCTTTGTTTAACATAGTTGTAATCATATTATAAGGGCGTTTCTTAACAAACAAATATTAATACAGTTATAGATATGAAATGCATGATTTCTCTAATGTCGGATATTTGAACTTTCTTTTTTGAACTTGGATATATCTATCTAACTGCACATTAGATTCATAAAGATGGGACCATACGAAAAATGTTTTATGTTCAGAGGTGTAGAACATCCACATACAAGATATTTGACAACATATAATTAAAAATGATGTAAATGAGTTTGGATTAGGCCTTTTTTGACTCAGTCCGCAGACCAACCCAGTTTTGCCTTGATATAAGTGACAATAGTATGTCAATATTTTGATTCAGTCCGCGGGCCAATCCATTTTTGTCTCTTAGTATATCATGAAATCGTTCTTTTATGCTAATGATCTCAGTTTTATACCAGAACAATTAACTCACTTTTGTCCCAGTTCAATCAAACACCAAAAGAACAAAAACAACCACAGCACACATGAAATTGTTTACGCAATTCAGGCAATGCCCTACAACTGCGGAGCCTCGGGTCCGAGGAGCTCAACTCAATTCACTATCAAGAGTCAGCCAAGAACAAGATCACCAGTTCGGTCCTATACGATTACAAGCCACATAGCTCTAACCAACAACCAAACACCGCAGAATACAACAACAAGAGAAGGTAGAACTTCCCTGAAGTTGCAAGGCAGTCTCGGCCCTTTTCGGTCGCCTTCGCACCAACCAGCCGAACTCCTCAAGCGAGACACACAGAGCCACAATGCGGCTGCTCTCTTCTGCTCCAACAATCAGCCTTACCAGCTTCAAGCTCTTGGCAGCAGACCCTCAAATAAATCACTAGAATGCACCACGAATCGCACGCAAGCTCTCTGCAGTTTTTCTTTCTTCTTGCTCTCGGATTCCTTTTTCTCCAAATCTGTACTCAGTGTTGTGACCTAGAAAAGCCTAACAACACTGACTCAAACATTTACTCAGGCTGGATTATATTTCAACAATACACCCTCCTAAGCCAAGCCGGGTAAAATAATAAGACAGAAAAACAACCCTCTAAACCTGGTTGATCGAGCTCTTTTAAGGCAACTTTTGATAGCAGAACTGAGTTAGAGTCCCTTCCAGACCTTAATTAGCTCAGTTTTTCATCAAGATGGCTCAAGGTCATGGAGTTTGTCCCCGCAAAATTTGAACTTATCAGTACGTACAATTTTAGTATCAAAATCAGCATGATACTTCCTTTCTAATGCTCCAGCAACAACAAAAATCAGTGTAATCATTCTACACTCAACCAAGCAAAGAACATCTTCAAAGAAGTTGGACCTCACATAATAAATCAAGCACTTATGTAAAACTAAGAACCTTTGGCTATTCATGTGAAACGGCATAAGGGTAAAGAAGTATTGCATAACACATTCATTTTTATCATTTGATTTTTCTATATGCCAATACAAAGCATAAACAGAAAAATGATGATATGATTCAATGAGGAATATTGTAATAACACAAGAATCAATACTCATATCACTCAAAATGATTTTATGGCAGCAATGTCTAAACATATTTATATGCCCTCCTAAACACATAAACAATGTGCAAAAAATCATGACAACAACACCATTGTCACATTTAATTTCCAACAGAACATATATCAGCATAACAGAGTCATAACAGATTTTCTTGTTATAACTCTCAAAACATGCTCACAAATGTCAAAACACGTGTATTCAAAATATTTGGCCAAAACAAATACAAACTCATTAAGAACAGCATCAAAATTCCCTTTTGGAACAACAATCTTAGGGTCCATATCTCTAGCTAATCCATATTTAGTTAAAACATGGCAGTCTTTATCACAAAATGCTGAAAAAATTCCCTTAATTGGGGCAAAATCAGATATTAAGTCAGTGTTACTTACTCTTCCTTCACCCATTTGATGAGGATACACCATACCTGATCCGGGTGAGCTTTCCTCAAGCTCACCTCCTACCTTTGAGTTAGCATATGACAGCAAGAAATCATCACTAGCGTCCTCCTCCTCTTGTTGGTCCTCCTGCGGAAAAATCATCTCTAAATAAGGCAGATTGGTCACACCTTTAAGTGTGCCATTAGGCTTAACAATAGAGGTTAGTGCTATCATAAAATTGCATTCATACTTATTGAAGGACAAAGCGTTATAAGCAGGGGCAGTCAAGACATGATAAAGCCCTCCCCTCTTAACACTTTTCACTACAACTTTCCCATTTCGAGAAACTTCCTTCATTCCATTATAAGTATGAACATGGCAGCCTAAATCATCAAAAACAGATTCAGAAAGTATGTTTCTTCTCAAATCAGGTAGCCAACAAACATTTTGCACAATTCTAATCATGCCATCATGCATTTTCAAAGGAACATTACTAATTCCTCTAATAGGCAGTGAGGTGATATTGCCAAGCCTAACTCACTACCATCACACAAATCCAGCTTACAAAACAGATTTCTATGAGGTGTAGCATGCATAGTACAATCAGAATCAAGTATCCATGAATTAGCAACAAAATCAGCCGAAGCAAATAGCAATTCATGAGCATGCATAGCATCAAATTCAAGTAATAAGCTAGATTGTGATTCTTTAGAGGTTTCATTTTTCTTTCTCATCTTTTATCCTTTTAAAACAGTTTTTCCTAAAATGACCAATTGTGTTGCAATAAAAGCATTTGACAGTGCTTTTATCAACAAATTTGTCATTAGGGAAATTCTTATTGAATTTCTTTTGGCTGCCATTACCCTTTCCCTTACCCTTAACCATCAAAACTTCATATTTAGGCTCATCAGGTAAACTGTTTTTATTTTTAAAAACTGCCAAGGATTTGTTTTCCTGAATGAGCATTTCTTTAATCCTATCAATGGACAGTTCAACAACTGTGTATTTTAAAACAGTCATAATGGTGTTGAACTCTGATGGTAGTGCATTTAAAAGCACTATAGCATGATGGGTAGGTTTGATGTGCTCATCACATCTTGATACTTCTTGAGTCAACTTTAAGAAGATATCAAAATTGTCTTGCAAAGACATATTGACATCTAACTTATAATAAAAAGCCTTCCTATTACTTCAATTTAGGAATATTTTTAACTAAATAGATAGAGTCAAGTTTGTCCCATACCTTCTTAGGATCAGTAAGATCCATTACCTGTCTTGCCACTTCATCGGTAAGTCTCATCATAATTTCTGTGAGAGCTAACTTCTGAGTTTGAGTTTTAACATCTTTATCAATCTCAGCTGGCCATTTTCCAGTGACAGCCTCGTCACACTTTTCCTTAACAAGGATGAGCATCATCCGATATTTTCACATAGGAAAATCAGCCACACCATCAAAGGGCTTGAGCTTCACAATGTCAGCCATTTTTTCTTGCAAACAACAGAACCAAAACGGTAGTTTAGGTCCTTAAAATAAAAGCAGCAGTAAGAATCAATCCAAAATCAGTAGCACAGGATATATGCTAAAGCTAAACAATTTCTGCTATTCTTCTTATCAAGAAAGCAATCACAGCAATCACAGGCACAGGTTTAATTCAAAAATGTGATCAAGAACCCGCCAAGTCTCAACGTCTACAGAGATGGAGGGGCAACGGTTCTGAGACGATTCAGCAACAAAATTCACAGCAATTTCACACAGAACAATACTGTAAATTCGTCTAAAAGGCTTTGATCCCACAATGAAATCATTTTTTTATGCTAATGATCTCAGTTTTATACCAGAACAATTAACTCAGTTTTGTCCCAGTTCAATCAAGCACCAAAAGAACAAAAACAACCACAGCACACACGGAATTATTTACGCAGTTCAGGCAATATCCTATATCTACGGAGCCTAGGGTCCGAGGAAACTCAACTCAATTCACTATCAAGAATCAACCAATAACAAGATCACCAATTCGATCCTATACGATTACAAGCCATACAGCTCTAACCAACAACCAAACACCGCAGAATACAACAACAAGAGAAGGTAGAACTTCCCTGAAGTTGCAAGGCAGCCTCGGTCCTTTTCGGTCGTTTTTTTTCCTTCTCTTCTTCCTCCTTTCTCCCCACCTCTTTCCCGATCTGCTCCATTCTGCATCCCATGTGTTGATCTTTTTGATCCATGGAGTTTGCGACTGTTCGAGGGCACCACATTGGAGGTCAAAACAGTCGGACAATTTTCAAAGCTCAATTCCTCCAGTGATACAAATCTAAACTTCAAGTATGTTTCGCTAGCTTTGTTTTATTTTAATTTGTTTGATAGTTAACGTGTGGAATTTAAACATGAATTTGTCTTGTGCTGGCTGATTAAAAGCTTTTGTGTGTTATAATTATTGAAGTTATGGTATTAATTTTTACACATGAGTAAGAATTAATATTTGTTGTGTGTTAATAATTCATATTATGATTTGAGACATCTCATTCTGCCCTTTGGCTAATGTTTAAAATTGGCTACATAATTGTCGCTGCTTGCATGCCTATTTTGTAACATTTGACTCTCTATATTCCTTACTTAAAATCATAAATTGGACTTGAGTTTGATTCTACGCATCTTTCCATTTTATTTGACACTTGTTGATATTCCTGATACCAATCAACAAGCTGAGGTGAGCATAAAAAGAGCAGAAAATTGAGGCTTAAAACCAAAATTAGTAAGCTATTCTATTATTGATGAGGTTGAAAAGTTGTGGAAAAGAGAAGTAAATGTCGGTTTGCATGGATACCGGCCTGATTTCTTCCTGCAACAATGGGGTTCGAAGGAAATCGTGTCCTGCCTTGCAAAGGCAATTTCCAATGTGATAAACAATAATTCTGATACCACTAAATTTTACAATAATGAGCAAAGAGCAGAGCGGGATCATGAAACATGAGGCATGGGAGAGCACGGTAAGAAAGACACAAGCAACCATAACATCTCACAGCTTGTTTGGCTCAATCTCAACAAGTTTAGCTCAGGGAGACAATGATGATGACAATGATGAGGAGCAGGTTGGCAAGAGTGATGTTGTTGACAACATTAATGGGGCGGGTGAAATTTACCACGCAGAACGCATTTTGGCCAACGGAGATTATTACATTGGACATTGGTCAGGCAATTTTCCACACGGTCAGGGAAAGTACATATGGACAGATGATTGTACGTATATTGGAGAATGGTTTAGGGGTAAGATAATGGGGCGAGGCAAGTTCACATGGCCTTCTGGGGATACCTATGAAGGCGAGTTTAATCGTGGATACATGGATGGAAAAGGAGCATATGTGTCGGTAAATGGGGATACTTACAAGGGCTCATGGGTTATGAACTTGAAACATGGGCATGGATTACAAAAGTATGCCAACGGTGATGTGTATGACGGCGAATGGCGTAGAGGGCTGCAAGAAGGACATGGGAGGTATGACTGGAAAAGCGGAAAATTTTATGTGGGTGAATGGCAAAATGGGATATTTTTCAACAGAGGAACTTTCTTTTGGAGTAATGGAAATAGGTATGATGGATTTTGGGATAATGGAATGCCTCAAGGGAATGGAAGATTTGGTTGGGCTGATGGGAGCTTTTATGTTGGGTGTTGGAGCAGGGACCCTAGGGAGCAAAATGGAACTTATTATCCATCAGGGGACTCATTGGAAGCTAATCTTACATGGGACCCCCAAGATGTGTTCAATATTGATTTGAGGGATTGTCATGTGTCAATGGGCGAGAAGGTGACTGTTTTTCCTTCTCATAAGAAATTGGTTATGTGGAGATCAACAACAGAAACAAATGAAAATGAGCCTAGGAGAGTCAGTCTTGACGGAAATTTTTCTGGTTTGAATGACGATGCTGCTGCAGATTTAAGCGAGAGTGCGGCCGAGCCAATAAGGGTACCAAAGGCGACTAAGAGGAGGCAATGGGAGACTATTTCGAAAGGACATAAGAACTATGAACTGATGCTTAATTTACAGCTTGGAATTAGGTTTGCTTACGTCAACTACTAAGGATTTATTAGACAAAATCACTTATGGTGTTACCTATATGGAGCAGCAAAGTATAAAGTTTCATTTTCCTGATATATATATGTAAGAGAGATTGTGAGCTTCACTAATATTTTACCCTTGTTCCAATTCACCATGTAGGCATTCTATTGGGAGACCTGCTCCTGCCGTTTCACTTGATCTCAAAGCATCAGCTTTTGATCCCAGAGAAAAACTATGGACAAAATTTCCTCCAGATGGGTCAAAATATACTCCGCCACACCCGTCATGCGAATTCAAATGGAAGGACTATTGTCCTGCTGTTTTCAGGTGTATTTCCTATGTCAACAAGTTTTTACATTCTTACTTTTCTTCATTAAATTCAAACATGTACAGCATGAGTCATGCTGCCATAATTTTTTTTCTTATAAAGTTTGTTATAATTTAACATTTGTCCCTTTACAAAACATAAGCAAGTTTTTGTAGCATCATAGTGGGTGGCCTTAGAACTTTTTATTTGGAGAAAATAGGACTTACTTAAATGCAAACTTCAGTTTTAGTGAAAGCTGCTCTTACCTTAGCCTATCATTACGGAATTAACAGCTGCGCTAATTAATCAAAGAAATGGCCTCTAGTTAAGAAACTAAAAATAAAATACCTATTGTTGCTCATTAAAAAAATTAATTAATTTCTGTTTCGACAGGACTTTGAGGAAGCTGTTTAAAGTAGATAGTGCTGACTATATGTTATCCATTTGTGGAGATGATGCACTTCATGAGTTATCCTCCCCAGGGAAGAGTGGGAGTTTTTTTTATTTGACAAATGACGATCGTTACATGATAAAGACTATGAAGAAATCGGAAATGAAAGTAAGAGATTATGTTTGAAATGAACGGTTTAATTTAATATATTTTTACCCCATTAAATCCTTTTCTAGGTGCTTTTGAGGATGCTTGCACCATATTACAATCACGTCAAAGCGTTCGAGAATACATTACTCACAAAATATTATGGGTTACATTCTGTCAAATTAACCGGACCTGTGCAAAAGAAGGTAATATTTAAAAAGTGCTGTAAACAACTAATGAAAGGCCATTCTTATTACTTGTGAGGTTTTTCAAATACAGGTCCGGTTCATCATCATGGGGAACCTCTTCTGCTCTGAATACACAATCCACAGGCGCTATGATCTAAAAGGCTCTTCACTTGGCAGGTCAATAGAAAAGCCCGAGTGTGAGATTGATGAAAATACCATTCTAAAAGATCTCGACCTTAACTATATTTTTCGACTTCAGAAATCATGGTTTCAAGAGTTTCGGAGGTAGGTAGGTATGAAAATAAGTATGCTATGTATATGTAGGGAAAAAGAAGATGACAACGAAACCTTTGCTTATATTTTCTTTTTGTGAAATTTAGCAGACAGATTGATAGGGACTGTGATCTTTTGGAGCAAGAAAGGATTATGGACTATAGTCTTTTGGTGGGTGTTCACTTTGCAGAAACAACGGCAACCGGAGAGATAATTTCATCCAGAAGGGGTCCCCTCACATATTACGGTTAGATAAATATATTCATTTCGTTTCAAATTTTAAGCTTTTTCTATATCACAGTTCATAACATGTTCTCTAGGATTGAAAACCACATATGGTATAAACATGGTTTTCTCTATAAAGTGTAATCACTCTAGGATTGCTTCTCATTTGCAGGCGGTAAAAATGAAGTCACGCCGCATCTGTCAAGAGTGGATGTAGACCAACTCCTTGTAGATCCAAGCAGGTGATTACAACTATATATACACATATAGTTACATGTTTGTAGCAAATTAAAATGTTGTTATATTTTCTTTGATGAATAAAGGTGGGCTAGTATCAAACTGGGATCAAACATGCCGGCGCGCATAGAGAGAACGTTAAAGAGATTCAATGAGTTTGGGGAGCCACAGTTGATAGGTGAACCTACCGGAGAACTGTATGAAGTCGTGCTGTTTTTCGGGATTATAGACATACTTCAAGACTACGATATATCAAAGAAGGTGGAGCATATCTACAAGTCCATTCAGTATGATCCAAATTCAATCTCGGCAGTGGATCCTCGGCAATACTCAAAAAGATTTAGAGACTTTATGTACAACATTTTTCTGAAAGACAGTTGAGATGGAGTACATATAATCACAAGGAGCATTGTCAGGAGCAAATTGTGCTTTTCATTTGCAAAGGGTGGAGAAGGGAAGCATACAACATAATGAGTAATCAACTACACGCTTTCTTAGAAAAGAGAGAGAGAGACAAAGAGAGAAGAAAGCATGCATAGAAAAGGAGTTGCGGGTGCTTAGGGTCGTCTCTCCTTTCTATTTTCACATTTCTTTCTCTTCTTCTCCCATGATCAATCATGTTATTGACTTCTAGTGTAGTGTTTTCATCATCATATGTATCCGCTGCTTCAGCCACTGCTGTAGAGAATTCATTGATTCAATACTTGGCAGTGGACATGTCCATGCAAATGCTGCCTCAGCTGAGATGCTCTACTCAAATGTAATATCAACTCCCGGTCTCTGAGGCTTTATATGTGGTGTTTGTCAGTCATTAAAGTCAACCATTCATTGTACCTGGCTGACAAAACAAATGTAAGAAGTTGTTACACCATCTTATGAAGTTAGAAGCCGGAGCATGTTCTGAAATTGACAAAACAAACCGTAAGACGATGCTATAGCATCCCGTTGCAACAGAAGCTGTAACAAGTTGTCTGAAGTCAATCACTAGAAGTTATTATAGCATACCATGAAGACTCAAAGCTAGAGCAACATAGCCGATCAACATGGAACAACACGGAGAGCGTTCGGAGGGTTGCTGCCGGCGTTGCGACAAGTCAAGGAGTCTCTCAGTCAAACACAGTTGATTAGAAGTCTTCATCAAGCGATCAGAAGAAATTGAAGAAGATAAGTTTCTAAATTAGTTTTAGGAAATCAAATCTCAACAACTTATATGAATCTAGGAGAGGATCCAATATGCAAAGTTGGTTGGAAAGATCTGCGAATTCTAAGGGAATTAGGATTCCTATATTTGATCAGTGTTGCGGCTATTTATGGGAGTGTAGCACACACACAAAGACATACAATCATAGAGAGATATGCATAAGCAAAGAGCCGAGCTAAAGGCTAGAGCGCAGAGTTGTGGGTGCATGAGCTAAGAGAAGATCACGACTAGAGGAGTCTGATCTAAGCTTGATCTAAGAACTTCAACTGGAGCGTAGTCTCGTTAAAAGATCAAGTACTTGCTTTGGAGCATAGACGCGGAGAGGAGCTATAGCGGACAGTCGGAGATCAAAGCAGAGTTTCCAGATATTTACAGGAGATTATTGATCAAGGGGGAGCATTGCCAGAGTTAGGAGAACTCGTGGAAGTCCGACTGTTCAACAGAGAGTGCTTGGAAAGTAGTGGACAGAAGGTACATCAACTTGACAAAGTAAGTTGCTATAGCATCTTCCTGTTACACATTGTTTTAGAATAGGCTATCTCTGTAAACTATAACTATCGATTAGTGGAGTGTGTAGACAGTGTGAGCAAATTTGTGGGATCATACTATGTAGCTAATCTTTGTGATTAGATTGAGCACAAATTTCGATTAGGTTAGAAGTAGAGGCTACACTAGCATTGGTTGAGTTTTGGAATCATTTGTATTTGAATAGAGATAGTAAAATCTTGAGGACCGAGAGAAGTCCTCCCCAGACGTAGGCTGTAACGAACTGCGTACCAAAGTTTGTGCGTTCATCAAGTTCGGTCGAAGCAAATAAATTTCGCAAAGTGACCCAAAAGTTGCTGTAACAATCTGTCGATACAAGTCACCAGCAGTGCGTCGAAATTACAGTTTGGTATTTGTTGAGATACTCAATTACGTATGCACAAAAATCCCACTACGACTTTGAGTTACTCGCATATAAATACAAAACGCCAACACACTATCATAAAATGAAAGAAACATATGATATTTTTAACCTTGTTCGGTACTCAACAAATTCTAATATTGATAGATATGTAGCACAAGAATGGACATCACCTGCTCAATACTTTGAATACAATCATCCTATGTATATTTTCTTACCTTAAATCGTACACACAAAAAGTGGCAGATGTTAACCGTTTTTCTAAAATTAAAAACCCAATATTACATCTATCTACATGGATGTTCCAACAAGAGAGAATTGTCTCAAAAATATTTTTTTCATCTCTGCATGTCACTCTCATCACTAGGGCATTTTTATTATTACATTTACTAATAATGAATCAAATAATATTTTTAATCCTACAAAAATTAGTATTAGAAACCTACCTGAGATAGAATTTCTAATACTAGCAAGAGTTGTTGTTATCGAGGGCTGATGCTACCGCTATAATACATGGGACCTCTTGGTGGGGATGGTAACAAAGGTGCAGTGTTTTGGTTCAGAGTCAGGGCGACCACTGTTTTTTACCTTGTCTCAGACCTGTTTGTTGTAACTCTTGCTTCGTCCCTTGTAATTGTTCCATCATCTCAGTCATTCGTTCAAAGCTTGCAATGTTTTTTGCCTCGTCCTCTTTTATACGTTGCGCTAGTTGTCCAACCGATTGTGTTAACTTGGTGATATTCTACGAGAGTGTTGCGAGGGCCTTATTGTTGCTTCTAGTTTTCGTCATGTCCAACACTCAATGAAAGCACCAAATATGATGCAGAATGATTGGTGAAGAAAATTATAAAAGGGAAAAGAGAGAATAGAGATAGGGTTTGGGATAGGGCAAAGGGGAATAAGGTTAATTTTTCTTGTTCTTGTTCTTTTCATGGGGAGACATAGCTTTAAAATATCAACCCTATTACCGTTTAACTTATTGAGTCCTCCACATGCATGGCTCTGAATTGAACCGGCGGTTTAGGGTGTGTTCTTTTGAACTTATATTTTATACAAACTTATTACTTTATTTATATTTATTCATATGTACTTTAATTTACTTATATGTACTTATATTTACTTACATTTAATTAAAAATTACTTGTACACAATATGTACGTTAAAGAACATAACTTTATTTTCTTAAGTACTGAATTTAACTTAAATTAATTCAAATGTAAATTAATTAACTTATATGAACGTATTGAACTTAAATATTGACACCTGAATTTTTAAAACGAAGAACTCATCATTAATGACTGTTATCCGATTAAGGCGTCCCATATGTTGTTTGAAAGCTAACTGGAAGGGCTACAGTCTTTAGTTACACCATGATAAAATTCGAAGGTTTAATGGGTCAAACAAACGTCCGAAGTCAGAACCGGACAAAGGCATGGTGTATCTGTCGGCTCTGAGTTATCAGAGTGTAAATCAGAACCGGCGGTTTAAACTTGAACCGACCAACTTATCCAAACTCAATTTGCAAGTAGGGCATCCACACTTCAGTGCGCTAATCTGCTTTTCTCTCCATTATTGCTCTAACTGGTCGAAGTGTCTGCCGACATCGCCAAAAACCTTCTCTCCTCGCCTCGTTGCTCGATCTGCATCGTATCCCCTCTATTAGCACGTTGTTGGATCTGCATCCACACTCTTGCAAGCCTTTGCCTACATCACCACACATCTGATCTCCTCCCCTTGTTGCTCGACCTGCATCGTATCTCATCTGTTAGCTTGTTGCTTGATCTGCATCAACAAGCATCCACCAAGCCTCTGCCCACATCACCACACATCTAATGTCCTCCCCTTGTTGCTCGATCCGCATCGTATAGCCTTTGCCGACATCGCCACACCTTATCTCAATTGCTAGTGTTTCCAGCTTCTTGCTCTCAGGTAAATTTCCCTCAATCTGTCGGCATCAGCGGATTTGTAATTCGCATCACCACACACCTTATCTCCTCCCCTTAATCCATCGGTTTTTTAACATGTTTTTGCACCTATCATTGTTCACATGTTGATTTTAATTTTTGTGCTTGTGTGATAGGCAATTTAGTGAAATATACCGAAGCATCAGCGCTACACCTTGCTTTGCAGCCCTACACCTTACACAAAACTCGATCTTCTGGAAATTTAATTTACCCCCTACCTCAACCGTCCTAATTTTCAGGTTTTCTCGTTAATTTGCTTTTCCTATTTTGTAATTTCGTATATGATTGTTTTTTGTGATATGTTTACGGTTTATAATTGTTTTGTTATGAAGACTGTTTGATGGTTTATGGGTGTGGATTCTGCTGAGTTGTGAAAATTGATAGCGTATGTTTATTGTTAATTATTTTGATTGCTTTCATCTTTTCATTTTCTGAAACGTGGCTTTATGGTGTATGTATTGTTAACTATGGTAGTTATGTGAACTCCTAAAGATTAGAGAAAGCTGATGCAAATTATAGTTGAGTTGAGGAATGGCGGAAATACAAGTAGTATTGGTTGGAAACTTGTGGAGGGTAGGTATAATTCACATTGCACCTATAAGAAAAGTATGAAGCAAATGGTTAATCATTATAATACGTGTAAGCATAAGTTTGCTGCTTGGAATGAAATGAACCAAATGACCAGTATTGCGTCCAACGCATATGGTTTACCAACATGTGAGGAGCTTCAAAGTGAAAGGATGCAGCAATTCTTACATGTACACTTTATATGTTGACATATTATATGGCTCAGCAGTTATTTTATCAAAATATTTATAAATGTATTTTCCTTGCATAAACACTCTACGAATGGAGCTGGTTGTTATGTTTCCAAAAAATGTGCTTCTAGATTTGGTTCTGTGGGGCCCTATATTTTCAGGAAGATATGCAACTGGTGTCAATAGTGTTTCCCCAACATTAGCAAAAGCACAATCCAAATTTAGGAAAAGTAAAAGAAAAGTCGTCTAAGAAGTCGAATCCGAATAAATTTCTGGAGATAGTGACGAAAGGTGAGCTCAAGAAAAGAAAACTGACTTATGGCTCAAGTTCGAAGCAAAAAAACAACAGTGAATTGACAAAGCATTGCGAATTTTAGAGTTGAGCAACTCGCAAACTCATAAGGAGAAGTTGTACGAATGTGTCACAAACATGGAGGAAGTTAAGTGGGGGTAATAATTTCAGAGCCATGTCAATCAAATATCTCATTGACAACAAACTTGATCGTATGTTTGTCAAACTAGGAAATGATGAGCAAAGGTGGGCATGGCTAAGCAACATGGATTGACAAGTTGAAAAAATCAGTGAACTTTGTTATGTACTGTATGTGATGGTGATGACCAATAATCTGTGAACTTGATATGTAATTTGTTATCTCATTATAATATTATGAACTTGTAGTTTCTAATGTGCAATACGATGACACTCCGTATGCCCTTAGCATGTATTTGTTGTGTTACATGTGTATGTGCTTGTTTTCAGGAATTATTTGTGATTTGACATAATCAATTATTGTTGTAATATTTGTGTAGGATGAATGAAGAAATTGTAGAGGCTTGTAGAAGGACCGCGTTTGAGACAATGAGAGGTGTTGAGATAAACACAAATCGACAGGTGCTACGATCCGGAGGTGAGACTGGGGCTAAATATATGCACAGATTAGTATACACACATCCAAGTTTATGCTAGGAACAATTACGATTGACAAACCAAATGGTGATGTACTTGGTCCACATAATGATATCTAGAGAACTATTATGCGACAGCAAAGGATTATCAGTTCTCGAACAACTGGGAATGACCTTATTTATTTTGGCAAAAGGAGGTTCATATAGAAATCTTATTGAAAGATCATTTGGTATTTTGAAAAAAACTTGAAAAATACTTCGGGCCATGCCTAAGGTGTCAGATGTCCGATAAGTGGACATAATTCCTGCTACAATTACTTTGCATAACTATATTCGCATGCATCAACTAGAAATACGTATCATATCACACGAATTGATGTAGGGTACAGCTGATTGTAACATATTCGACGCAAGTCGAAAAGAGCAGATAAATCTTGTGCGTAACACGATAGCAACTCAAATTATGCAAGCACATCCTGAAAATGAAGTAGAAGATATGGAGGAAGATGAAGACAGTTAGAATATTTTATTTCATTATTACAAGAAATATAAACTTAAAGTCATTTGCGCTTGGATTTAAGTAAAGTTTAAAATTCGTATTTTTTATTGTGTTTCCAAACAAATTACTATTCATTTTATACTGATATTTTACTTAAATGTATTCAATATGTACTTATATTATTGAAAAAAAAATTTACTTATATGCACTTATATAAGTACTTTATAAGTTCAAGATAACATAGTCTTAGTCTCGAATCGGGCTACTGTTCACTCAGCACGATGGTTCCAACTTTGACCACTTGTTTGACCTTCCAAACCTTCGAATTTGGTCTTGGTGCAAACTAAAGAGTTATAGCCTTTTGAGTTATCTTTCCAACAAAATATAACATGTCTTAATTAGACAAGAATCATGTGCTCGAAAAGCCTTTGACAACGAACAGATAAAGCTTCACATTCTGTGGTCCATATTCGTCCGAATCTTGTGATTTTCTTTATTTTTCTCCAAATGGCCTACAAAGTTGTAATTTAATATGATTTGACCTGAAACAAGAGCAGAGTGGTAAAAACACATTGAAAAATTAGGGAGAGAAGCGAAATTCATTATCAAATGAACGAATAATCGGTAAGTAAATCAATCGATCATCGAACGAGCCTCAACTCATCGTATTTTGGTTTTATTAAAATTTCAATATATTACTTATTTTCTAATTTATGAAAGTTATCAATACTCACATGCATTTCTCAATTAAGGGTGTGTTCTTTTGTACTTATAAATTGTATTGATATTATTATTTTACTTATATGTACTTATATTTACTTGTAAGTACATTAATTATTAGTTTTTATTGTGGTAGTGATGGTGTTGTTGTGGTGATGGTTGTGTGGTGGTGGTGGTGGTGTTGTAGTGTTATGGTTGGGGTGGTGGTGGTGTTATGGTTGGGATAGTGGTGGTGTTGTAGTGGTGGTGGCGGTATTGGTGATGTTGTGGTTGTGGTGGTGGTGTTATGGCTAGGGTGGTGGTGTTGTTGTGGTGGTGGTTGGGGTGGTGGTGTTGTTGTGGTTGTGGTGTTATGGTTGGGATAGTGGTGGTGTTGTGGTGTTATGGTTGGGATAGTTGTGGTGTTGTGGTGATGATGGCAGTGTTTTTGTGTTTTGGTTGGGGGGTGGTGGTGGTAGTGGCATTGTGGTGGTAGTGGTGCCGTTGATGGTAGGAAAGAGATGATGAATTTAATTTAATTATATGTACTTATATTTAAAATATATAAATTTATAAATACTTACATTTATTTATATAAATATTTTATAAGTACAAAAGAACATAACCTTAGTACTGACCTATCTTGTTTTGAACTACGACTTTGAGAAAAATGATTTGTATATGGGTCTGCTTTTTTAAACTGAACTTATTTACTGAAGTATTTAACATAACTTAATTTAAATGAATTTAACTTAACTTAAGTACTTAGCTTAAACGGATTGCCGCCGGACCGCCACTGCCCGTCGCCAGACCACCAACGACCATGGTTCGCCAGCAACAGTGACATTATGTATATAACTTAACTTATTCACTAAAAAATAAATATAAAATGCTCTAGTCAAAAAGAGAAGAATAAGAAAATGGAGATGGTGGAGAACAGATGCTTTGTCTATAGATAGTTCATTGTCCAATTCGTTTTAGTGTTGGTCTTGAGGTTGTTCGCTTGTGTAATTACTTTTATTCTGGACTACTTTTTGAGAAGGTGCCCTTTAGTGGTTGCTTTGCCGCCACTCGTTGCATTAGAAAAAAAAAAAAAAGTAGTTGGAATTTTTTTTATGGATTGTTATTCTAAAAATTCAATTTCAAAATAGTGGCTTTTGTATAAAAAAAATCTACATAAGGTGAAGTTTTAGAAAATTTTTTTTGATTTGTCTCGTATCTAAATCTGAATTTTTCGAATACTTCATTTGGTGAAAAGCTTTTTGAAATGCCTCTTTTTAATCAAAACCGTTTTTATGAAGATCGATTTGTCCTTCGTTATTACAAATTTATATTATTCTAATCGGACTAAAACAATCTAATTTTATATTAAATTAAAAATTAAAAAAATTAAAAAGACTGTGACCGATTTCATAAAAAAAAAAAATATTTGAAAAAACTTTTGACGAACCAATTTGTTGTACTTTTCTAAAAAAAATTCTTTAAGAGATGAAACTGGTACGACATGATAGAAGTTTGGGAGAGGTGCTGCAAGAATGGAAGGTGGATACTCTTGCGACACAGCCGCACAAACCCTAGCATGGATCAAAGATATCGTCGAATTCCTGAAACCGTACACTCTTTTGACAAACGCCCACGTCGTCAATTTCTTCAAGGACAAACTATGGGAAGCGCTTGACAGGGACTGGATTGCGGGTCTGCGTCATGAGCCTGTTCAAAATCTACTACTCATTCCTTCTGGGATCGTTCAGGTAATATGCGTATTTGGTTTTAGTAATTGTCCAGTTGAATCCTCTTCTTAAGAACTGTTTACTTAACTCTCTGAAGCCTGAACTGAACTGCACAAGGGTTCTTAGAAGAACTAATCTAACTACTTTGTTGTTGTTATGTTACCACTTATATTTTAATATGACTTGGTTCAATGTTAAGTAGTACAGTGACATTCTGACGCTAAAATGAATGGACTGGGGTCACGGCTTGTGCTGTACACTAACGTCTGACTTGTATTGTGACTTCCCATAAAGTAATCATTATGACCTTGCTTATAGGATCATTGGCCGACCTCTTTAAAAGAATTTGTTTCCACTGCGAGGTCCCTAGCCCTTCCTCAAAGGCAAGCGGATCTAAAAAAGGTGCACACATCATTTTTTGTATGACTCTTATTATCTGTTGTTTACACCTCAAAGTTTTTTTATTTGATCAGTGTCTTACACATGGGTGGATTTTTTTGTTGAACTGTCTTGCAGATATTACCTGACGTGCAAGTAACTTCACTTGGACCTGTTCTTGCCCAAGGCATGAATATGAAGAAGAAACATGAGGTAGGAGTGCGCTTCCTCCAACCCTTAAAATATTTTAAGCATGACATGTAAATCATTAGACTACATCTACTAAAACATATTTATCGGTGTTTAAGGTTCCCCTTCGTTTCTCTTTATAGATCCAATCGTCAAACATTTTACTGACACCACTTTAATTTTCTTCAAAACCATAGTTTTGTATTGTATCCAGGACATTATCGACCAGTGCCCTTAATGTTAACTTTTTCTCTCTTAATTTTTACTGGTCTGGAAAAATAAAACCAAACCGGAACTCCACGAGCTTCAGGGTGACCACACCAGTTGTCACAATTGTAGAAATCAGGGGGCTGTGACATTTGGTAACAGCATGTCGTTCAGTAACTTATTGGGTAGTTCTTGGCTTCTGCACAAAGTGTGATTAATGATTAGCCTGTCTACTTTGCGCCCCAGGATATCATGAGTTCTACACTCCAAGTTTCGTCCTTGTAATTAAATTTGTGTTGAACCAGGTAGAAGTTCTTTCTGCCATTGTCAATTCAGTAGCGAAAAGTGTGAAGGCTCAAACAGTTGTTGATGTTGGAGCAGGTCAGGTATTTCTGTACTTTCTGGGCTCAACTATTTAAAAGGGCATCTATGGCATCTCAGCACATAGGACTTGATCCACTTGTCTGAAATTTTTGTGTCTGCTTTCCTTCTTTCTTTAGTTCTTCGTTTATTCAGCAAAAGTCAGAAAGTATATTTTGGTGTCTCATAATTATTCATGGTTTTCCTCTTAAAGCCTTTTCTTTTGAATTTAAGAAGTTAGTCTGAGTTACTTAAAACTAAACACTTTAGTTAGTTTCAGTTCAGCTCAGATCATTTTAGTTAATTTCAGAGCAGTTCAATTCAAAAGAAGCACCCTTATAGTCTCACGTATTAGAATCTTCTTTTCTCTGATCTGGGGTTTTTGTTACCATTTCTTTTTACACATAGGACAGAAAATAATGTGTTATGCTTGTTGGAAATACGGAAAACTAAGAAGTGAAACAATATTTTGCTTAAGCTCAACCAGCACCATCCTGAATTCAGTACTAGTGCTAGAAAGATACAGTTTTATTTGCCCTATTCTAGTCTTTATTGTTTATGTTTGAGACCGGCTGTGGCTTACATTTAATTAGGGTTATCTTTCTCAAGTGCTGGCCTTCCAGTGTCAGCTCTCTGTCATTGCAATTGATGCTTCTTCTCATCATGGAAAGGTTACCAATGCACGTGCTGAACGAATTAGAAAGCACTATGCTGCCCAGATCCGTAAGCATCTGTATGTTCAACTCTTTATATTTGGTCGCATGTTTTGTTTACACTGATTTCAACATTTTTAGTTCAATAAGCCTCAATGCATGTACTGTGCTGCTTACTCTCTTGGTTGTATTTACATAAAGACAAAGAAAATTTTAATATTTTAGCAGATTTTATCATATAAAGTATATGCAATGTGAGTTACAATGTGATTGTTCCACTTTACATTACAATTTGCGCTGTGTTTTTTCAAAAGAAAAAAATTAATAATGAAGTGACAGCTAGTAAGTGTGAGCTTCAAGACATAATAAACATTGAAGAGTTTTGGTCTCAAACCATATCTGAATTATCATTTCTTAACTGAGAATATTGTTATACCGTTCTGATTATTACCTTTCTTCAATACTGTATGCTTTTAGATGCCAAAACTGGAACCTGAGGGTACCTAAGACCGTTTTATGTCGTGTAATGTCTGCTGACATGCTGAAGACCCTGAGTCGCTCATTTCTTGTTCATGATAAGCCACCAACATGTCTTGGTACTCCTCTTGTCGACCTTCAGGAGGCAACAATTCAGTGGTGTGATATGAAGTCTGAAAGTTCGCTGGTCTTAACTGGTCTTCATGCTTGTGGGGATCTTTCTGTTACAATGCTCAAGTGAGTTCTGCTTGATTTCTCACTTCCACATGATTAACATGCAGTTTCTACTGCAGTGCATTCATATTCGACATTGGTTATGTATAAATTAGGGTATCATGTGACACATATATCTGAAATTCTAGTTCATTTTGGTTCATTAATGAGGCATCTTACCTGGGTAGTATAGTATTACATTATAGTAATCTGACATTTTACAATCAGTCATGGTAAGTATGGAAGATTTATGAAACACGGATTCCAATAAAGGTGCACGATATGGATACTGGATCCTGAAAAGAATTTAGAATGGGTAATCGTCATAATATGTTGATTTCATAGTCCTTTATTGCCTTCGCCTTAAGAACGACAAAGTGGCAACCCAAGTTGTGGTGCAACACCTTTGTGGCAGTAAAATCACATTTCATGAATCATCAGATGTTTTTGTGAGCTTATCAAAAGATACTGACATATCAATTGGAAAGCTGACTGTGATCTTTCGATCATCGGGATCCACGAATTCGTCAAGTGTTTTCTCCTTTTAATAACTCAATCGCTGGGGAAAAACTATATGACAAAAGCCATTAAATCTATTGATAACATCCTTGTCTTCTTTTTGTATAATGGTATTAGCTTTCTTGGTATGTTTTGATGCCAGGATCCATTTACTACTGTTGCTAACGCTAAGATTATACAATATTGGGTAAATGAGAAGATGCTTGCTTAGTTCAATTGATGGAGGCTTACTGCATCTATAGGGAGAAGGACTTTAGCGACATGTTAAACGAACTAGTTCCATAATTCAATGCCTGAAATTTCATGTTTCTAGGAGAGTCTAAGGAGCAGCTTTCAACTTGTTAACCTAGAAGTGTTCAGTTTACTGCCTTATTACCTTAAGGTTAGAGGCAACTAAGCATACACATGTTTGATGTCTTGTTATATATCTCAGATCATTTTCCGAGTGTGAAGATATTAAGGCAGTTGTCAGCCTAGGATGCTGTTACAATTTACTTACTGAAGAAGATTCAGCTAACTCGAACCCACACTATGGTTTTCCAGTGAGTAATGCAGTTAAATGTGTGGGTGTATGTCTAGGGAAAAGCTCCCGTGATCTTGCATGTCAGGTACACTATTGATTTATTTTATGCATATAGTTGTCCTGATTTAGTGTTGACAATTTTTATCTAACAGTTACTTCTTTTGATTCTTTTTATCTCACATGTATCTGATACTTGGTTGTGTCCTCGTCTTTCCAGAGTGTAGATAGATGGAGAAATTTGGGAGATGAGTCTGGAATTCATAACTTTGAGTTGCATGTTTTGCGTGCGGCTTTTCAAATGGTAAATTGTTACATTTCTTCTGTTTTATAGTTTGCTATTTATCATTGTTATTATCAATACTACTACTCTATCAGCCTATTACTGAACGCGCCACCAATATGTACCATCGGCTACTGTTGTTTATATGAAAACAAAATGGAGTTCTTAGTGACAGGCAACAAAATATGCTTGCCCATTGTTCAATTTTAACCCCAGAATAAAACCGAATCAGTTTAAATCGGTTTTAGTTTTTGAAGGTTAAGATTCCAAACCGGAACTAGAATCATGTGTCCTTCCAAAAGTCGGCTTGTCGTTTTTCAGATCAAGTTGTCCGACGACTTGAAATTTAAAGAATTCCCAAGTCACCCAACTCGATAAATGCAATTAAATGCGAAAATCTTTATACTTAATTGACTTCCAAGTGATTAAAATGCGATATTGTAATCGTATGTCAAAAAAGTTATAGTGCATGAACTTGATGTTTATGCAACTTTTTAAGACCCATTATTTTGAACTGAATTTTTTTAGAGAAGTACTTAACTTAATTTTTCTGTGTTCAACTTAAATACTTAATTTAACATCATCATTTTCACTAACCACCACCACCGCTACCACCTTCGCCGCTGCCACCACCTTTCCACCTACATACCACTATTCACCCCCCAACCACTCCCCAGCGACTCACCCACTCACCCGCTGCCACCACCTTTTCCACCTACTTAATTTTAATTCATTTAATGTAACATATTTATTGAAATTTTTAAGTTCAAAAGAAAAGTGCCCTAGTGTTTTGAAATCACAAATGATCCTCTATACGACTAGTTGTCCCGACAACAATATTATGCGCAACTGGCTGTGACGCCATGTTAAATATGGCTTTGTTGAACCGATATTGTAATATTCAAATGGTAAACCATAGATATGAACCATGATATAATATATTATTTTGTGTTCTGAAATCATAATTTATTTCTATTAAAATTTTCAATGGTTATGCATCCGTATCATACAAAGTTGTGCACATGCAATACATCGAAATTCATCATCTATGAAATTCATAGATAGTTAAACATTCACTCAAAGTACAAAGAGATGTGTTAAACTGATTAGTAAATTTCAAAACCTGAATATTAATTAGAAGCTAATATGAATTAATTACATAAATTGATTGATTAGTTAATAATACAACATAACATAATAAAACTAAATGTGCTGGCATAATTCTGTTCAGCATATAGGAATGATTGAAGATGTATAAGAGATGATTTTAGCGTGTTAAACAAGTAGGGAGCTTGCCACTAATATTCACTAAATTATTCTTGTTTTATTTGATTTATTGAAGCATGTTACAAGCATGCAAATGAGAGGATAAGCTGATGACTTTACTAGAAAGCCATTTGTACCTTCATTACTAAAAAGAAACACAAACTTTTCAAGGAAAACCTTCTTCAATAATCTGGACAGCAAGGTTATCAAGAGAAATCAAGTAGGGATTCTTAATCTCTTCTTTTTAGGCTTGATGTTTTATGTTCACATGTGTTAGAGTTAAGTGTTGATTGTTCCTTATGCGTATTTGGTTACCTTAAGGCTTTATTTCAAGCTTTAATCATCTGTTTATGGTATCCACGTGAAGAAATTAAATTTTTGAAACTCTAGAACTTTGAACAGTATAGTTTGGAGATTTGAAAGTTTATGGACAGATTTTGAAGTAAAAAGATAAGCTGTCCGTAACTTTAAATCTTCAAGTAAAGGTCTACAAATGTTTAAAAAGTGGAAATTGTGACCTATGATGTTATAGTGAAATTCTAGGACGGAAAACTAAGCTAGAAATTAAAGTATAATGAAGCTGAACAATGTTAACCTTGCTGAAATATAAAGTTATGAATCTAAAATTATACTCTTATACTTTAAAGCTTTATTCCAGCTTTTATTAATTATTTTAGAGGTTGCTATAAGAAGAGATTAGCTTACTAAGCTCTAGAACATGAAAGATACATTATTTTAAGCTTAGGAAGTCTATGGGCTGATTTGAATTAACAAGATAAACGTCTCATGTCATTTTCTTAAGTAACAATCAACTAATGTATCAAGAAGTGGAGATTTATGTCTTAAAGGGAAATCAAGTTAGAATATGCATTTCTTTGAATTTTGGATTAAGCTAGTTGAATAATCATGTAATAATAAATCTGAAATTTAAGTTTAATGTCCTAACATGGCTTGTGGATTTCTCTTTAGTAACCTACTATTGTTTTACAAGTGAGTTGAGGCAGCACGAAGATGTTTGCTTATATTTTGAATAGATAAGAAATCATCCTTTTGAGTTGATAGTATGATGCGTATCTTTGGTTGTTAATGATTTGTGATTGCATATGTGACCCCTTTTATGAATGTTAATGAGGAGGTTAAGCACGGTTGTAATAATGCAAGTTTGTATTAGCAATAAGAAGGGAAAAAAAAAAATCTTACTCACGCCTTGGGGTTTTCAGGGCCGACAGTAATGATGAATGCGAAAATCAAAATCTGAAAGCAACTATCATGAAAAAGTCAAAATCCTAAGGAGTCGATAAAGAATGAGCCATAATGTGACCGATTCAGTTCTATGAAACAGCAACTAAGTCTAAGCAATTTTTTTTTCTGTTTCTGTTTCTTATTTTTATGAGCGGCAAACTGCAAGTACGTCGAACGATACCATTACAAATATGGTTGCACTTTTGTTTACAAATGAACCGATTTTCTATTATCCAATAACATTAATGGGTTAAGGGTTCATATAACGAGATACACTCACTAGCTCAGTAAAATAGTACTAGTGGGTTCTCATGAATGGAATGAAAGAAAAAATAATTTCAACAATACCAGAGTCATACTGCGGCCAAGTAGACATTGATTTTTTTGTTTGGTTTCAATTTCTGATTCTTAATAACCATCAAGTCTGTAATGGTGCTCTTGTTAACAATCTCCTGGTTTATCTAAACTCAACAACAGTGAAACAAGAATTGATTTACAAATATTGAATAACAATAATCAGCAAGGGAATTGTGCTTACCTAAATACGGACACCCTTTGATCAAAGAGAATTATTGAGTTCTCTCCTATCATGATAGCAAGAAACGGTATAAAATATGGAAATTTTCAACTGCAAATAGTAGGTGGCGACAAATCAAGGCATATACCTTCTAACTGGTGGAGCAAAGCATTAGAGCGGCTAAATGTTGCTTTCGATCACTCTAGGGATTCAAGAGATGCTAGTGATTTTTCACTGGATAAGTCTACAAATTTCTGCTTGTTAGTAATTTGAATTAATAATTAGTTCATAAAAAGATAAATATAATGTTGCTTTTTCTGTGCTTGAAGCAAGGTCTTCACATGTGATGTTGGGGGACGAAATCGGAAGTTGATTCTTCATGAAATAAATTGATTATTCACAAGAGACATTTAAAAATATAAATCTTGTTCTTAATTTTATAGAAAGTACTTGGTGTGCACTGCTTTCCAAGTTCTTAAAAGCCATTAGTCATTTCGTTAACCAAAAGGATTATTTGGTGGAGTCCAACTGCATCTGCAGGTATATTAGTTTGCACATTCCCTGCTGATCATCTTACGCTTGGTATTATTATTTTTAAAAGTAGAACGAACATGACTTAGGTGCCAACTTAGGTCTACTCTGAGAGATGAATGATATAGAAATTAAACTTGTTGTAGAAATGTGTAATCCACTTGTAGATTAATGTGGCTTGACTCACTTTTCAATTTACTCTCTGGATTTCTAACACTTAATTTATTCTTCTGAAGGTTCTTGACAAATATTACCCAAAGACTGCAAGCACATGCCCGTCTATTGGGCGTCAAGGAAAATCCTTGCGTCGGAAAAAGTGGAGAGGGATTAAGTCAGGGCTGGATCAAGAAAATTATATACCAGTTTTTTTGAATGGGAATCAGGTTAAAATGAAAACAGATGCCACTACTTCAGAATCAATTGGAGGTGAAAATTAAATTTCTTTGAAACCTAATTTCAGATGGCTTCATGAAACTTTCAAGGATAGACCGGTTATGTGTTGTCATGTATTTAGTTCCAGCATTTAATTTTAGTTAATTGGTCGAATAAACTTTTTGTAAGTACCTGAAGTTTATCTAACGTTACTTGGTATGCGTTTATGATATTTTACTGATTTTTTCTTTTCAAAAGTACAATTTCTTCATAGTTATCTAGTTTTGATTTTTGAAATGACTTAAAGGTCGGATGCCATTGGCATTTCATGTTTCATTAACATTTTTTCTTTATTCTTCATTATCTACTTTGTTGTATCCCTGAGACCCTGAACCAGCTGTATTGTCACAATAATATGTAGACGCATTGTGTTTTGTTCTCGCATCTTTGGCTGTTGTCACTATATAAATAATTGTTGATTAAAGTTGATCGAGTCTGACTTCATGTTTGGAAACTGTTAATATGCAGGTGACAGTGCATGTATTGTGTTGGACCAAAATAGTTCATGTTGTGAAAATTCTCCAAGCAACACCATTGGATTTGATGGGACTGTACATACTGATAAATACCTGCTGTTTGAAAGATTTTGTCTCAATGGATTATGCCGTCTTGGTCTTGGACCCTTGCCAGATATGAGTTTACTTGACATATGGAATGAGATTGAACCTTTCACTGTAAGCTCCTTATCTCCACGGGTTTCAATAGACAATCAACTATCTCTTACAAAATAGTCATCTCAGCCATAATGAGTTATGTGAAAGTTTTTAGTTAACTTCTTATAACTGGATATACAAACATTTGTCACTGTCGAAAGTGAATGTGCATTTATGTTGACTACAATGTTTAGACTGTGTTGCACCCCTTTTCCATTAAAAAAAAAAAGTGTTTGGCCTATACTGTAAGAGTCTCAAGCTCAGTAGCACTGGAGAATCACAAGAACTACCAGTTCATTTGATTCCCATTGCCATCATGTTAGCACAAGATTGTTTTTATGGTCGATATCCCAATCATACAATATTTATTGGGCACCTGAGTTACTCTTCTCTTTGTGCGGGGGCTTGTTTTATAGGGAGGTCTAGTTCATATATAGATTAAATGGTTCACTGATATGAAGCCCCTAGTTTTTGTGTTGTACTGTTGTAGCAGTTATTAGACTCTTAGATAGTCAGACAACGATTACGGTTGTCAGATTTGTTTGCATTTATATAATACGTGCTATTTTGACTATGATTGGTTAATTTGGAGGCATCGCGACATTGTGTCTCCCTAGCTTTTGCAACACAAGATGGATCCTGTTTGGAAATATACATCTATCAGCTTTTGTTCTTGTATCCATCGAAGTAATTATTTACATGAACAAAATTCTGACATGATTAGAAACTGTCAGTCTCTTTATTTAAGCTGCTGGAGTGCCTATTGAATTTCGTTTTTGTTGAATGCAGGGACTTGTCGGTCCTTATTGGTCTCTACGTGCAGCACTTGGCCCACTTTTGGAAACTTTAATCCTGCTTGATAGACTGTTGTATCTCCAGGAGCAAGGCAGTCAAGTGGAAGCTTTTATGGTACCTATCTTTCATCCTGTCCTATCCCCAAGAAATGTGGCCATAATTGCCAGAAAGGTTTGAATGACTGAGCTAAACAGAACATTTTTGCAACCATAGTAATAGTACATTTAAGGTTCAAGGAACATTAATGTGATACACAGTTTTATCCATATTAGGAAATGGGTTGCTCATTAACCCCTTCTTTTTACAATTCAAATATTGCTGTCACGGCTTCCGGAAACTTGCTTGGCCGTGGAAGTTTCATGACTGTCTTTGTGAAAAACACTATGCATAGAACTAGCACGGCCCATTCCTACTAATATGTTAATCAAAAGAAAAGGTTGCTTTGGATCTAATTTGAAAATGGTACCTTCTGAGAACATCAGGTATCAGAAAATTTTGCCCAAATGCTGATCTTTCCTTTTTATAATATACATGATATTGGAAAATTAAATTTTGTCTATAAAATATTGAAAGTCACACACTTATTTAAATTAGTAATTATCTAATTGATTCCTATAGACTTGTCAAGGAACATACGAAAAGACAAAGGATGGAGCGATACATTTTTGTATGTTAAATTTTGTTGTTGAATTAACAGGCTTGGAAGCAACATATTAACTAAATTCTAGAGTCACACCAGAAACAAAAAGAGTTGAAGAAGCAAATGGAAAAGATCAAAAGTGAGGGATTCCAAAAGATAAATTGACACATCCTATACAATTTACGGACGCAAATAAAAGTTTATAAAATGAAGGCAAGTTTTTACTTTTTACCAGATCTAGTACATTGGTGGAAATTACAAGTCGATTTGGGTTCGGAACAGGTTCAATGGATTCTTCTGCTACGTTAGGAACGCGAATGGTGGACTGATCTAGTCGCATGTGAACATGCTCCTATTGCACTTTTTTCTACTCAATTTTTAGTTTTGAGCATATTACTTGAGGCGACGCTTCAACATAACTTGGAAGTAATGTCTGATGGTTCGGGAGTCACATGAATTTAAGGGATAAACGAGGTGATGCCTGAGTGACCTTTAATTAAGTTTAATGGTATTTAAGGTTAAGGCATCGCCTGAGGCTAAATGTCGAAGCGATGTTTGAGTAACATTAATATAATTAATGGTATTTATGGTTCAAGAGTCGTGTTAAGCTCAATGTTGATGTGACGTCTGAGTGAGTAAATGACTTTTAAATCATTAATGAGCATTCGGGCGACACCTGACACCAAATGAGACGAAGCCTGGGATCTTACTATTCAAAGACTATATAAAAAAAAGGTTTTCTTTTCATTTCGAGCATGAATGAAAAACATAAGAACACAAACACTACTCCAGCAGTCCTTCCCTGAAGTTCCAAAGTCGCTGTTTTCAAATTTTCTTTTTATTTCAGTGTTTCAAAGTCCCGGTGATAATCAAATGCACAAAATAGTTCGACGAATAGTTCTTTGGTGCAAGAAGAGAGCTCGCCGAATCGTTGACCAAAGATCTCAACATCGAAAGGTGACGAATAATATTTTAAAGAAATTGTATAACGAACCTCGACCTTCCTTTAATTTTATAATATTTTATTAATTTCAAAATTAATTGGCGCAATCAAAGATTTGGTGTAGTAGAAGAAAAGAAAGTTGAATAGTGGTCGGCATGCATGTTAATGAGTGTATCCAGCAAGTGACGACACGATTGGAGATCATAATTAATGATAGGGGGTGCATGTACGGTCCATGAATGGTGGCAGAAACTGGGAATTCATTGACTGATTTGTCATCAAATATTAGTCTGTAGAGGTGGAGGAGGACAAGTATTTTAAAAGTCATATTGAAACACGCGCAGGATTTCAAACATGTTGACTTGTATGTGACACCTAGCACCACCCATCAATTCCTTTGTTTGTAGTTTAATTGGTTAGCCCACCTTGATGACTAGCTCATTGAGTCATAAATAAATTCTGTGTCCATTTCCCTACAAGCAAAGGTACGCTGCTCCACCACACCTCAACTTTGATTTTTTACTTGCGTACATCTTTGACCTTAATGGTTTATAATTATAATATCCTGGCCCTTAGCGTTATCCTTATGATCAGCTTTCGATGCATATGTCTACTCGGACAGTAGCATGAGACCAATGTATATTTCAATTGAATCAGTCTATTATTTTAATTATAAAGGCCAGCTTGGTTTGTCTAATATTCTAAAGAAATTTTAGTATTACGCAATATTTCTAACAATGATTTTTGCCGTCAAAATATTTGTTTTTCTGGAAATCAATTTTGTTATATTTGTGTTTCAGCTGAGCATCATCCCGTTCCCATCCAGATAACATAGCATTGACAATGTCCAAGCTATAACAACTCTCATTTTGAAATTTTGCTTCTCGTATCCACTCCAACATTCCATAAAGTGAGCAAGTCATCGATCAAGAACAATCTATTCCAACAACTATAATAATTTCTTTTGGAAAAAATGAATTTAATCTAACTATTGTGTTTCAAGCTAACCCAATTCAAAGAATTGGGACGAAGGAAAAAGGAAAGTACATTTGAATGTATGTTTGATTCCTTGCTATTGTTGTATTTTTCGTTTCTATGAGTTCCATGAATATCCCATCGGAAAACAAAGAAACTCAAGGGGAATATTTAAAATTACATTGGTTTGATCGATGCCTAGCATAATTACACTTCATGTCGACAGAAATTAAGTTGATTTTTTTTTCCAAGTTGAAAGTGGAGTTTCATATATGTAATACATTTGAAATTCTTTTCAACTCCACATTGTATCAGCCAATCTTCTATGACAAAGGCGAGTTATAACCAGTTTCACCAACGTCTGCACTGTCAAGATTGATGCGAATCATTCATAGTAAGTTGCTATTCTGGAAAGTGGATTATGTCAGAAACCGCTCATGATAAGAGTGATTTGTCCTTAATATAAAAACACGCCTACGAACGATGAAGAAGGCGGTCAGAATTAGAGGTTGATCGCAGAGTTAGAGGAGCATTTGAGAGGATCTAGAGTTTCGAGGAGCAAGAACGAGCACCTTAATGTATGTTAAGAACGATCCGCTCTTACCATAAGTCATTTTTGGCAAGAATAACTTGCCAGGAAAAAGTCACACCAACGCTGCTGATTATTCAAAACCCCTTCTCCACTCATCATACTAGTTTGGGTTGGGTTCTTCCCTTAGCCTAGGTTCCTAACATTTGGTGGTTTGAGAAGCCATGATTAGGGGAGAAAAGTGACTAGGACAGAGATAACATTTCATTCTTTTTTATACTAAATTCTTTATGCATAGCTGATACTTCCCATATTATTATTTATGCTAAATCGCCTTTGCAAATTGAAGAAAAATAAAGCTTGCTTGTGATAACTTTAATAAAAGTGAAATTGGATTAGCATGAACATATATCATTGCCCAGCCCGACTAAAAAGAAGGAAATCTTTTGATGGTCACCCATTTTTGTTTTACTTGAACAAAAAAAGAAGAACATAAGATGAGCAAACGCAACGTTTTGAACCAACATAGTTCAAAACAAAACATACCCACCGTGGTTAAAAAGAAAAGAGTAATATATAGTAGTACCTGCCAAGTACGTCTATCTGTACCTTCTTCTCTCCAATTTGTTTCATTCTAATAATTCTCCTCTGCTTTATATATACTAATTCATTCCAACCACGCCCCCCCTTGACTCTCTTTCTCTCATATCTATCTACTCTACTCTCCTCTCCTCTCCTCTCTGAGAAAAGAAAAGCCAAGCCAAGAGATGAAGCAGTTGATGCGCCGCCTCTCTCGCGTCGCCGACTCCTCCTCCCGCTACTCCCTCCTCCGCTCTCCCTCCACCAGACGCTCCCCCGCCAGCAAGCGGCGCGTCCCGGAAGGGCACCTCCCGGTGTACGTGGGCGAGGAGATGGAGCGCTTCGTGGTGAGAGCCGACCTCCTCACCCACCCTATCTTCGTCAGACTGCTCAACGAATCGGCGCAGGAGTACGGGTACGAGCAGCCCGGCGTTCTCCGGATCCCGTGCCACGTGTTCGTGTTCGAGCGCGTCTTAGAAGCGGTCCGCGTGGGGGAAGATGAATTGGTCGAGTCGCTCATCTTTTGATTTGGTTGTTAGGGAGGAGGAGGTAAACAAGTTTTGATGAGTGACTGAGTGTAAATACATAGGAGGGCTTTTGTTGGAGATGGGTAAAAGAAATATATTTGTAATCCAACTCAACTCTCTATTATTTTTCTCCACTGACTTGCTGTAAAATACAGTTTTGTTGTAGCGCTTTTAAATTGGATCAGAATATAATGGTGGGTGTGTCAACTCAAGAAGAAGCAACAATATAATGATGTGATTTGCGCTCTTCTTTCAACACCAGCTCTCCCATCCATTTTTTTCCCTGTAAGAAAATTAGAAGAGTGTCTTTATGAAAGTTATAGGTAATGAAAAGTAGGTGCGGAGTGACAATATTCTCAGAATGATTATGTCTGTGTCGGGAGGGACTAGACCATTTGTCAATTATAAGGGGTTTTAAATTAGATTCTGGAAGAGAAGAGAAGAGATTAGTTGAGATGACGGTTGGAAATGGAAACTGTGTGGCACTGCCCACAATACCATAACAAAAAAGCACCGTAGCTTTTCTAAAAACGGTCATATGATCATCGCAAGACCAAATTATAAGAGAATACATATTAATATTATCTCAACACTCCATTTGGCGCTTACAATAGCATATCATTGAAAAATATTTTATCTTTCATTTTAATAATCAGTGCAAATACTTTAAAATAGTCGATGCCAAACTTCTACAAGTATTATTACTTTCAAACATTTACCTGATTATCGGGATTGTACTTTGTCTTGTCCACTCAATTCATTCTAATTGCATTCTTGCCAACTAGTAAAAGTGTCAGCTCCCATGTCTTGTTTTCCACTATGAAAGTTATCTCCGCATCCCGATCTGAAAGTTCCAAAAAAATGGTATGTCCTCTCTCTAAAAGTCACCTAATGGGTTCCTAAAAAATCCCATTACATATTACATATCACCAATAGTTACATATGCACCTTCATTTGTTAATTCAAACATCGCCTTTGCCCATAACTCGGACATGTGACTTGTTTCTAAAATTAGCTTCGGCTATAGCGGATTCATTTAAGTAAGAAAATAACTCATTTCTCTCACTCGTATGGTTGATTCATTCGGAGTCATAGTACTAAATATGAGTGTAGTCTTCGCAATTATTCTTCATTTTGTATGCTAGAACCATATCTTACTACGCCTCAGAAGCATAAGCTTTCTTCACTTGCTCACTCTTCACATTTTCTTGGCATATTTTTTTTTAGTGTCCAAACTTTTAACACTAATAACACTGGACTTGCTATGTCCCTATGACTACATCGAACTATCCCAAATGACTACTTTTGGCTCGATCTCTTCAAACAGTGTAATTTTGACATTGACCTCGGCGTTGCCCTCCAAACTAATCTCCATGACTTGTCTTTTAAACTCGGCTTTACAGTGACTGCTCTTGGACATTTGCTTTTTTGTTCATCCTTTACTTGTATGAACATACTGAACTCATGAGTCCTCGATTAATAATTTTGATATAAACGTCTCCCTTTAATAGTTCCTACAACATATAAAATTTAGTGACTAACGAACGTTATACTTTTTCAACAACTCGTTGTTCTTTCAACAGCTGGACATAAACTGTCAAAATTGTTAACAATATGTCGATACACTTTTCGTGTCGGCCCTTCATGGTGACTCGAAATCTTGTTTTTGTGTCTGTAAACGCATCAGCGTGACATCTTTTTAGAATTATCCACGTCTCGTGTGATATTTTTCTTAGAGTTTCCCTTAATAAGTATTTTCTTCCTTTTTACGATCATTTAAAGCTTCTCCTACTATTTTGGTATTAACTAGCCTCAACCAAACTCTATGAATCTTGCGACTAGAAATTAACTTTAATTGGTTAAATTAATTTTGAAAAATTACGCTCATTGAATATCCATATCTGTTGTGGCATTATGTTGGACATGATTGAACACAATACATAAATATTGTTCTTAATGCTTCATACTCAAGACTAGCTCCGAGGCCAAATATAAGGATTAATCTAATCTCCCAAGATTAATATAAATGTGGAACACTTGAAACTAATTTTATGGTGGACTTTGATAAAAGAAAGTAAATCGATTTACCATCTAAAATAAAAATACTCTGTACAAACAAGCTTGAAAAAATTAGAGAGATAAACTGTAACAACCCCAACTCGTGCGTGTCTTGTCTCGCACCAGTTGGGAATCAAATTTGTGAAAGCTTGATAAACTAGTCTACTAGTTGTATGATCATCAACATGTCATGATACTCTTTTGAGTGAACCCTAGATTGTGGTGATCTAGATGATGGTGCTGCTGAACAATAATTAGGACAGTCTAGGCTTATAACGGCTCGAATCGGGTTCTCTGATCGGATCATTACCTAAACTCTTAAAATACAACAAACAAATAGTACAAATTGTAGGAAGGTTGAGGGATGAGGATTGCGTTGAGGGGTACTCTGATGGATTCTTTGTTCCCCCCTATGCACATTCTATAGTGAATTTGAACGAATGCTCATTTGTTCTTCGCCTATCTTCTTATACAAGTTTTGATTTTTGCAAAACTTTTGATGCGGAGCAAATGATGCTATCCTACTTGGAGAACTGGGATCATCCGAAGAAGGTGCACGCTGAGGGTGCATTTTAGCAAGTTTTACGCATCCGGTGTTAGATGGGCCATTATAATATCTTTTTCCTGCGGAAGGCCGATGGTCTAAACTCATAAGCTTTGCTCGGGATTGTCTGAGCTTTCTGGGCCATCTGACGTCGTTTCCTATTTTATTTCGAATTCTTATGTTTTTAGGATTTTTTCGCTTTCCCTATTTAATAACGCTTTGTTACGCTTAATAAGGCAGTTGAATTTTATCGAATAAAAAAATCTAGGATTTTCTTCCTTCATTCGTCGTCAATTTTCGATATTCTGCGAAATCAACGAGATTTGATCTATTGTTCTAAGTTCTATCAGAGTAGCGGTTGTGGGCTGCATCAACTTTGTTGTAACAAAGTAAGTGCAACAAAGAGTTTGAATCAAAAACAGCCATATGCTTCCAAATAAGAGGATAGGTTGTTTGTGTGCAAGTATTTCAACTTATGGGTCTCACAAATTGATCCATCGTGGATCAATTTCCGCAATAATACAAACATATAGCGGTGTTAAGATCGATTGAATAAAGATAAAGCTCCATGCAAGATGAGTAGAGCAGGTGGGAACATATGAGTGGAATAATTATGAACTCATTTAATATAAAATTCATTGATTATCATTGTGACCTAAAAGGAAGATTGATTATGGAGTAGTACTTTGAAGTACATGTCCCAACCTAACAAAGGTGAGTTTTAGCTGCAGTAATCTTTTCAACAAAACTTAGTAGGTTTACGCTACACGTCGTCAATTGATTGTAATGGAAGCATGCGTTCTGTTAAGACTTAAAAGAAGGTAGCTTAACTATAACTAGGAAAACGTTATTGCTGTTGAAGTAGGATTTTGAGTTTTTTCCCCCTTTTTTTCTGTCATGATAAAGGTAGAGGGGCACAAAACGTTTTGTTACAATTATTGCTAAAATTTGATTATTTTCTTTTCAATTTTTTTCATATCATATCGTAAGTGTGTGTTCAATATTTACTTGGATTGTGATGATCAAAAATATCATTCAATCAAAATTGTGATGATGATGGTTGAGATCCAACATGTTTTGGATTATCACGAGGTAGCTTTCAATGTTGCTGACCCTACAACAAATTTAATTATATGAATCATTCATTTTTGTGAATGATTAGTTTGCCAACAAGTATATCAATCAACAATTGATGAGGAAAAATAACAAAATGTGGGCCTTTCCGGTTTTACCAATTTTCAGCTGCTAAACCGAATCATGATGATGTGGATTAGCATTATATTGAGTACAAATTTAAAAGAGGCAAACGGATTGTCAGCAGATAACTATACGTTACGTACCCATGCATACTCGAGTCCAAAGGGGTAAGTTTTCTTCCATGCTATCCAGTCTCCACACTAAAAGTTTAAGTAAACGATCTAAGAGAACAAAATTAAACCCTGTTCCTCTGACCGTGCACACACATTTTGTAAACTCTCTTCACCTTAAAAGTCAATAAATTAGTTATTTACAGAGAACAAATTTCCAGTTTTGAATTAGTTCTCTCGAACCTTCACTATCAAATGGTCAAATACAATAGTTCTTATGTAACAAGACTCCCTCTATTACAGCTATGTCGTTGCACCACGGCGAATGCGTCTGACTCCCTCAGACTGTGATCCCTCCCTAGTCCACCTCAATCTGCCTCCCCAAGATCGTAAGTTCTCATCCTGAGAATACCAGCACTTCAACGAGATGCTTTCAAAGATCTTTCCTTAGGATTATAATCTTCTCAATGCTGCAGATATCACGAGATGCATGTATTTATATGAACGGGTTGCTTGCTCCTTAAGCCAACCGATTTAGCCTCTTTAGGCAACGAATGCTTATCTTTAAATTGTAGATAATCATCTCTTCTTAAAACTTCTTCAACCGATTTACTCTCTTTAGGCAACGAATGATCACCTTCCTAAAACTTCTCATTCTCCCGTTGATAAAATCTCGGTATCTTAAGTTTAGATAATCATCCAAACCCTACCTGCATTGAGATCTCCTTGATGCCATTTTAGGAAACTCGAATGAAACATCACTGCTGAGTGACTATTTCTAAAAATTGATTGCAAGCGGCTCTGTTCAAGTAAACTCTGGCTCACCCTCTGATCCAAGCTTGCGCTTTCTTGGTCCTGTGAACCTTGTTGGTCCGCTCGGACACCCCAGTTACAACTTAGAGACACTTGACTGATACATACTCCGTTTGCCAAAAACATGCCACACACATCCATGGGACACATGGACTTAAAAATCTCCCCCTTGGCATTTTTGGCAAAACTTCTCTACTCTCATAAGACAACCTAACTCTACGATAGCAATTGTGACCCAAAAAATTACTCGCCCTTTTTGCCAACAAAAGTGGCAAGACTATACATGACCAACCAAGACTGGGAAAAGATAGCTAGTAGAGTTCAAAAAAAAAAAAAAAACAACAAAACACAGAAACATTACCTAGGCAGGGGTGTCTTCCCATCCTCTGCATCACATGTCTGATTCATCATCAGAGTCAGATCCTTCCTCTACTTCTTCCTCCTCCAGCGGATACTTGAGATCCGTCAGCATCATCTTTGCCTCCCCATTTGCCACAACAATCTGAGATGCCAAGACTTCAAGCATTACCAGCTGCTTGTCAAGCCTCTCTATTATCTTCGAGCTGGAGGATACAGACGCAGGCTTCTTTGACATAGTTATCCCACCAGATGGTTCCTCGGAGACTGGAACATTGACATCCACTTGATGTTTCCTAGTGTAAAGCTTGTAGACAGTGCTGATTTCTACTTTCCATAAGGTCTAGAACATATTTGCCACGTCATTCATGTCCCAACACACCTGCTTCAAACTCTACTTCACCCAACAAGAGAGACATACATCAGAAACTCTACCTCTTGATGCTTAACAAGTTCAACAGTTCCTTAAGCATTATTTGAGAACTGGTCAAGCCTTCCTGAATCTGACTAAGTGTCGACAACTCATAGACCCAAGGCGATTCTAAGTGTTTCAAATTGAGAATTGTTCAAGGCTTTTGTGAAAATATCTGCTAACTTTTTATCGGCGGATACATGTTTCAGAGTGATGATCTTCTGTTCAACCAACTGATGCTGATTAAATTTCCCCATAAACATACTGAAGTTCTTTGCCAATAGAACCATTTGTGCAGACATTTCTTCCTCATCTTCGCTAGTTACAGATATCTTATATTTGAGTGCAACCCTCGCGATCTTTTCTAAAGTGCCTCATAATTCAACTTCATTTCAGACGTTCGAAGGGATCCCATTAGTATGTCAAGTCTTATTACTTTTACGCCCTGAGCTTTCTCAATGACGGTTACCTTCATTACGTATTTCTAGGAAAGAGAACGCAAAAAGTTTCCGACTAGTTTCTCATTACTAATTGGTTCTCCAAGTGAATGGGCTTCATTGGCCATGCCCAGTAATTTGGCGTTGAAATATGTTATTGATCCATCATCCTTCATTTTCAGATTTTCAAATCTGGTAGTGATCATCTGCATCCGAGACTGCTTCACCTTGTCAGCTCTTTCGAATGTTGTTGAGGAAGTTCCACACATTTTTAGCAGCTTTGAAATTTCACAGTGTCTCACTTAGACAGATTTGTGAACTAGCAGTTGCTGCAACACACTCTTGTTCATAAGAAATAATCTCAGCAAGCAATGAACAAAGGCACAGGTTTGTTCACCCAGTTCGGCCAAACTGCCTACGTCTGGGGAGGACTATTCTCCAGTCCTCAATCCACTCAACCAAAGGTCCCAAGCACACTCGGTTACAACGCACGCAACCTATCCTACTTTAACCCCGTGTGGATCACACAACACAATCAGAACAAGCTCTGATTTGTGTCAGCACACCCTCTACAATATGTCAGTCTAGAATAGCTACAATCCTCTCAAGGAACTTAGCCTATTCTATACTACACTACTCAGCAGAGTTGCTGCAGCAACAGCTGTAACACACAGCTGAAGCACAATGTCCGCGTCGCTCCAAGGCCTTCTGCCGAGCCGATCGAACCACTCCAAGAGCGCTGCACACTCTGAGTAACTCCCCCTCACTCAGTGACCACCTGTCACTAGTGAGTTCTTCCGCACGAACTTCCACCGAGCCTTCCACCCATCAGTTCTTCCGCGGCTGCCTTTGATCAACCAACAAGCTCCATAGCTCTGAATTGGCTTCCAGATCAATGCACAAATCAGTCTCTGCAAGACCTGATTCTCTTCTGCAATGCTCACCACAGCTCTGCGCTCAACGCTCTGCCCGTGTGTGTTTGATCGAAGAACAACGTCCGTAGCACCCAGAAAATTCCTTCTCTGAAATCTGTGTCTACTCTAGTGTATCACTCCGCTTCGATCAGCCTCTTCAGCCCTAACACCTTCTGCTTAAATACCCACACCACTTTAGGCAGTTTCTAGGTTTAGGCCATTGACCCACAAGATCAATTATCTCCTAAAATCTAGGAGATTAGATTTGATAAATAACTCTAATGCAAATCTCCTTCTCTGACACGTAAACCATGCTGGAATATGCTCAACAGTAGTTTAGAAATACTTCTAAGAACTCTCACAAAGCTGCCATACCTTCAAAACGCTCCCAGCACAAAACTGCTACTCGAACAGTTGATACAGCACTTGAACCAGCACCTGCTGCAGCATCCCCTGCTGTATCTGCTGCTGGTTCACTTCTGCTGGCCTGCTTGATTGTTGAAGCTGCAGCAGCTCCTTGTTCACTTATGTTGGTTTTGTCAAACCTGCCATACTTGCATCATCAATCTCCCCCTTGGCATTTTGACAAAACCACCAGAAATCTAACTTGAGAAAATCTACTTCTTAGCCTGCGCTTTCTCCTCCCCCTTTTTGGAACAAATGACAAGGGGGGGTGTGACACGGAGGACTTATGGGGGCAACACACAGAGCCCTAGAGAGGCTCTCAGATCTTCAAACCGGGCTGCATCCAGAGCTTTGGTGAAGATATCAGCAAGCTGTTTGGCAGACACAACATGCTGGAGCGAGATAACTTTCTTTTCAACAAGATCACGAATGAAGTGATGACGAATGTCAATGTGCTTAGTTCTGCTGTGCTGAACCGGGTTCTTGGATATGCTGATGGCACTCATATTGTCGCAGAAGAGAGTCATTTCAGCTTGAGCAATCCCATACTCACTCAGCATTTGCTTCATCCACAACATTTGTGCACAGCAGCTCCCAGCAGCAATGTACTCAGCCTCGGCAGTGGATAGAGAAATGCTATTCTGTTTTCTGCTGAACCAAGAGACCAGGTTATTCCCCAAGAAGAAACATCCGCTCGAAGTGCTCTTCCTGTCCTCTGAGCACCCTGCCCAGTCTGCATCACTGTATCCGACCAGATTAGCCTTTGTGTCTTTAGTGTACCACAAGCCATAGCCCACAGTCCCGCCAACATACCGAATGATACGCTTGACCAACTGCATATGACTGTCTCTGGGACAGGCTTGAAATCTGGCGCAGACTCCTACTGCATAGGAAATGTCAGGACGGCTGGCAGTCAGGTAAAGCAAGCTCCCAATCATGCTTCTGTAGACAGTTTGACTCACTTCCAAACCGTGCTCGTCTTTGATGGCTTTCACATGAGTGGCAGCAGGAGTACGCTTGTGACTTGCCGAGTCGAGCTGGAATTTCTTCACAAGAGACTTGCTGTATTTACTTTGAGCAATAAAGATCCCATCCATTTTCTGAGTAATCTCCAAACCAAGAAAATATGAAAGTTCTCCCACCATGCTCATTTGAAATTCTTGCTGCATGTGTTTCACAAACTGCTTCACCAGGTGCTGGGACTTGGATCCAAAGATAATATCATCCACATATATTTGAGCAATGATCACATCAGACTGAGTTCTTTTGACAAACAAGGTTTTGTCAGCTCCCCCTCGGTTGTAGCCATGTTTTTCCAAGAAAACTGTCAACCGCTCATACCATGCCCGAGGAGCCTGTTTTAGTCCATATAAAGCTTTCTTCAACTTGTACACCTGTTCTGGATGGTGAGGATCTTCAAAGCCTTTTGGTTGAGAGACATAAACTTCTTCAGAGAGCTCTCCGTTCAAGAACGCACTTTTAACATCCATTTGATATAATTTGAACCCCAAGCAGCAAGACATTGCAAGCAGCAGTCTGATAGCCTCCAGGCGAGCTACTGGAGCAAATGTTTCATCAAAGTCTAGACCCTCAATCTGAGAATATCCCTGGGCAACCAGTCTGGCTTTATTTCGTGTAATGTTGCCCTTTTCATCAGTTTTGTTTTTGAACACCCATTTTGTGCCTATAATGTTTACCCCGATTGGTCTGTCTACCAGATCCCAAACATCATGTCTTTCAAACTCTGCCAATTCCTCCTGCATAGCCATAACCCCGAATTCATCACTCATGGCCTCCTTGAAATTCTTTGGTTCAATGCTAGACATGAAACATGTATTGAGATAGGCATGACTTCGGGTTCTTCTTCTGTCTGAGGGATCCCCAATCACATTTGTCAAGGGATGATCCTTCTGTATCTTCTTTGGAGGCTGCCTTGAAGGTGGATCGGGAGCCTCAGTGTGAAAATCGTCAGACAGGCTTTCTGATTGGTCGTCTGGAATTTCTGCTTCAGTACTTGCTGTAGCATCTGCTGAAGTCGCAGCTTGTTCACCTCTGGTCTGTCTATCAAGCATTTCTTCAGGATCAGAGTCTTCTTCACCAGTGTCAGAATCAGAGATAGATGCTTCGTCTGTATCATTTACAACCACATTTATGGACTCCATGACAGTCTTTGTTCGCTGGTTGAAAACACGATATGCCCTGCTGTTCGTTGAGTAACCCAAGAACATTCCAGGATCACTTTTCGGATCAAGTTTCTTTCTATACTCCCGGTCTCTCAGAATGAAGCAGTCACTTCCAAAGATATGGAAGTATTTAACCGTGGGTTTTTTCTGATTCCAGAGCTCATAGCAGGTCTGCTTGGTTCCCCTCCGCAAGGTGACTCTATTGATGATGTAGCATGCAGTATTCATGGCCTCTGCCCAGAATTTCAGAGGAATCCTCTTAGCATGGATCATCACTCTGGCCATTTCTTGAATTGTTCGATTCTTCCGTTCCACCACACCATTTTGCTGAGGGGTAATGGGAGAGGAGTACTGATGTGTTATACCCCTTTGTTGACAGAATTCATCCATGTCTTTGTTTTCAAATTCTCTGCCATGATCACTGCGAATGCTGCTGATTCTAAGATTCTTCTCTTGCTCTAGCCGAGACACCAGTGACACAATGACACTCACAGTATCTGATTTTTCTCTGATAAAATCAATCCAAGTGAATCTAGAATAGTCATCAACACAGACAAATGCATACCTCTTCTTGCCTAGGCTCTCGACTTCCATTGGTCCTGAAATTTCACAGTGTCTCAATCCGGCAGATTTGTGAACAAGCAGTTGCTGCAGCACACTCTTGTTCACTAGAATTAATCTCAGCAAGCAACAAACAATGCACAAGTTTGTTCACCCAGTTCGGCCAATCTGCCTACGTCTGGGGAGGACTATTCTCCAGTCCTCAATCCACTCAACCAAAGGTTCCAAGTACACTAGGTTACAACGCACGCAACCTATGCTACTCAACCTCTTGTTGACTACTCAGCACAATCAGAACAAGCTCTGATTTGTGCCAGCACACCCTCTACAATATGTCAGTCTAGAATAGCTACAATCCTCTCAAAGAACTCAGCCTATTCTATCCTACACTACTCAGCAGGGTTGCTGCAGCAACAGCTGTAACACACAGCTGAAGCACACTGTCCGCGTCGCTCCAAGGCCTTCTGCCGAGCCGATCGAACCACTCCAAGAGCGCTGCACACTCTGAGTAACTCCCCCTCACTCAGTGACCACCTGCCACTAGTGAGTTCTTCCGCACGAACCTCGACCGAGCCTTCCACCCGTCAGTTCTCCCGCGGCTGCCTCTTGATCAACCAACAAGCTCACCAGCTCTGAATTGGCTTCCAGATCAATGCACGAATCAGTCTGTGCAAGACCTGATTCTCTTCTGCAATGCACACCACAGCTCTGCGCTCAACGCTCTGCCCGTGTGTGTTTGATCGAAGAACAACGTCCGTAGCACCCAGAAAATCCTCTCTCTGAAATCTGTGTCTACTCTCGTGTATCACTCAGCTTCGATCAACCTCTTCAGCCCTGAACCCCTTCTGCTTAAAAAGCAGCACCACTTTAAGTAATTTCCAGGTTTAGGCAATTGACCCAACAAGATCAATTATCTCCTAAAATCTAGGAGATTAGATTTGATTAATATCTTCAATGCAAATCTCTTTCTCTGACTAGCAAACCTTGCTGGAATATGCTCAACGGTATTTTAGAAATTCTTCTAAGCACTTTCACAAAGCTGCCATACCTTCAAAACGCACCCAGCACAAAACTGCTACTCGGACAGTTGAACCAGCACTTGAACCAGCACCTGCTGCAGCATCCCCTGCTGCATCTGCTGCTGGTTTACTTCTGCTGCCAGTTTGATTGTTTGAGCTGCAACAACTCCTTGTTCACCTTTGCTGTAGCTGTTTGCTGCTGCTGGAATTTCCTAAATGCATTAGGAAACAATCCCATCAATTCTAAGGAAGATCCTCCAAGATCTCTACAAGATCATATCTTCACTTCAACAAATCTGCCCTTGTTCTTCAGAGACACTCCAGAAATATTCTCCTGAATATTCAGCTCTTTCCGGAAGCCCTTCGGTCCACTGATTTGTTGTTTGAATGCAATCTTCGAGAAAGCTAAATTTCTGCTACAGCATTTGTGTTGCAGCATCTGCTGTAGCACAAGCTGTCTGAAGGTGTGCAATACTTCTGCTGCTGAACTTCTGCTCCAGAGGTTGCTATTGCACTTGCTTACTCCACTTGAGTACTGAGATAGTCACTCTGCCCAGATTGCACAAGCTGATGTCTTCATGATCTCTTTCAGATTTTCGAGCGCCCCAAGACAACATTAAGTCGCGCGCCTCGTGAAGACATTAGCCACTTAATGTCTTCATCTGGAGCGCTACTTAATGTCTTCATCTGGAGCGCCACTTACTGAGTTTGCTCACTCTGGAATGCTCTTCATCAGCTGTTTTCTTTCCATACTTGCTGTAGCAAGCTCTAGTTCACTTTGTAGGAGTTTGTCAATGATGCCACATACCTTCACAGGTCCCATCAGATCCATGTGAATCAGCTGAAGAGGCCTGGTGGTACCAATATCTTTGACTCGAGGATGTGAGGCCTTCTTCTGTTTTCCAATCTGACAATCTCCACAGATGGAGTCTGTCTCTCCTTTCAGCAATGGAATTCCTCTGACCAGCCCTTCTGTGGCAATTCTCTTAAGAGTTCTCAGGTTAACATGTCCCATCCTTTTGTGCCATAAGGTCATTTCCTCAGCCTTTGTCAGCATACATTTCTGAATCCGTGAGTTTGAACTCACATTGAGAAGATAACAATTGCTCTTGGATCTGGCTCCTTCCATTATGCACTTTCCAGATTTGTCGAGGACTTGACATGAGTCTTTTGTAAACTTAACTTGTTTGGTCCCATCACACAGCTGGCTGATGCTGATGAGATTAGCCTTTAACCCTTCCACCAAAAGAACATTGCTCAAGCGTGGCATTCCTTCCACAGCCAAAGTTCCTCTACCCAGAACTCTTCCTTTCAGACCATTACCAAACTTCACACGTTGTTCCAGACAGGGAGTAATGTTCTTCAGAAAGGATCTTTCTCCTGTCATATGACCTGAACAGCCACTATCAAAGTACCAGCTGATCTTGTCCGAGGTGCTAGCTGTGCTGACAAGAGCGAGGTGCTGAGTCTGCACATGTTTCTGCCTGACAGATTCCCTGGGTGATGCTGTTCTGGCACGAGCTGAGAAACAGTTTCTTTGAATATGACCTTTGCGACCACAGTTGTAGCATTTTTTAAACTTCGAAGCTCTCTTGTAACTGTGATGTAGAGGTTGCTGTAGCAGGTCCTGGTTCAATTTTTTGTGTGTTTTTGTGACTCTTCTAGCAGACCTGTATCTGGCTATGTTGCATTCATCTTCACTCAGCTCTTTCTCATCTTCACTTCCACTAGCAGAGAGAGCATTCTTTTTCATCCGTTTGCTGGTACAGTTGATTTGTCGATGACCGTAGCCTGCACAATTCCAGCATCGGACTCCTTTCTTCACTTCTTTCTTTCCGTCTTCACTCTGAGCCGGTTCCTTTCCTTTTCTTTTATTTTCTCCACCTCTTCTGAATTTACGTGAGGATGAGCTTTGTCTAGTTCTTGAGTCCATGTTTTTCAGAAGTTTTCCTAGGTTCTTGACCATCATACTCAGCTGATCCTCTGCAACTGACTGCTTGATTTCTGCTTCAGCTTTCAATCCAACATTCTTGTCCTTGGAAGTGGTGTCCTCTTTGACCAGTTTCATCTCAAATTGTTTGAGAGACCCCATCAGCTCTTCCAGCCTCATGAATCTGACATTTTGCGCTTCTTCAATAGCTGTCACTTTCATGTCGAATTTTGTGGGCAATGATCTGAGAACCTTTCTGATAAGCTTCTCTTCAGGGATGGGCTCACCAAGGGCATGAGCTTCATTTGCAAGATCACAGAGTTTCGCATTAAACTCAGTGACTGTTTCTTCATCCAGCATCCTCAGGTTCTCAAATTGTGTGGCAATTATCTGGAGTCTTGACAGCTTCACTCTATCAGTTCCTTCATGGGCAGTTTGCAGAATCTCCCATGCTTGCTTGGCCATATCACAGTTTGAGATCAACCTGAAATTATTAGCATCAACTGCAGCAAAAATTGCATTCAGAGCCTTTGAATTACCAGTTGCTGCAGCACCTTCTTCAGCAGTCCACTGCTCTTCAGGTTTTATTCTTGTCACTCCTTGCTCATCCATGGTGATTGGAGGAGACCACTGAATCACAACAGCTCTCCATGTCTTCTCATCAATAGCCCTGAGAAAAGCTTTCATTCTAGCTTTCCAATATCCATAATTGCTCTCTTCCAATAATGGAGGTCTGCTTGTGCTCTGTCCTTCCTTCATTGTCTTGGCTTCTTCAGAGACACTGTAGGATCTTTTAACTCTGTGTGTCGAGTTCCCGCTCTGATACCAATTGAAATTTCACAGTGTCTCACTTAGACAGATTTGTGAACTAGCAGTTGCTGCAGCACACTCTTGTTCACAAGAAATAATCTCAGCAAGCAATGAACAAAGGCACAGGTTTGTTCACCCAGTTCGGCCAAACTGCCTACGTCTGGGGAGGACTATTCTCCAGTCCTCAATCCACTCAACCAAAGGTCCCAAGCACACTCGGTTACAACGCACGCAACCTATCCTACTTTAACCCCGTGTGGATCACACAACACAATCAGAACAAGCTCTGATTTGTGTCAGCACACCCTCTACAATATGTCAGTCTAGAATAGCTACAATCCTCTCAAGGAACTTAGCCTATTCTATACTACACTACTCAGCAGAGTTGCTGCAGCAACAGCTGTAACACACAGCTGAAGCACAATGTCCGCGTCGCTCCAAGGCCTTCTGCCGAGCCGATCGAACCACTCCAAGAGCGCTGCACACTCTGAGTAACTCCCCCTCACTCAGTGACCACCTGTCACTAGTGAGTTCTTCCGCACGAACTTCCACCGAGCCTTCCACCCGTCAGTTCTTCCGCGGCTGCCTTTGATCAACCAACAAACTCCACAGCTCTGAATTGGCTTCCAGATCAATGCACAAATCAGTCTCTGCAAGACCTGATTCTCTTCTGCAATGCTCACCACAGCTCTGCGCTCAACGCTCTGCCCGTGTGTGTTTGATCGAAGAACAACGTCCGTAGCACCCAGAAAATTCCTTCTCTGAAATCTGTGTCTACTCTCGTGTATCACTCCGCTTCGATCAGCCTCTTCAGCCCTAACACCTTCTGCTTAAATACCCACACCACTTTAGGCAGTTTCCAGGTTTAGGCCATTGACCCACAAGATCAATTATCTCCTAAAATCTAGGAGATTAGATTTGATAAATAACTCTAATGCAAATCTCCTTCTCTGACACGTAAACCATGCTGGAATATGCTCAACAGTAGTTTAGAAATACTTCTAAGAACTCTCACAAAGCTGCCATACCTTCAAAACGCTCCCAGCACAAAACTGCTACTCGAACAGTTGATACAGCACTTGAACCAGCACCTGCTGCAGCATCCCCTGCTGTATCTGCTGCTGGTTCAGTTCTGCTGGCCTGCTTGATTGTTGAAGCTGCAGCAGCTCCTTGTTCACTTATGTTGGTTTTGTCAAACCTGCCATACTTGCATCATCAAGCTTCACAAGTTGAGATTAACCTGAAGATGTCTGGTTTGACAACATTAAAGATTGCGTTGAGTGCTTTTGCATTTGTCGCTGTAGTTCGGTCCTCATCAGCCGTCCACTGATTTTCTAGTTTAGGATAGGTTACACCATCTGGGTTAATGATCATTGGAGGATCATACTTGGAGATCACAGCTTTCCATGCCCGATAATCGATTGATTTGATGAAAGTTCTCATGCGAGTTTTCCAGTAGGGATAGTTCGAACCATCGAGAAGCGGAGGACGAGAGATGTTTTATCCTTCTTTGGTACTCATCTTGAATAACGTGATTACAGCCCCTGAATCACACTCTATACAGTGAGTGTCTCGCTCAGATACCAATTGAAATTCACATGTCTGTCTCACTGTGACTATTCCTGTTGAGGTATGACATACCTTGATAAAAATACACAAAGTTTCTGCTTCAGCAATCCTTGAAGATTTGAAGCTGGAGCACAATCTGAAGAATTCGTGATGACCCAAAGCTAGAACAGAATACCCGATCGTCTTGATGGTGCACGAAGAGGCTCCAACAAGTTGCGGCAGACATTGCGGAAGTTCAGGGTGTATGTAATGCCCCAATTTGTCTCACATCAATTGTGAGAGGTGTTTGTGATTGCTTAATAAGTAAGACTACGAACTATCTTGTCACCAACATACGATGGTTTTTGAGATGAACCCTAGGTTGTGGTGACCTAGGGGATGTCGGTGACAAGAGACAGTTGGGACAGGCTATACTTATAACGGCTTGGATCGGCCTTTCCGGTCGGGTCGTTACACGTGCAAACGTCATCTAGTGTCTGGAGAAACGACAGCACAAGGACGAAAAAAGATTAAGATCCGAGAGTTCAAATTAGGTGACGGAATCTTCAACAACCTTGCTACAATCTTGGAGAAGCTTTTGATAATGACGGCAATGAGGTTTCCGTCTCTAGTGATCTGAAAAGCTTCAAAAGGAAGGTGGAATGCAGCTATTTAGGGGCACGAACAGAGAGAGCAAAGATAGAGATGCACATTAATATAAGTAATATCATTATTCAAACCAAGTGTTAGATTTACTTGTTAAAAAAATATTGTACACCCACCACCTTAAGTCTAGGATCCATACAAGAGGCTAAACAACCAATCAAGAGAATATTCTCCCAATACTTTTTAAATTTTGCTTCCATGGGAGAGCAAATGTCAACATAAAAGTCTGAACTCCTATGTTTTTGAAAACATGTAGACATAATAAATAATTGATGTAATAAAAAAAAGGAGAAGTGGGAAAATAAGTACCACCCAATTTGTTAATAGCAACATAAAAAACTTCTAATGAAAGAATCGATTCGGCCTTATGCCAATCTTCTTCATCAATTGAATTTTGAAAGTTTCTTTCATTCTAAAAACTTATAATAACATCTTTACAAAACATATAACATTTAAGCATATCTCGTGTCGAATTCTATCTAGTGATCACATCTAGATAAAACTGTTTATACCGTAAGTTATGAAATTTACAAAGATCTTTAAATTCTTGTTTACGACGACCATTTGATTGAATATATTTAAGTGCGCCTCTAATTTTCTCTATGTGTGACTTGATAATTGCACACAAAAATTAATAATATGACATGCACATCTAATATGAAATAATTTACCACCAAGAATTGGTTTGAGGCGGGTGATTAAATGTGCGACGTAACATTATTATTAGATGCATTGTCAAATGATATTGAAATAACTTTTCCACCTAATCCAAACTCATTTACAGTATTTTTAATCATATGTGCTATAAAAAGTCCCATCTATGGATGCTCCATAGGTTTAAACATAAGAATTATTTTTTGCATCACCCGATCAATATAAATCCAATGATCAGTTAAACAAATATATACATATCCAAAAGGAAAAGTCCAAATATCAGACGTTAAAGAAATCATACATTTCACATCTAAAAACATATTAATTAGTGTTTGTTTTTTAAGGTTAAATGTACGAAATTCTCGAATAGTTTTTCTTGAATTCTCCTTAAAATATGGCTGTAAATATTTTTAATAAAACTAATAAACTTAGAATCATCACCTACTGAAAAAGGTTGTTTAGCCGATATTATATATTTAGCTAGACCAATACGAGCTTTAACTTCTGAGTAATGTCATTTTGGTCCCGGTTGTTCACAAGGTTGTACACTATCAGTTCCGACGGGCTCACCAGCTAAAGTAGTTTTATTTGAATCATTAACCAATCCGGATGGTTTTTAGCAATATGCATTGAAAACGTACCCATACCCCCTCCCACTGAAATTTTATACTCTTGTCCACATTTTTTACATTTGGAAAATCTTACATTATCCTTCCAAATTATTTCAAAATAAATCCAAACAGAAGATTTATGCATGTGTTCATTTCTCCTAGAGGTAGAGGTGGATGATGATGTGACGGTGTGAGTATTCGATAATGAGTTTGGAGCTTCGTCCATCCTCGGAGCACTATCCACACGTACACTATTTTCCACCTCATTCTCATCATTAAGAAAAAGATATTCAAAATTATAGAGATTAAAATTTTCCATGGTAAACAAATGTAGCAAATACAATACAATTAATATCTAAATAGTAAAATAAAATATACTGAAGTGAATATTTGAACTTGAAGAATTGAGAAGTCCGTTGCTTGCAAAATTGAGACTTGAGCACTTGAGAAGAAGAGAGGTTTTAGAGAGTTGTTGGATTGTAAAACATGATATAAGGATGATGTATTTATAGAATTTGGGAATGAGATCAAAATTTTGAAATTTTGAAATTTTTGTACTTCCAACGGCTATATTTTTGTCGTGGGTCGAACTCGTGGGTCGGGCGAGCTGGGTCAGGGCTGGGCTGGGTCGAACCTGGGCTGACTAGAACTTTTTTTGGTGGACCCAACCCGACCCACGAGCTGTAACTCAGCTCACTCGACCCACGGATTGATGTGTTCGGGCCAGCCCACGACTCACTCGGGCTGGCCCCCTGGTTGCCTAACCCATTTCCATCTCTAACATCCATGTGACACATGAACTTAACAAGTTTGACCTTTTTAGTCAAATTTAAAATTTAAATTGTTCTTTTCTCAAATTAGTTAGCGAAATATTTGTACCTATAACCACTGTTAACAACAACGCCTAAAACCCAGCCAACACCAACTTGGTGTTGCCATGTAATCAACATGAGGGTTTATAACGCCTCACCAAAGGATCCGATCCAAGCCGTTATAAATCTACCATATCCCAACTGTCTCTAACCACTACCATCTTCTAGGTCATCACAACCCGAGTCCACACAAAATACTATGTTATGATGACGAAAAGTTAATTGGTAGACTTACTTATTAAAGCAATCACAAAGACATCCCAACTGATATGTGATAACTTGGGTGTTACATATGTTGACAGTGTTGCAACAATTTATGCGTGCGAAAACCAAAATGTTCCTTTAAATGACACAACTAAATAAAAAATTAAAAGTTGATTGAAGGTTGATGCAAAACCAGAGTAAGGAAAGAGTTGAGGGTCGTTCGGCGATTTTCTTAAAGCGTGATTGGCCTCTTATCAGTGATAAGATTCTTGGTCAACCTCTTTCCAGGATAGAACAACTGAGGAACAATCCTTCGCGCACTAAGAACTTGCTTCTTGAACTTCGTGTATCTTTCACAATCATGGAAAACTTGGAAGAAGAGTTAAACACTCAAAACACGAAAGTGAAGCCTACTTTAAGCAGGGATTGCTAGAGAGCTTCTTGTGTCTCAATGTGTTGCTCGTTTTTGTCATGTGTCCAAATGAAGAGAAATGGTTTACTTATGTAGGCACACTGGATGTAACGCTTTACTCATGTGTTGCTGTTGCGAGTTGGAAGATTCAGCTAGAATTCCACCGGTTGTTGTTATTTTAGTATCCTCCAACTGGTGTATATCTCCTTTTTTCTCCTACAGCCAAGGGCATGCATCCATCTTGTACTCCATCGACATGCATATTCCACATGGCTTCCATGCTGGCACGTGAGTGAACACGAGATTGTTGAGTAGGTTATTCACCTCTTTCGGCTCATGGGAGGCGTCCGCCTTGGTGACGAGCTTCTGTCTACCATGCTCCGTCGTCTCTGAAAGTTCAACGCGCTGTTGTTATCTTGAACCAAAAGTTACTATAGCAACCTCTGGGTCACTTTGCAAAATTGTCTTGCTAAGGAAGAACCTGGAAAACACAAGCACTTTGTTCACCCAGTTCTGCCAGTGCCTAAGTCTGGGAGGACTACTCTCAGTTCTCAAGATTCCACTATTACCGGTTAAAGTACAAAGGCTCCATTTCTCAGCCTACGTTAGACAACCTCTACTTCTAACATATCTAGAATATCCGCTCAGTCTGATCACACAGACTAGCATTCTCTGCTCAATATATTCAACATAATGTAAATAAAGGAATGCTACATATCTGATCAAACAGACTTAGCCTATCCTTTTAGAAAGTATTATGACAGGATGCCTATAGCAACTTACTGTATCAAAATGCTCTACCTCAGATTCTCCGAGCTCCCTCAGCTACTTCTATCCGACTTCCGTGAGTCCTCACAACTCTCGCGATGCTTCCCCCTTGATCAGTGCCCTTCTGTCAGCTATCGGGTGCTTTGCTTTCCTCTATCGATCGTCCGTGACAGGTTCACCCGTGACGATTCTTCAACGCTTATGTACTTGATCTTCAATGAATCTCCGCTCTAGTTGAACTTGCTGATCAAACG
>OY787608.1:13639558-13874741 GCA_963678935.1 Umbilicus rupestris | reverse complement strand
CATGAAAACACACTCTCTTTGCTCTTTCTTATCGCTCTTTCTTTGTGTGTGTGTTCGTTGTGCGTCCTAAGCTGCCCTTATATACTGGCAGCCCTCGGGGAATATAGAAATCCTAGCCTCCCTAAGATTTAGAATACTTTCTAAATCTCTTTTAGCGATCCCGATCTTTTCCTAGAACTTAGCAAGTTTGTTGATAGATGGTTGTAACAACCTTCTTTCCAAAAACCCTTTTTAGAACCATATCTGTAACTCAATCTTTGAGAACTAATTTGGGCAATTGGTTCCTACGGAAAATTCCTAAACGATTAGGAACTTTCTCCGGACATCAAATCTGGACTGTCTTCACGATGCTCCAACTGCTATCTCCACAAGATGCTGTAGCATCTTGCTAGATCATCTTTCACAGTTTTTGTCAAGGATGCCACACACCTTAAAAGTCTTCATGCACCTTGCATTCTCGAAAGCACCCTAGATCAAATCCCAAACTTCCTTGGGGTATATTTTCATCATAAACCAGCTGCTGCATCTAACATCTTATGCTCGAATGGGATCAAGCCATGACAAAGTTCTCAATTAGCATGCATTGTGGCATTCCTTGGTTGTGATAGCTTTACTCCAAGTTTATGAATCGCCTCATTCCTCAAATGTGTGGCAAAAATGAGGCGACGCCTCATTCCTCAGGCGTCGTCTGGGTTGGTCAATCATATGAGCCCACGCTTGGAAATTCAAGGTAAAAATTTTCATTCTCTCTAAGCTTATTATCATGCAAATTCTACTCTACGAACAAGAAAATCCGAAAGGTCTGGTTTAACATCCTGACAAAGACGTAGGGAGTTGAGGTAATAAGACAGTTATGTTAAATGATGTGGTATATACCAAGTTATAGAAAAGACTACCTTCAAAAAGAAAGTTGGATCATAAAAGTTTGCCACGAGGCAACAACCTGTCACACCTTAATCTCAATGTCTTAATATAATGGGAGAAGGCAATCAACTCCCAAGAAAGGAAATTTTGAGATTTTAAAAAGGTATTGTTGATGACGTAGACGGATCATGTGAGAGAGGATTTCATAATCCCGCATTTTGAACTCAACGAAACCGGTTTTATTTTGCCATGATAAGCATATACAGTCTAACTGTTAGCCCAACCAGACCCGTAGAAGAAAGCCCACGATTTGGAGGATCCAAGGCTGACTTCTAGAATCTTCTTAATAAATGTTGAAGATATTTTGGGTATAGGTTAATCTCCACCAAACATTGATGATACATGTATGTGCGTGATTGATAGAGCCTATTTATACGCGCTATTTAGATCCTAATACTATGCTTGTTTGCATTATTTTGTGTACAAGATTACTGGTTTCCGGTGTTTTTATATTCCAGGGCGAAACGAGGGCCTAAGTCGGATATGTGCTAATAGGCGCGTTTAAGGAGCGCAACACTTAGCCTGCGGAGCTAGCAGCGCAAACAGGATAGGAAGTGGCAGATTCAGAGTGCGGTGCGCAGACCGACTGTGCGAACCAATGTGCACAGTGCGCCATGCGCAAGATAGTGGTGTTTCCAAATCTTGACACCATAAGATTTGGAAGTTGCCAAGATTGTCCTCATGAGCAGTATATAAAGAGAGGAAGGCTAGGGTTTGAACACACACACAAAAACGAAGGAGAGAGAGCCAGAATTGAAAAACACACGAGCTACTGCGAGGACCTGCGCTAGCCGACTGCGCCAGCCGAGACACAGCAACCTCCACGCACCTGCTTGTTACTGTTTTCTTGGATACTTTACCTGTTATTTATTATTTCTATGATGTTTACTACTAGCATGTCTAGCTAAACGCTTTGTATCGGTTGGGCATGGTTCTATAAGTATTTCCTTTGAGACTTGTGCTTAATGCATAGTTTGTTTGCTTGTATTAATTCTGTGCACACGGTTGACAGCTAGTTGCATGAGTAGGGGAAGCCTTGAACCGCAATCTTACTCTTACTACTTGTTCGTTATATGTTAAACTAGTTGGTAGCTTGACGGTGACAACTAGGAGTAACGCGCTAGGATAATCAGTTGCTACTGTGACAGGATTCGTAGCTGCTTAGACTAGTTTCAAGAATTAATGGCTCATGAACTTTGATCGGAACATGCGCACATGTTAGGAAGCCTTGATCGGACACTAACTTCAGTAAATCGAACTATAGACGTTTGGAGTCAATGATAAGGAATACATTCATAGAGGATTGTCTGCACCGATACTTGGGAGAACACAGTCGCTGACCACCTGAGCAGGATCGTGAAAGCAGAGGAGCTAGGGCGGATCACGAAGACATTCCCTGACTAGCATCTGATGGCGCTGACAGGTAAGGTACCATGGTATGCGCACATTGCGAATTACCTGGTCACAGGTACGTTTCCTCCTCATTTCACTAAAACCCAATGCATGAGATTAAAGCATGAGTCCAGGTATTACATTTGGGATGATCCGTATATGCTCAGAATAGGATCTGATCAGATTTTGAGGCGATGCGTGCCTGACCATGAAATTAACTCTGTTTTGATGTTTTGTTATGCGCACGCATGTGGAGGACACTTTGGTCCAAAGCGAACTAGCAGAAAGATCCTGGATTGCGGATTTTACTGGCCACACTTGTTTAGTGACTCATATAACCACTGCAGGAATTGTGACAGGTGCCAGCGCACAGGAGGAATATCAGCGCGCAATGAGATGCTGCAGACGCCCATACTAGTGGATGAAGTATTCGATATTTGGGGGATCGACTTCATGGGGCCATTTCCTCCATCTTCCAGATATGAGTACATATTGGTCGCAGTGGATTATGTCTCCAAATGGGTTGAGGCCAAGGCCACCCGGAAAGATGATGGTAAGACGGTCGCTGACTTTTTGCGAACTAACATTTTTTGCAGGTACGGGGTGCCTAAGGCAGTCATAAGCGACCAGGGGACGCATTTTTGCAATAGGATAGTGGTGCAGGTATTCAAGCATTATGGGGTGCGCCATAAGACGTCCACCGCTTACCACCCACAGACGAATGGCCAGGCCGAGGTCTCCAACCGAGAGATCAAGCGTATCCTGGAGAAAACTGTGAGGCCGTCGCGCAAGGACTGGAGCCAGCGCCTTGACGATGCGCTGTGGGCATACAGAACTGCACATAAGACACCGATTGGGACTTCACCGTTTCGGTTGGTTTATGGAAAAGCGTGTCACCTGCCAGTGGAGTTGGAACACAAGGCATACTGGGCATTGCGCGTTTGCAACCTGAACCTAGACGAGGCTGGTAAGGAGCGCGCATTTGAGCTAAGCGAGTTAGAGGAGCTGCGCCTGGATGCGTATGAGGGGCTGCGCGACTACAAGGCGCGCACAAAGGCATTTCACGACAAAAACATCCTCAGACGCACCTTTGAGCCAGGAGACCAGGTATTATTGTTCTCCTCGCGCCTAAAGCTCATGCCTGGGAAGCTGCGCAGTAAATGGACGGGACCATACACGGTTACCAAGGTTTTCCCTTACGGAACAATCGAGTTAGAAAACGAGCACCAACATCGTTTTCAGGTCAATGGCAGAGAGTCAAAAGGTATTTAGGAGAACCTTGGGATGGCACAGCGCGCGAAGTTGACCTGGCAGAGCCAGAAATAGAAGATGCGCGGGTTGCTGCGCCAGAGTCGCCACCAGAGGCACCTGAGGGAGGACTCGAAACTATTGCTCATATTTCTTCTCCCTCTTTCACTAACCTCGTTACTCATGATTTATTACATGATATTAACCATGCTGACCACCCTACCGATCCTTTGCGCAGGACAATGAAGAACGCAACGCACACACGAGCGCGGGGACACTCAGGAGCAAGAGTGGGGGAGATCCCTGGCACACTCATGATTTAAACAAAGGCACTTGTCGGGAGGTAACCCGACACGCTTTCCTTTTAAACGTTTTTCTTTATATAGTTTCTAGTGTCTTTTAGCTAGTTTAGGATTTGTAGTTTTTTTTAGTCGCGCAGCAGTGCACAGGTCAGTGCGCAAATTCGGTGCGCAAAACAGATGCGCCAGACAGGGGGTATAAAAGCCCAGGACTTAGGAAAAAATTTCAGCATTTTCACATTCGACCGTTGCAAGAAAGCTTCTGCCCTCAGCCTCCGCTCACCGTCCGGCAATCAACCAGGCTTCCGATTAGAGAGATTTGAAGAGCTCACCGTCGCACACACACCAGGTAACCCTTTCCCCCAGTTTGAGCCGATTCAGTTAGGGTTTGTGCGATAAAAGAGTTGCCCTAGGTTTGAAATCGCACCTAGTTCGCCTGCACCATTTGGAGTTCTGGGTAGTGGGTTTTGTAGACGGAGGATAGGCGACCTGTAGGTGACAGTTTCAGGGCGTTAGTCGGAGTTTGGATTTTTGGCATTTGTTAAGCGTTGACCATAGTTGACCAGAGGAACACCAGCGCACCATGAGGCCAGCGGAGGATCAAGAGACCCCAGCATCATTCGCCAGCAAATATGACGCTTTCATGAGGCTGGAGATGTACGGGACCCCGTACATCAGCAGGGACTTCCTGCGCGAGGTCGGGATGGAGGACCTCATTGTGGAGAAGTTCGTGCTGGCGGGCTGGGATCAACAGCGCGGCTGATAAGGAGGATACCTGTGAGTTCTTGGCATCGCTGGAGACGGCCGATTTGGAGATCAGGTACCGGCACAGAGGGGTCTGGTACATAGCCTCGGCCAAGAGGTTGAAGCGCACACTGAGGTGCGCCAAGGTGCGTGAGGAGGATATAGACACACACACTAATCAGGAGGCGTGGTGTGAGATGGAGACCAGCCAAGTTTTTGCCGCGGGGCGCAGCCGAGGACGCGAGCTGCGCGACCCGTGGATGTTCTATCTCTGGCGCATGGTCGCCTATGCAATCCTCGGGCGCTTTAATGGTGCGCCCAAGATCAGCCTGCTGGACATGGACATATTGAAGGGATTCTACTATGGGAAGAAGATGCTGTTTGTCTCAAACATGGTGGTGCACTGGAGTCGGGTTAGCACCAAAGGGCCGCTGACTTGTGGAGGAATGATTACGCACCTGCTGCGTCGCTGCATGGAGAGCCGGAAGTGCCCGAGCACACGGTAGTGCCAGCCGTTCCCCTGGACCGTGCCCATATGCTGCAGCTCAGAGGGGGGGCCGCGAGAGAGGACGGGTCCTTGGAATAGTGCTACCAGCTGCAACCGGCCAGAGCGCCGCGGCACAGAGCAGAGAGCAGCGCGCAGCCAGAGGAGGCCGCTGAGGAAAGGCAGATGGAAGAGGCCCCAGCGCCAGTTGCGCCTCCAATCAGGCGCATGAGGACTCGTGCGCAGACTGGAGCGCGCCAGAGGGCGAGTGCGCCACTGGGGGAGCCAGTAACCATAGCCATTGATGATTCTCCCCCGCGTGCACAGGGAAAGCTCCCCAGGACAGAGGCACAGGAGGCGCCTGAGGAGGTATCAGAGGAGCAGCGCAGGATGTTCAACGTCATGCGCGTGCTCGAGTATTTAGCGCCAGAGGGGGCAGACCTGAGCGTGAGTCCACCATCAGGGTGGAGATTTGGAGATTCTATCCCCCCTCTCCTCAGTTTGCGTAGGCCGCCTCCAGGGTCCCCCAGAGAGCAGCGCAAGCCAGCCAGCCCTCCTGCCCAATCCCCAGTCCATGCAGCTGAGCCAACCCCAGCAGTAGACCCGGTACCAGCACCAGCAGCACCCCTTGCGCAGCCTTCTGTACAGAGGACCTCTGAGGGCGATCCCATCATTAGCTCGAGCTCAGATTCACTTTGGGACCCCATCCCGGAGGACGACCTCTTGACTCAGCCCGCCGCAGTTTCTGTCGTGCAGCCAGCTTCCAGTTCCGAATACCAGACAGATTCCTAAGATGAAGAGGCACACGGATCCGCGGCTGGGTCCAGCTCCGAGGATATCTAGGGACGCAGCGAGGGCGCTCATTTCTTTCGGGTGGTTTCTTAACTTTTTTTTTGAAAACTATTGCTCGGTGATATTTTACTATCTTGTGCTGAATATTTTGTGACCCCTGACTTTGTCTTTGCTGCGATGACTATATGTTTTTTCTTTCTTATGTTCTTTGTTTTGCTTGCATGCATGTGTGCGCTCTCCGTTGCACTTGAGCTTGAATCGTGAGGACACGCCTCTGTTTAAGTGTGGGAGGGGGGGGGGGGGCATTACATTTACATTTCACGTTTTTTAGCTTTGTAGTATAACTTAGTTTAGTGAAGGGAATAGTAGCAGCGGTGCGCTAGTGTGCGGGTTGCGCACACTTTTCGGCTTGTATTGCGCTATTCATTTTGCATGCGCTGCTATCAACTGTTTTAGTATTTTTTTCATTTTTTCTGCTCCTTTTAGTTGGGATATACAGGGGATGTGGAGTTGACAGAAAAGCTCTAGAGAGGTGGTTAGTCGTTTTTGCTTCGAAGGTAAGGTATATGGTTGAGAGCGCTAGTGGAGGCCGGTGCTTCGCGACCTTCAGAACAATAGAGCGCGCTCAGCCACGCAGATGCCGAAGGCGAATACCCAAAGCGTGGTGAGGTGGGAAAACAGACCACCTTTCCTCTGGAAGTCGAGCGAGGGAAGGCGGGCGCGGGTGTAAACGCGTGCGCTGACCTGCGCAAATAGATCAAGGAGGGAGAGCGGAGCGTTGTTCCATAGCTGCTATCCGGAGGCCGAGACTGGAACCGTTCTGGGAACACAGGAACCATAGATAAAGCTGTACAAAAAGAAAGACACCAGCAGATGATATGCGCTAAAGAAACCAACATGCGCACAACTACGTACCAGCTCGCGCAAGATTCACAAGAAAATCATCAAAAAGGCTCGGGTTCCCAGGAAGTGCGCGGAAGAATCACGCACCGGAAGAAGCTTGCGTTATTAACCATATACCCGTACTCGAAGTAAAGACTGACAACTCGAAGCCTAAGAAGAGCTATCTCCCAGCCATCTGAAATGATCTCCATCCCAGCTGAGAGGTAACGAATTACGAAATTGTTATATTAAACTGTTGAAGGCAGATGCGCGTAGGTGATAGAGCAGCGCAAGGTGAATGGTAGTGCAGATCGCGCCAGAGTGCAAGACTGTGCGCTAGACTCCAGAGAGGTAATTGTATCCGTGCTTGAGTGCTTGTTCGGGACGAACAAGGGCAAGTGTGCGGGGTTTGATAGAGCCTATTTATACGCGCTATTTAGATCCTAACAGTATGCTTGTTTGCATTATTTTGTGTACAAGATTACTGGTTTCTGGTGTTTTTGTATTCCAGGGCGAAACGAGGGCCTAAGTCGGATACGTGCTAATAGGCGCGTTTAAGAAGCGCAACACTTAGCCTGCGGAGCTAGCAGCGCAAACAGGATAGGAAGTGGCAGATTCAGAGTGCGGTGCGTAGACCGACTGCGCGAACCAATGTGCACAGTGCGCCATGCGCAAGATAGTGGTGTTTCCAAATCTTGACACCATAAGATTTGGAAGTTGCCAAGATTGTCCTCATGAGCAGTATATAAAGAGAGGAAGGCTAGGGTTTGAACACACACACAAAAACGGAGGAGAGAGAGCCAGAATTGAAAAACACACGAGCTGCTGCGAGGACCTGCGCTAGCCGACTGCGCCAGCCGAGACACAGCAACCTGCACGCACCTGCTTGTTACTGTTTTCTTGGATACTTTAGTTGTTATTTATTATTTCTATGATGTTTACTACTAGCATGTCTAGCTAAACGCTTTGTATCGGTTGGGCATGATTCTATGAGTATTTCCTTTGAGACTTGCGCTTAATGCCTAGTTTGTTTGCTTGTATTAATTCTGTGCACACGGTTGACAGCTAGTTGCATGAGTAGGGGAAGCCTTGAACCGCAATCTTACTCTTACTACTTGTTCGTTATATGTTAAACTAGTTGGTAGCTTGACGGTGACAACTAGGAGTAACGCGCTAGGATAATCAGTTGCTACTGTGACAGGATTCGTAACTGCTTAGACTAGTTTCAAGAATTAATGGCTCATGAACTTTGATCGGAACATGCGCACATGTTAGGAAGCCTTGATCGGACACTAACTTCAGTAAATCGAACTATAGACGTTTGGAGTCAATGATAAGGAATACATTCATAGAGGATTGTCTGCACCGATACTTCTCATAGTCATAGTACTTAATCTCTACTGCCTGCGCACGTCTCGTGCAAATTCTGCTTTCACTACTGTTTATTCGCGCACCTGCGCAACCCAACCACTCACAACCCAATTTTCTGTAAGTTGTAGGTTACTAGTTAGAACGAGTCTGCTTGCTCCTTGTGGAATCGATCCTAACTTAGCCGCTGTACTAAGTGGAGAAGGAAGGATTAATTTGACGCGTACAACGACGCGCGATCAGTGATTCATTTGTTTCAACCATTATTGAAATCATAATTTATCTACTGGATACAACTAGTTTTCTCTAGCTCTCATGTGAGCATGGCCGCATTGCATGTTTTGGGAAAAGTTTTGGTTAGCTAGAAGCTTGACGAAAGTATAGCTACGGTTTGCATGACTTGAAGAGCAAATAACTAAGTGAGTGACAATGTGTTTGTTAACTTAGGGTGTATTCTTTTTTTATTAAATACATTTTTTAATTTTCAGCTCATGTTAACCCTTTTTTGTGTTAAGAAATCTTTAGGTCGCTTCAACAAACTTTACTTTCTCACTACTTGTCATACAAAATCTTATATATGCTCAATTCACCTCAACTTAATCATAAAATAACACACTCCTTGCGAAATCAAACTAATTAATCAATAATATATTACACTGAGTGTGAAAATCAGGATTATGAAATTAATTTAGAGCAATGAACTATGGAGGAGAGTTTCAATTAAAAATCTCTCTTTCAAATATACCATCTGTAAGGGCATATGCAGCGGTGGAGTTCTCCAACAGAAATTAGCACGAAATTGCTTCAATTTGTGTGCAGCAACGATTGCTCGGTGAGAAGGAATGCTTGGAGAGGAAGAACGTCCTCGGAAGAATGCGCATCGACGAAGCGAGAGAGAAGTTGTTGGGCGCGTCAGATCTGGGCAGGGGAAGGAGCGTGCAACGCGTGGAGAGAACTGTCCAGTGCCAGTTGCGGATGTTGGCTTGGTCGGGTCTCTCCTTGACGATCCATCGTTTGTCGCCTTCGCCGAACTTCGCCATAGGAAAGAGATGATTCAGATCTGAGAGGCAGTTGCGATGAGACGAAAGTGGCGATAGAAATATAGGGTTAGGGAGGTCTCGAGGATTTTGGAACAATCTAGAGGCAGTTGCGATGAGACGAAAGTGGCGGTAAAAATATAGGGTTAGGGAGGTCTCGAGGATTTTGGAACAATCTAGAATCCTTTTTTCTTTAATTTCTCAATTTAGTTAACAAGCATAAATTTTTTTGACTTATGTTTTGAGGTGGAAGAAAAAAGAGTCAAGGACTACAAAAAGATTATAAATTCAAGTTCAAATCCGCTAGTCAGTAAATGTGTTTAAATTTGGTTTGTTTAAATTTTACGAGTTCGCATTGATTCAGATGTACTGCATTTTTCAACAATAATATTTGAGCTTTAATTTGTTTATTGTCGAAAGAGTATACGCTGGCTCGCTGCAACGTACGCAGTTTGACTTTGAATGTTGGAAACAAGTTAAGATGCCCAAAATATTTGCGCCTACCCAACCCATTCCTCCACCGAATTACGCATACGAAGGTAGTCCTTCCACTGAAGAAGTGCATGCAAGTGAAATAAATATGAATCCTACCTTTGAAGATCCGGAATTTTCTATCCCCGAAAGCAATCCTAGAAGTTCATCTAGTCCGATAAGACCGACGATTAAATTATGCTTCACCGGTTTCCATATACAAATTATGCTTCACCAAATCATTTTGAAGTTCAGTGTGAAGATAAACAGAATGAAGATTTGCAAGCGTTCACCAAATGATGCAGACTGGCGAGCTCTTCTTCTTCAACTTCAACTTCAACTTCAACTAACTCTTCATCGATAAATTCTTTCTCAACAATCATGTTGTGCATTATAATGCAAGCTAACAAAATTTTTCAAAACGCTTTTCTTATGACACATACCTGCATGACGTAGCATTTCCCAGCGAGATTGTAAAATCCCGAAACACCTCTACATCCTTCCGATATGATTCTTATTTTTTTGCTAACAGTTTTTCAGCTTCAGTTTGAGGATTACGAATTGTTTTCACAAAAGAGGAGTACCTTGGATATATTCCATCAGCTAAATAAAAAGTGTTGTCATACGTGCTTCCATTTACCTTGTATGTCATTTGAGAGGTTATTCCGCCAAGATACAGATCGAATATGTCTGATTGGTGAACAACATTGTGTTGAGGTATGACATCCTTGACAAAACAACACAAGAAAATGCTACAACACTCCCTGAAGATTGAAGCTGGAACACAATATGGAGACTGACAAAACAACAACAAAGTTCAGCGACAAAGCATAAGAAAGTGCTATAGCACTCTGTGGACCATAATAGCTGAGCCAAACTAGGCAACAGACAAATGAAAGAATATGCTTTAGCAACCCGTGTTGATTTGAAGCTAGAGCAGAATGACCGAGTGTCTTGAAGTTGCACTGAGAGTGTCCAGAGAGGTGTTGCCGGTGTCGATGAGACTCAAGGAGCTTTACGAACGTCATCAAGTGATTAGCAGACATCATCACGCGACCGAAAGTGATCTAGAAGATAAAGTTTCTAAATTCAGATATAGGTAAACAAATCCCAACAAATCCGCAAGAATCTAGGCGAAGATTCCAAAAGATGTTGTGATGCACTACGAATCCTAAGTCATCTAGGATTTCCGTCACTAATCATCGATGAAGCTATAAGAGCGATGCAGAGGCAGAAGAATAAATAAGGAATCGAAGTAAAGAATACATACAACGAGTTTTAATAGCAGAAGGCTGAAGTGACAGAGTTGTGTTGAGCGCAGAGGAGATCAGAACTCGTTGAGTTTGATCTAGTATTGATCCACAGAACTCAACTGAAGCACGGCTCGTTTAAGAATCAATCAGTTGCTTGGAAGAACGGCTACAGACAGGAGGTGTAGTAGGCTGTTGGAGAGCTGAACGTCTCTCCTTGATAGTGATCATTGGGCATTGATCAAAGGGGAGCAATATCTGATTTGGAAGAACAGAGAGAGTCCGTCGGCTTGGTAGAGGGTGCTAGAGAAGTTGTAAATAGAAGTTACAAAAATTCTGATATAGAGATTGCTATAGCATACCTTCTAATACACATTGTAATAGAATATGCTAAGTTTGTGGTTCAGGTCTGTAGCTGTTGTTTACTGAAAGTGTGTAGGTAGTACGAAGCGAGTCTGTGGGATCAGACTGCGAGCTAATCTATGTGATCAAATTGAGCTAAGGTGGAGCTAGGTTAGATGTAGTGGTTAAACTAGAGCGTGTCTTAGTTTTGAAATCCATTGTACCCTAACATAAATAGTGAAACCTTGAGGACCAGGAGTGTCCTCCCCAGACGTAGGCATTGGCCGAACTAGGTAATTAAAGTCTTGTGTCTTTCAGGTTTGGCCAGAGAAACAGTTTCCTCAAAGTGACTCAGAGAGTGCTACAGCAATCGCTGTAACTCGTCACCAGCAGCGCAGCGAATTTCACATTGATATCATTTTGTGATCCCGGCACACTAATGAATCTGTGTCATATCCAAGTATCATATGATGTTACAACCTCCAAAATAATTATTGGACGACCCTTACCACCTGAATAGGATCCTTGCCATGCCGTCGGACAATTCTTCCATTCCCAGTGCATACAATCTATACTTCCCATCATACCTGAAAGTCCTCGTTGCTCAGCCCAATTCGCAGTTTAATGGATGAATAAAACATATACCGGTGTATAATATCATACCAACATTGACCATAAGCTGAATGTAGATGAATTGGGCATCATTCTCTCCCACTTGAATGAAACTCGACCTCAAGTTTATGTGCGCGTGTTGGGAAAAAGTGACGTTGTCAATATTGTGGAAGTAAACTTACTAGTCCTATCATTGTACGCAAACAATATTTGTAATCTGAGTGACCTCGGGTCGAATCCAAGAGAAAAGCCTAGATTAGTCTAAAGCTAGTTAGTAATGCTTAATGCGAGTCTATTAAAGAAAAACTAGGGATTTTTTCTTCTAGGGGAGGTATCTTTAGTGAATATAAAAGACAAGGTTGAATTTTGTTCAAAGTAAAGCAATTAAGAAAACGTAGTCGGAATCCTATTTCACCCCTAGGTCATGCGATTAGCAACACAAAACAGTAACATGCATAAGGTAATTTGATTGATAGTTCTATGCTAAAGTATCACGCATTGTAGATTCAACTTTCGCCCATCTCTAGAATAATACCTAAGGACACGGCTCTCAAACTCTCGCTCTAATGAATCGCGTAGAACATAAAGTCTCCTAATCTCACCCTCTCGGCCTATTGATTGATAACTCAAGTCTGCTCTATACTTAGCCTAATAGAATGCGAGTGTCACTTCGTGCACAAACGCTATCTAAAATAAACATTCTTAATCTTCTAAACATCCTAAGTTCAATTCTCATTCCATCCTTAGGTGTTTTATCTATTCACACTCATTCATGCGTTTCGTCAAACACTTGGTGTGCATAAAATCAACATGAAGATAAAGCATGAGAATTTTCAATCAAAAACCTCATTCATAATAACAAATTGTATGTTTTGCGTTACAATCTAACCTACGGAATCCATAAGAATCACTACTACTAAAAGACTACTCACTCATGGTGAGTTTGATACGAGACATAATTTTTAAAGGAAATTATTTACCAATTGAAAGCAAAGTAGTAGGGGATTGAGTAAAGGGATGTTGTAGAATCTCCAATTGTTGATTCTTCAAGTTCTCCAAGAGATATTGTCTAGGATTTTTTTTCTGGGAAGCATCCTCTTCTAATTTTTCATCTCTTTTTATTTATAGTCTTTGAAATTTACCGATTGACCTTCCGTGCCAAATCACTTTTGATTCGAGGTAGCCTTAGTGAGTTGATTCGACCAGAGTGGTCGAATCAAAGTCTCAATGTTTTCGGGGTTGGGCGAATCACTTTTGATTCGCCCTACCCTTCATTTGATTCGGTCAAGCCTTGGTCAATCGGACAAATCCTTCTAGAGTCAAGTTGATCCGGGCAGCTGAAAGGTTGATTCAGCCAAGGTTGGTCGAATCACACATTTGATTCGTGCACCCACCTGGGCGAATCACTTTTGCAGCTTGCTGATTTTCGCTCCCTTTCCCCCCCGATCAACCGGAATTTACTCGAAACTTCTTCGAACCATTTCATATCATGTAATATATCTTTTCAACCTGAAATGGACAAAGAAAAGATCAAACGACTTTATAAAATAACGGAACAAACAAGAAGTAAAGAGAAATACAGACAAATATAAAGTTATTTATCCGTACATCAAAAAGAAAGTTGAAGCTCTTGAAAATCCTAGTTACTGAAAGTTTGTGGATGACTCTTCAGTATAACCACCTTTGAGACATTAAATTTGGTCAGTAGTAAAAGAATAAATGTTACAGTCTCGGGACACATTACCGATGAAAGAAGTTTTCTTTTAAAATTTGTCTAAATTTTTCTCGTTAACATTTTCAACTTGCGTCTCTTCAAATGCATATTTATAAACCAAGTTTTTTTGTTTGATTTGTTAATTTTTTAGAGTTAGAATTTTCCGGTGACTTCATAATCATATCTATTTGCTTCTTGAGACATTTGGTAAATCTTATGTCAAGCATGTTGGCTGAGTAATTGGTGCCGAGTCTTTAATTGCTCATCGTAAAAATAATTTTTTGTGGAATACATCGCATCATCAATCGACTTCTCCTACGAATAACTTGGTTACCAAGTTCCCTTCTGTGTGGTTGCCGCCAAGCAGCAACTCCCGGTCGCAAATATGAAGCAACATGATAGAGTTGATAAAGTAATTAAAACTGAAATATCTGTCAACTTTATATATAAAATTTAAGACATTCATTTCTCCACCGAAAGAAAGACTAAATTTTTGTTATAATTATTTTTTCATGTCGTGTTAGCACTTTCTGGAATGAAGGGGATGAGGAATTGAGTGGAGGAGGTGGGAATGAAGAGATTGGTAATTCAGCCTGCCCTGCTTTCATTCATCAACTCCCTTGCATAGGCTGAGAATAACAAACTCTATTCTGGCAGTATATGCTGGGTCATTCTTCTATTACCGAAATTCAGTCACATAATCATTGAGTTTGTTAGGTTTATTAGATACCATGCTGCTATTCCTTACAGGTCATTGAGGTGGCATTGTTGTGGTTCCCGTGTCAGTCTCTGAGGCCCGTAACATTACCCTCAAGGTCCAAGGAGGGATTATGCTGGATAAAGGAGTTAGCATCTTCCCATGAGGCATCGGCTGATCGGTGGTGCTGCCATTTGACAAGAAATTGCGGCTGTGGCACAAATCAGAATCCAAGTAGCTATTCTGGCGCTAGGAGACGGCGAGAGCCATGGAATTGCAGCGGCAGTGTGAGAGTCTGGGTGGCTGGATTGCCCTTGCAAAGTTTAAGGAGAGAGACATGAAAAACATTATGAATCTGGCTCTTATCGGGAAGCTCCAGCTTATATGCCACCGCTCCAATGTGTTCCATAATGCGGAATGGGCCAAAACATTGTTTATCTAGCTTAGGAGACTTGCGGCACTGCACGAAGTGTTGGCGATACGGTTGGAGCTTGAGAAAGACCCACCCAGTCATTAACTTGGAATTGGCGATCGGTGTGGTGCTTATCAACTTGGTGTTTCATTCGCAGCTGGGCTCGTTACAAGTTGAGCTTGAGTAGGTCATCGAGAGCAGAAAGCTTGGAGTCAACCTCAGCAATGGTGGAGGTACCAGGAGTGTAGTCAAGTATAGAAGGAGGGGGTCGGCCGTAAAGAACAAATGAATTGCAGAGTGCCACGCGGTGTTATCTCAGCCCAAAGAAGAAAGAATGTTCAGTTGTTTCCATTGTTGGACAAAAAGCATTGGAAGTAATCTTCGACGCAATGATTAAGCACCTCAGTTTGAGGGTGATACGCACTACTCGTCGAGAGGGTTGTGCCCTGAAGGCGACATAGTTCCTGCCAAAATTGGTTAAGGAATAGTGGATCCCGATCCGAAACAATAGTAGGAGAACAATGGAGACAGCAGATTTCCTCGATAAAGGTGGCTGCTAAGGTTATTGCAGTGGTAAATGTGTAATGAAATTCGTTAAAATCGAACCTCATACCTTGTCGGGTATCCCAGCGGTTGGCAGGCTTTAAGGTCCGATAGTGTGATACTTAACCGGTTTGCAGGTAGAGCACTATGTGACATATGCCAACATCTCCTTACGCATGTGTGACCAGTAAAAATTGGTTTTGATACGGGAGAGCAGGGGCGGATCCGGGACCCCCCAAATTTTACTAAAAACTGTTTTTATTTAAATATTTATTAATATTAAGAAATCGTCAATCGATCTTCAAATCTTCACATCGCCTTCAGCCCATCGCCTTCCCCAAATCGCAGCCGCATCCCCAAATCACAACCAGCGGCTACCTCCCCTTCATCCCACTTCCCACCGCCACCTTCTCGCTTCATCCCTTCTAGTTCCATTCATCTCAGAAGTCGACAGATCCCCCAACCCAAATCGTATTTTCAAGTTCGATTTTATCCTCCTGCTCCTTCTCCTAGTCTCCTTGCATTTTATTTTTTCCTGTTTGTGGTTACACCCCCTTCAATCTGTGACTGCTTCTTTGTTGATTCTGTTTCTCTTTGATTTGACCATGTGGAATTGTGGATGTTGTTTGATTCTGCTTGTTGCGTTGGATATTGATGCGCTGGGATGCGGTGGATATTGTGTTGGAATTGTGGTAGATATTGTGTTGGGAATATGATGGGATGAATATGATGCGGTGGATATTGTGTTGGATATTGTTGTGTTGGAATTGTGGAATGGGCTGGAAATATTGATGCGCTGGGAATATGACTACTTCGATTGTCAATAACACTAACTTATCTCATCTGCTTTCTGCTTGTAGTTTTGGTTCCTTTTGATGTATGCATATTCTTCTCCATGTGTCTCTGATCTGTTTCTGATGTCAGTTAGATCGGTGTGAAGGGTCTTTTGGAGTAGTGATGACATCATCTAAAAGAGCTCGAACTTCTAATGAATGTGATAGAAATTTTGAAATTGTCACTGATCCGGCATTGAGGAAACCGATCGATGATTATGAGTCTGTGATCAGAGATAACGTTAAAAGGGCATATTTGGTTCAAGGTCCTTGTCAACCTCATTCACATGATTTTCCAAAAACAAATATGGGAAATAAATTGAGGTGCTTTCAAGTTGAATGGTTTAAGAAATGGGAATGGTTGGAATATAGTGTGTCTAAAGATGGAGCATTTTGTTTTTGGTGTTATCTTTTCAAAAGAGATATTGTAAATGATGTGTTTGTGAAAAAGGAATTTCGAAATTGGAAGAAAGCTAGCGAGAAGTTTAGAGATCATGTTGCCGCAGCTGGTAGTACGCACAATAATGCTAAGACATCATTCTTTGCTTTCAAATATCAAAGACAAAGTTTGTCAAGAATAATAGTTTCTGGAAATCGAAATTTGGGAGCTGCATACCGCACTCGTTTGACTGCAGTTGTTGATGTCGTTAGATTGCTACTTCAACAAGGGTTAGCTTTTCGGGGACATGATGAAATGGATGATTCAGTTAATAGAGGAAACTTTTTGGAAATTCTTGATTGGTATAGTTCAAGAAACCTTGTTATCGGAAATGTGATGAATGAAAATGCACCCGGAAATAACAAACTTACTTGTTTTTCGGTTCAAAAGGATATTGTAATCGCATGTGGATTCGAGACAATAAAAGCCATCATTAGTGATATTAGAGATAAATTCTTTTCTTTATTGGTTGATGAGGCTCGGGATTGTTCGGTGAAAGAGCAAATGGCTATTGTTTTAAGATATGTAAACAACCATGGAATGGTGATGGAACGATTCGTAGGAGTTATCCATGCTATTGATACCACATCACTAGCTTTAAAAAAGGGGATTGATGAATTCTTTGGTAAGCATGGGTTGAGTCTCTCTAAGCTAAGAGGTCAAGGATATGATGGAGCTTCTAATATGAGAGGTGAACTTAATGGTTAAAAGACTCTTATTTTGAATGAAAATCCATGTGCAATGTACATTCATTGCTTTGCTCACCAACTCCAATTAGTTGTTGTGGCCGTTGCACAAAGTAATCAATTTGTGTGTGATTTTTTTGAGTATTTATCAATGATTACAAACATGGTTGGTGCTTCTTGCAAAAGAAAGGATGAATTCCGGCAAATTCAACATGAGTGCTTAGTGGAGATGTTAGCAAATGGTGAAGTTTTGACAGGGAAAGGATTAAATCAAGAAGCAACTTTGGTTCGTTCGGGAGCTACGCGTTGGGGTTCACACTTTACGACCATTGTTCGACTTCTATCTTTGTGGCCCTCAACCATCGAAGTCCTTGGAAATATATTTAAAGATGGAACGGACTTGAAAATTCGAGGAGTTGCTTGTAGCTTGGTCGAGAAGATGGAGAGTTATCAATTTGTTTTCATTGCTCACTTGATGAAGCTAGTATAGGGGTTGACAAATGTTTTGTCACAATTCTTGCAAAAAAAAAGATCAAAACATTTTGGAGGCCGTAAGTTTGATTCATAACACCAAAACTAGATTGCTAGCATTGAGGGAGAATGGATGGGATGAGCTTTTGGGAAGTGTAAATAGTTTTTGTGCCAAAAATGATATTATCATTCTTAACATGGAAGATAAAGTTCGAAGCCTTTTTCGTTTGAGTCATGCTACAACAAATGAAGCACACTTTAGATTTGATATATGTTATCAGGTACTTCAAATTTTTTTTATTGTCTATTGAATTAATTTGTTGTTAATAAATTGCTAATGATAAGCTACTTGTCTAGGTGATTGACCGAATCTGTCAAAAGATGGAGAATCGCTTTGGTGAGTCAAATACAGAATTGCTCACTTGTATCGGGTGTCTTAGTCCCGGGGAGAGTATGCGTTGGACACCGGCATGGCCTCCTATCGATGTATCGTGAAACTCATGGATGATGAGGTATGTGAAGTTGGAGTCTGGGGGAACCAGAATTCTATTGCAGAAAAGGATTAAAAGATTTCTGATAAAATAATCTAGGAATGTAGCAGGGAAAGCCTATATTTCCTGGAGAAGAAGGGTTGACATGGTTGGGTGCGAAGAGGTTAAACCTTGAAGGGCTATGAGGATCCCCAAGGTTGGTCAGGAAATAACACAAAGCTCAGGTTGAGGGTCATGGAGGCGAGAGAGTGCGTTAGCTGGGCCCTTTCTTTGTCGGGATTATAAACTACTTCAAAATTGTAACCCATGAGCTTTGAAACCCATCGTTGCTGGTTGGGAGTCTAGATACTTTGGGTGAGGAGGGTCTTCAGCGGTTGTTGATCTGTCTGAATGATAAACTTAGAGCCGAGGAGGTACTGCCGCCATTATAACACCGCTTGAACCATGGCAAAATTTTCCCGATTATAGGCTGACGAGGCCTGTAAACGAGGAGGGAGTTATTTGCTAAAGAATGCAATAAGACGACCTTTTTGGGAGAGTATTGCACAAATTCCTTTGCAAGAGGCATCCGTTTTGAAAGTTGTATGTCTGTTCAACTTGGGCTGTTTAAGATTAATTGTAAGCTGTTTCACAAAGCTTTAACAGATTATATTTCGGTGAGAGTTATATGAAACTAAGATAGTGTGCAGAACAGTAAAACGACACAGAATATGTTTACCCTGTTCAGCTTAACAAGCCTACTCAGAGGGTTACTCGGAACCCCAAGTGGGAATCACGCACAATTGCTTACTCAAATACAACAGATCTTTAAGTACATAATCTCACTAGTTACCACTGTGTAATTGAAGCAATGTGAACGAAGGACCTCATTTTCCCACCTCGATCTGTCTCCCCCAGATCGGTGATTCTCTTCCTGAGAATTATAGACCTTGAACACAGTCTGTTCAGCCAAGTACTCCAGCTTCCGAGGATCAAGCTATTAGTCCATTGAGTTTCCGGCCACGTCTGATTAAGATTGCAGCATTGTTTTTCTTTCAATCTCGGTCTGGATAATTCATCGTGATCATCTCCAATCTCCCGAGATCCATAAATAGCTTAGATCCACTACCGCTTCACTTTGGAAGGAAGATCGCGCTTGATCACACTTTTCATACTTTGGGGCGAATCCAATATTTGAGGTGCCAATTCTGCGGAGCATCTTGGAGAGTATATTTCAGTATATCTCCAGAAAATATCCGTTGATGCATCTCCATAATATGTCCTTCGCTGACTCGATTCTGGGTGCGGATCGTGACTGACAATGTTACTCGATCGTCCTGTCTGAACATAAGCTGTCTTACCCTCTGTTCCAGCAGCATTGCCTTGTTTGTCAAAAAGTATGCCACACACATATGAATAGCCTGGTTTTAATATTCTCCCCCTTGGCATTTTTTTGACAAAACTTATACTGCCAAGCAATATCTCCCCCTTTTTGTAACAAAAAATGACATGAATATAAAATAGAGCATAAGAGTCAACAAAAACATTGAGATGAGTCAGTAATAGAAATAAAACATCATGTTTGATCAAGAACCACTGAGCTACTCGTCAAGATCATCTTCTGAAAACTGTTCTGCTTCAGATTCTTCTTCATCCAACTGATACTTGAGCTCCCTCAGAACCAGTTTCACTTCTCTCTTTGCTACTGAGAACTGAGATGACATGTTTTCCAGTACAAGCAGATGTTTTTCAAGACGAGCAATTACCTTTGAGTTTGAAACGGGCTGTCCAGGTTTCTTGATCAGTGTTGTTGTGCTAGTTGTCCCACCAGAAGAATCCTTTAATCTGAGCAAAGCCTGCTGGACTAATTCTCGAACAGAGACATCCACGTGATGTTTTCCAGTGAACAGTTTGTAGTATGTGCTAAATAGAGCCGGGGGAGCACTACGCCATTTTACATCTTATGTGACGTTTTTAGATTGTGTAATATGAACATATGTCACAAGTATGTGACGTAACAACGCATATTATGTCGCGAGAAACAACCGTCATATAGGAGACATAAAGTAACACATCTTATACATCACACATGTCGTTGTCATATAGGAGACATAAAGTGACACAGCTTATACATCACACATGTGGTTGTTATATAAGAGACATAAAGTGACACAGCTTATACATCACACATGTGTTTGTCATATAGGAGGTATGAAGTGACACAGCTTATACATCACACATGTGTTTGTCATATAGGAGGCATGAAGTGACACAGCTTATACATCACACATGTGTTTGTCATATAGGAGGCATGAAGTGACACAACTTCTCTGAAAAAAAATTTGCTTTTACTTTTCACTGCAGATTTCTGTTTGTGTTTGTGTTTATGTTTGTTTCAAATCATATGTTTATCAAAAACTACTTATGCGACAATCTGGAAACTACACTCTCGTTTATGTCACATAAGATTTAAGGTTTATGAAAGCAAGTTGATGATAAAAAATAACTTTTTACTTTTGCTGCATATTTGCAGCATGTCACATCTCTGCAAGTTTGCAGCATGGACTTATCAAATCAAGGGCAGCCTTTGTCTCATCACCCTCATTGAAGGCAAATGCAATTTTGGCAACGGTTGTCACATAAGTTAATTGCTCTTCATGTATTGGAGTTACAAAATACATTTAATTTCCGATCAGTATTTACCACCATCAATATAGAGTTTCCAGCTTTTATTTTTCCGGTTCAGCTTTTTTTTTTTTGCTTGTTTTGGTGTTTCGACGCAAGATAGCGTAACTTTTGCTACGGGTGTCCGATCGGCTATTGTAATATGTTTTTTTAAGCGGAACGAACCTACGGGCGGAAATCACCAGCTATCGCTCGTGTCTAAATGTGTTTTGAGCCAATCTGAGGTCGTTTACTATTTTATTTTCAACTATTTATATTTTGCGAGTTTTTTTTTCATCATTTTTTTTTACTGTATTTTTTTTATCAGTATGCCAAATGAAGGGAGCGACAGAAATAAATAATTTAAGGTTTATGGTTTACGATTTGGGGTTTACGATTAGGTTGAAGGTTGGGGTTTGGGGGGTTGGGGTTTGGGGTTTGGGAGGTTGGGGTTTGGGATTTGAGGTTTGGGGTTGGTGGTTGGGAGTTTGTGTTTAGCTCGTGACTATTAAATTTTACTATTAAATTTTAGGTTTGGGGTCTTTTGTTTTTCACGCCGAACCACAATTGCACAATTCCAATTGCACGATTTAGGGTTTACTCTTCCACTCCTCGTCTTCGTCTTCGTCTCTGCCTCTTCGTCTCTGCGATTTTTGAGCGATTTTTGCATTGCTGGAATTTCTGAGCGATTTTTGAAACCCTAACCCATTTTGATTCTAAACATAGCTCTCTGCGAGCTTAACAATGGAGTCACAAGAGAATCCGAAAATAGAAGAGTATAGAAAGCCAGTGAAGAACAAGCACCACATTGGAAGCGCCAAGGATGAGAATAAAGCGCCTCAAGTCGGGGAAAAGAGAAAGCGGAAGGGCAAGGAAGTTGCTCCGTTCGGTAATTACAGAAATTATTATGGCTACCGGGTACTCAATCTTTCTCTTGATTTTTTTCTTAAATATGCTGTGTATGTTATTTCCTATTGTTTTTGGCTATTTGTGGTTTTGTACTTCTGACAGAGAATCGGTTCTGTTATGCACCCTGCTTGAGAATTTTATGTCTTTGTCGGTGTTTCAGTTGGGGCAGGGGTTGGAAGAGGTTTCGAGGCTGCATGTTTTCAGGAAGGAGTGGTTTCAGGACAAAGATTGTCTCGATATTGGCTGAAATAGTGGATTGATAACCACTACCATTGGTGTGTACTCTTCTGAAATTTATGCTTCAGCTCCCGTTGTGTAATTTTTTTTCTTGGGGTTGAATTTATAATCTTGGGAGCATGTTTATACTTTTGCTGATTTCGATTACGGACTCTTTACAGCCAGGAAGTTCAAGTGTAAAAGTATCCTTGGAATCGATATAGATAATGGTAAGATGGTCCTCTTAACCTTAAGTTATTCGTTGATTTTGCATTGCTGGTAATTAGCTTATGAAATGGCTATGATTTAGTTATGGGTGAATTTGTAGAAGTTGTATTCATCAGTATACCATTGGTTTATTTAGAGAGCAAGGTATTTTTATATTCAGTTCATATACATATTATGTCTTAATTCTTGAAGTTCAATCATCTCCCTCTTTTGTATTCAGATCGTGTTCAGGATGCTTACTGGAATCTGAGAAAGATTATTAAGATGAAAAATTGTGAAAAAAGTTGTGCATCACTGGATAGTGAGGGACAGATCCTAAAGACTGATTCGATGTTCGAGGGAAGAGATTTGTCTAAAATTGTCTCCTTCAGGAAAGAAAATTTTGTTCAAAATTGGGGGCCGGCACCAGGAAAACTATATGATACCATTATTTGGTCAGTGTTCCCTTATTTTTATGGTAATCTCTAATTAGTTGCGGGACTTCTTTTGTATTTTCCAAGCTATCATAATAATACTTCTAAGAGCTACTTTCATGTAATTGTTGTGCGGCTGCATACTTCAAGTAGGTACTTGATAGGTGTTGTGCTGAAGAGTAGAAGTTTATAAAGCATGAACATGAATTAGAATTCTTGTGATATATGAATAGGTGACAACCTATTAATATGTTTGCAGTTTGAGCGTCACAAAAAGGATACACCTGAACTGGGGAGATGATGGAATCATTACTTTATTTTCAAAAATATGGAGACTGACTTGTGTGGTGTTGATGATGCTGCTCTGCCGGAAGAAACTCAAGCGAACATTATTAGTGAGGTGATCTCAAAACACAAGGCAGCCAATGTCGAGTTTGAGGAGCGGATTCGCGCATTGGAGCAGCTTGTAAGGAATGGGTCGATGGGTGCATCCCCAAGCGATGGTGCAAGCTATCCTTAATTGATGGGTGCGTCTCCAAGCGATTTATGAATCTTTGGATGATTTGGATTGGAAAACTATGTGACTTTTGTTACTTATGTGACCATGGTTCGTGGCTTATGTGACTTTTGTGACTTTTGTTACTTATGGCCTAGGAATTTATGTGACTTTTGATGCTTTGTCATCTGGGACTTATGTGACTTTTGATCGTTTTGTGACTACTAATGTGACATTATCCTTTCTAATTGTTTTTTAAAAAGCTTGTACATAAGATATCTTAGATGACAACTTATTAATGTAATGATTGTCACATTAGTAAGTTATCGAGACCCCCAACCAACTGAAATGACACAAACAAGAGTTATATAAGACGGTTCTCGTGATAAATACTCATATCTCCTAAGAGGAGTTTGAGATGGCAGGTTTCTTATGTGACACGTTTGACATATACTAACGCGACGCACAAACTTATGTTATTTTAGTGCTAAAGCCTATGCGACATGTCTAAAATTATCATGTCGCTTAATGGGTTATGCGACAACACTTATGCCACGTGACATATATGACACATATATTGTCATATTAGCTGCATGCGACATAAACCATTCATAAACGACATTTCAAAATTGTCACATAAGATGTAAAATGGCGTAGTGGAGGAGAAAACTTCATCGAATCATCACAGATATCAGGACACTGATTAACCATCATCTCAAACAGCATCGAAGAATACCCAATTCGCACATTAGGCAGATCAGAAATATTGTGCTGACATAGATGATTAAGAATAATCTGCCCAAGATTTACCTTTACTCCTTGGGAGACATGGAGAATAAGTGCTGGCATGGGCTTGCTCACAGTTGTCCTATGCAAAGTAGGTTTCCAATTCTTGATACATATCCCATGCAGAATGGCATATTTGGTCGTCAGCTGTCCTGATTCCAGCGAGCTCCGCTTCCATGAGGATATTCGCCCATTAGTCAGCTCCGAAGCAATCTCACCCCATTCTGGTAACTCTGGCACACTTTCATCTCGGCAGATCCCGAAGTAGTCATTGATTAAAGCTGGTGTAATTTTCACTCGCCGGCCCCTTACCTGAACCTTCCATATTCTGGACTAGATGGAGTTCTGAATTGCTGAGTTAAGTTTGCTACCAACTCCCTCACAAGCATTTCAACCAACGGTTGGCCAATCTGATAGTCTTCAGAAGACCAGCCTCCTCAATAGCATGCACCACCTCTGGAACTTCAAACTTTTTCTTCACAAAAATTCTTTCTTGGACAATCTTCCATCCCACTGTGATCTGCCACCTCTTGGCATTGTCAATGTCACAAAACCAAATTCCGAATTTCGTGACTTTCCCAGTCAATGGTTCTTCAACAATCCTTTTCAACTTCTTGACAGTCTTTGATGCAACCTTCTTCTCTTTGGGGCTTACTCCCCCTACTATAGACCCCTTCTTTTCTTCTTTGCTGACGCAGACCGAACTGCTCTTTCTCTTCCTCTTTGATAATCGGTCAGCCACAGATGACACATGAGCTACCTCTTCCAGAACATCTGCCATAAACATAGTCTCAACAGAGTCTTCATCATCTTCTATCACCACAGCCTCAGATGCAGTTGGCTTACTGGGAGGGCTGACAGATTCAACCTCATCGAGAAGGACCTCTATCGATGAATTAAAGACCACCAGGCGCATCTTTTTAGGGACAGAGTGTACTGTTGCCTCAAGACAGGCATCTTCAACCTTTTCTTCCTCAATGTCCTCTGGGACACGTTCCTTCTGCAGATCAACAGCGTTTGGGATCTTACTTAATTCTGGAACAACATCAGCTACGCTTGTTCCACCCTCAACCTCTGATTTCTTCGCTCTTATCCTTGCCTTCTAATCAAACAACTTAGCCATGTGAGATGCCTTGATTTTCTGGGGGACTCTAGTATCCTTTTTCTGATTCATGCCAGTATCAATTTGGCCAGCTATAGACTGCTCGACCAGTCCAGCCTTCTGTCGCTTGACTGTCTCAGACCTCTCAGCAAGCCTTTCTTCTTGATCACAAGTACCAACAACACAAGCAATACCAATATCCCTAGGTATATTCTCAATAATTTCTTCTATAACCGCATCCAGACTCTTATCACCTTCTAACCCTTCGGCAATTGCAGGTATATCAACTGTAGGGCTTACCTCAATGGCAGATTTGGTTTCAGTGACTGACGATGTCGGTACTGGGAGTTCGTCTCCTTCCTTCTTTCTTCCCCCTCTTTTCTTTGTTGCTGGGTTTTGGACTGGGGCTTGTGCGCCTGCTGCAGTCTTTCCTTTCCTCCGAGATGCCGCGGCTCTCGTCAATCTGACAGGAGCAGGAGAGACGTCGGCTGTGCTGACGGAGTTCTTCTTAGAGGCCACCACGTTTTTCGTTGAACTGCTTCGAGGGATTCTGACAAAACATCTTTAGACTCAAGATCACGAGAAGTTAGTCTGAAAAGTCAGGTAAGTGGATTTAGGAGATTTCCAAAATTTAAATATAGAAGCCCTAACTGTCAAATCTGGAATATTTTAGATAATCTGCAGATTTCCTTCCCAAAGAAAATACTTTCCAAAAAGACAGAAATAACATGATTCACCAAACTATCTGGCTCAGATTCTTGGACAACTTATTGTTCTTGAACAATGATCAGAACTTCTCCCCTTGAATACAGTAACCAGTTCAATTAAATCTTGTACTGCAAAGAGGAACTGGTCCAGCAACCCTGGATGCAGTTTTAATTATTGACAACACACAGACCCAAGGCAAGTCTGAGTGTTTCAAACTGAGAGTTATTCTGTGCTTTAGTGAATATGTCAGCCAGTTGTTTGTCTGAGGATACGTGTTTTAATGTCAGAACCTTCTGTTCAACTAACTCGCGGATGTAATGATGTTTGATGTCGATATGCTTTGTTCTGGAGTGTTGAATATGATTTCTGAAAATGTTAATAGCGCTCAAGTTGTCACAGAATAGTATCATCTCCCCCTGTTTCAGACCATACTCTTCCAGCATCCGGTTCATCCAGACCATCTGTGTGCAACAACTTCCTGCAGCTATGTACTCAGCTTCTGCAGTCGACAGAGATATGCTACTTTGCTTCTTACTGAACCAAGACACTAAGTTGTTTCCTAGAAAGAAGCATCCACCTGAAGTGCTTTTCCGATCTTCTACACTGCCAGCCCAATCGACATCCCTGTATCCAACTAAATGAGAACTGCTGTCCTTGGTGTATCAGAGTCCATAATTTATTGTTCCATTTGTATCCGATTATACGTTTGACACTGACCATATTACTTTCTTTAGGATTAGCTTGGTACCTGGCACAGACTCCCACAACATAGCAGCTGTCAGGTCGACTAGCAGTAAGTTAGAGTAGACTTCCTATCATACTCCTGTACAGGGTCTGTTCCACACTAACTCCAGATTCATCTTTTGTATATGAGTTGCTGCTGGAGTATGCTTATGGCTGGCATTCTCCAATTCGAATTTCTTCACCTGGTTTCTGGCATATCTGCTCTGAGTTATAAAAATCCCATCGGTTTTCTGATGAACTTGTAGACCAAGAAAGTAAGCCATTTCCCCTACCATACTCATCTGAAATTCACTTTTCATTTGTTCAACAAACTGGTCAACGAGCTGCTGAGATCGAGATCCGAATACAATGTCGTCCCCATATATCTGAGCAATGACGAATTCCTGCTGGATGTGCTTGACAAATAAGGTCCTGTCCACTCCCCCTCGCACATAGCCATGTTGAACGAGAAATATCGTGAGCCGTTCATACCATGCTCTGGGCACCTGTTTCAATCCATACAGGGCCTTGTTCAATCGATAAACATAATCAGGATGAAACAGGTCTTCGAAACCTTTAGGTTGAGCAACGTGTACTTTCTCATTTAGCCAACCATTGAGAAACGCATTTTTGACGTCCATCTGAAACAACTTGAAGTTGAGATGGCATGCAAGTGTGAGTAAGAGTCGTATGGCCTCAAGTCGGACAACCGGAGCAAATGTCTCATCGAAATCTATGCCTTCAATCTGGGCATACCCCTATGCCACCAGTCTTGCTTTGTTCAGGGTGATGTTGCCTTTTTCATCTGTCTTGTTCTTGTAAATCCATTTAGTACCAATAATGTTGGCGTCAGCAAGTCTTGGTACAAGAGTCCATACATCGTTTCTAGCAAATTCCGAGAGTTCATCCTGCATAGCGCTGACCCAATGTTCATCCAGAATAGCCTCTTTGATAGTCTTTGGCTCAATTGATGACAGAAAACATGAACCAGTCAGCATCTCTGCAAAGTCAATAGTCTTACCACGGGTTCTCCTGGGTGCTTGAGGATCTCCAATAATGTCAGTGACCGGATGATTCTTCTGAATGCGCCGAGGAAGATGGATAGCAGGAGCTTGTTCAGATTCTGTATCAGATGCTTGTTCGTTATTCAGCAGGTCTGGAACAGAGACTGTCTCACGGTTCCGATCCTCTTGAGTTTTGTTAGTGCCAGTGTCAGGACAGGTACCATCATTTTCATCTTTGTTGGATGAAATGTCTGATTCTTGAATTGCCACATTAACTGATTCAATCACTGTCTTTGATTTCTTGATGTAGACACGGTATGCCCGACTGTTGGTAGAGTATCCCAAGAATATTTCTTCAATGCTGCGGGGATCTAGTTTCTTTCTGTATTCCCAATCTTCGTAGACATAGCACGTACATCCAAAAATATGAAAATGTTTTACCAAAGGTCTCTTAACTTTCCAGATTTCATAGTAGGTTTTCTGTGTTCCAGGCCGTATCAGAACTCTATTTAAGGTGTAACAGGCAGTGTTCATAGCTTCAGCCCAGAAGGATAAAGCTAACTGCTTGCTATGAAGCATAACTCTCATCATCTCCTGAAGGGTGCGATTTTTCCTCTCTGCCACTCCATTTTGTTGGGGCGTGATTGGTGCTAAAAACTGATGGAATATCCCTTGTTTGAGACAAAATTCATTCATGTCGCTGTTCTCAAATTCTTTACCATGATCACTTCGGATGGCAATCAATGTCATATCTTTCTCGCGTTGGAGTCTCAGAATCAGGTGGATTACAGCTTGCACGATGTCTGACTTTTGTCTAAGAAATGCAGTGTGAAGGTATGTGGCATCATTGACAAACTCCTACAAAGTGAACTAGAGCTTGCTACAGCAAGTATGGAAAGAAAACAGCTGATGAAGAGCATTCCAGAGTGAGCAAACTCAGTAAGTGGCGCTCCAGATGAAGACATTAAGTAGCGCTCCAGATGATGACATTAAGTGGCTAATGTCTTCACGAGGCACGCGACTTAATGTTGCCTTGGGGCGCTCGAAAATCTGAAAGAGATCATGAAGACATCAGCTTGTGCAATCTGGGCAGAGTGACTATCTCAGTACTCAAGTGGAGTAAGCAAGTGCAATAGCAACCTCTGGAGCAGAAGTTCAACAGCAGAAGTATTGCACACCTTCAGACAGCTTGTGCTACAGCAGATGCTGCAGCACAAATGCTGTAGCAGAAATTTAGCTTTCTCGTAGATCGCATTCAAACAACAAATCAGTGGACCGAAGGGCTTCCGGAAAGAGCTGAATATTCAGGAGAATATTTCTGGAGTGTCTCTCAAGAACAAGGGCAGATTTGTTGAAGTGAAGATATGATCTTGTAGAGATCTTGGAGGATCTTCCTTAGAATTGATGGGATTGGTTCCTAATGCATTTAGGAAATTCCAGCAGCAGCAAACAGCTACAACACAAGTGAACAAGGAGTTGTTGCAGCTCAAACAATCAAGCTGGCAGCAGAGGTGAACTAGCAGCAGATGCAGCAGGGGATGCTGCAGCAGGTGCTGGTTCAAGTGCTGGTTCAACTGTCCAAGTAGCAGTTTTGTGCTGGGTGCGAGTTTAAGGTATGGCAGCTTTGTGAAAGCTCTTAGAAGAATTTCTAAAATACTAAAGAGCATATTCCAGCAAGGTTTACTTGTCAGAGAAGGAGATTTGCATTGAAGATATTAATCAAATCTAATCTCCTAGATTTTAGGAGATAATTGATCTTGTGAGACTATGGCCTAAACCTGGAAATTGCTTAAAGTGGTGAGGGTATTTAAGCAGAAGGTTTGAGTGCTGTAGAGGGTGATCGAAGCTGAGTGATACACGAGAGTAGACACAGATTTCAGAGTGAGGATTCTTTGGTGTGCTACTGACGTTGTTCTTCGATCAACACACACGGGCAGAGCGTAGAGCGCAGAGCTGTGGTGTGCATTGCAGAAGAGAATCAGGTCTTGCAGAGACTGATCCGTGCATTGATCTGGAAGCCAATTCAGAGCTGTGAAGCTTGTTGGTTGATTAAAGGCAGCCGCGGAAGAACTGACGGGTGGAAGGCTCGGTCGAGGTTCGTGCGGAAGAACTCACTAGTGGCAGGTGGTCACTGAGTGAGGGGGAGTTACTCAGAGTGTGCAGCGCTCTTGGAGTGGTCCGATCGGCTCGGCAGAAGGCCTTGGAGCTACGCGGACATTGTGCTTCAGCTGTGTGTTACAGCTCTTGCTGCAGCAACCCTGCTGAGTAGAGTAGTATAGAATAGGCTGAGTTCTTTGAGAGAATTGTAGCTATTCTAGACTGACTTATTGTAGAGGGTGTGCTGGCACAAATCAGAGCTTGTTCTGATTGTGTTGTGTAGTCCACACGGGGTTAAAGTAGCATAGGTTGCGTGCGTTGTAACCTAGTGTACTTGGAACCTTTGGTTGAGTGAATTGAGGACTGGAGAATAGTCCTCCCCAGACGTAGGCAGATTGGCCGAACTGGGTGAACAAACTTGTGCATTGTTTGTTGCTTGCTGAGATTAATTCTAGTGAACAAGAGTGTGCTGCAGCAACTGCTTGTTCACAAATCTGCCGAATTGAGACACTGTGAAATTTCATGCAGTCCAACTAAAGTGTGAGAAATCATCAACACAAACTAGAACGTAGATCTTACCACCAATACTTTCTGTTTGCAATGGACCCATCAAGTCCATGTGTAGTAGTTCAAGGATCCTGGTGGTAGGAATTTGACTAGTTCCAGGATGTGCTGTTCTTGTCTATTTGCCTATCTGGCATTCACCACATAAAGTATCAGTCTTACCTTTCAGTTCAGGCATTCCGCGCACTAATCCGAGCTTGTATATCTGCCTCAAGGTTTTGAGATTCAAGTGTCCGAGCCACTTGTGCCACAAAATCAGTTCATTCTATTTAGACAGAAAACAATGAGTTGTGACAGGCTCTGTTTCAGAATCTAACAGATAAAAATTATTCGAAGAACGAGTTCCTCTCAGAACACCCTTCCCTTTTTTGTCCACAGCCTGACATGCATCTTTGTCGAATTGCACATTTAGCTTCCCATCGCACAATTGACTTATACTCAGTAAGTTGGCCTGAAGACCTTCCACCAGAAAGACCTTGTCAATCTTGGGCATTCCTTGAACAGATAGTGTCCCTTGTCCTACAACCTTTCCTTGTCCTCCTCCACCAAATGTAACACTTCGTCCATTCAGTTTTTGTATGTTGGTCAGATAGCTGGCTTCCCCAGTCATATGTGCTGAACAACCACTGTCAAAGTACCATTTCTCCTTCTCCACATGAGTCGATGAGTTGTAAGCAACATAGCACCGATCGTCATGAAATTTTGAGGCAGGAACTGATTGTCTCAACCGATACTTTGTTAGAAACTCGGGACACTTTCTCTGGATGTGTCTCGAGTGTTGCAGAAGTAGCAGACATGCTTGTCTCTTGTCCATCGTGTATTGAATCTGTGGCTAGGGCGAACAACGTTAGCACAGTTAAGATTATTTGCTTGAACAAACATTGTCTTACCTTTAGTCTTTGGATACTCGTAGCCCAGACCATGACTGCCATGACTGGTATGCTGAGCACCCAAAATAGTATCAAGTTTCTTTGTTCCATTGTTAATCATACTGACATACTTTTTTATTCTTGATAGTTCAGTCACTGCTTCTGAGTATTCCAGCTTCTCCTTGTCCGTGCTGTTTGCAGTCTCTTAGCAGCTCATACTTTTTAGCCTACCACTTGCTTGCACAGTTCGGCATTTGCTTTTACTGTTTCCTCCCAGTGTTCATACAACGCCTTATATTTTTCAGCAACTGTTTCTTTGGTAATTTCTGTATCAGTATCACTGTCTGATTCTGGTTGTTCTGGTTCAGTACTAGTTACATCTGTAATTGTTGTAAGAGCCAGATAGTTTGATTCTTCCTCCTCTGTTTCAGTCTCTTCTGTTTCACTATCACTCCATCCAGCTAAGAGTGCCTATTTCTGTTTCTTGAGTGTGTTGGCACATTCAGCTTGGATATGGCCAAATCCTTCACATTCACGGCACTGAATTCCCTTGCCTTTTTCTCCTTTTTAAACCTCAGTGGTTCTCACTCTTCTGAACTTTCCATCTGGTCGATTTCTGATGTCTGTCGCTGGTTCAGCTTCCTCATAAATCTGCCGAAATTTTTTGCGAGTAAGGCCATCTGTTCAGACATCTCACCCTCATCTTCAACCGTCTCTGATGCTTCACTTTTGAGAGCTATTCCACGGGGTTTCTTCTCAGATGCTTCAGATGCGAGTTTCATTTCTAACGTCCGAAGAGATTCCATTAAGACGTCAAGCCTCATTCTCTTTACGTCCTGTGCTTCCTCAATCGCAGTCACCTTCATTGCACACTTCGGTGGTAGTGACCTCAACACTTTTCTGACCAGCTTCCCAGTGTTGATCGGTTCTTCAAGTGCGTGTGCTTCGTTAACAATGTCCATTAACTTCGCATTGAACTCCGTTATAGATTCTTCCTCTTTCATTTTCAGATTTTCGAACCTGGTGGTTATCATCTGCATTCGAGATTGTTTCACCTTGTCAGTCCCTTCGAACGCTGTCTCAAGGATGTCCCAAGCCTCTTTCGCTGCTTCACAAGTGGAAATGAGTCTGAAAATGACAGGTTCAACTTCATTGAGTGCTTTGGCATTGGTTGCAGCAGCTTTATCCTCATCGGCTGTCCACTGACTCTCTGGCTTATAATGGGTTACTCTAGCTGTGTCTGCAACTATAGGTGCATCATTCCTGAAAATTATCGATCTCCAAGTTCGATCGTTTATTGATTTGATAAAAGCCCTCATGCGCGTTTACCAGTAAGGGTAGTTCGAACCATCAAGAAGTAGAGGCCGAGCTATGTTCTGTCCTTCTCGTGTACTCATCTTGAACAGCTTTGTTATAGCCCCGAATCACACTCTGTACAGCGAGTGTCCCGCTCTGATACCAATTGAAAGTTGTATGTCTGTTCAACTTGGGCTGTTCAAGATTGCTTGTAAGCCGCTTCACAAAGCTTTAACAGATTGTGTTTCGGTGAGAGTTAGATGAAACTAAGATACTGTGCAGAATAGTAAAACGACACAGAATATGTTTATCCTGTTCAGCTTAACAAGCCTACTCAGAGGGTTACTCGGAACCCCAAGTGGGAATCACTCACAATTGCTTACTCAAATACAACATATCTTTAAGTAACTTAATCTCACTAGTTACCACTGTGTAATTGAAGCAATGTGAGCACGTTTAACTCCCTTAGATGAAGGACCTCATTTTTCCACCTCGATCTGTCTCCCTCAGATCGGTGATTCTCTTCCTGAGAATTACAAACCTTGAACATAGTTTGTTCAACCAAGTACTCCAGCTTCCGGGGATCAAGCTATTAGTCCGTTGAGTTTCCGGCCAAGTCTGATTAAGATCGCAGCATTGATTTTCTTTTAATCTCGATCTGGATAATTCATCGTGATCATTTTCAATCTCCCGAGATTCATAAATAGCTTAGATCCACTACCGCTTCACTTTGGAAGGAAGATCGCGCTTGATCACACTTTTCATACTTTGGGGCGAATCCAATATTTGAGGCGCCAATTCTGCGGAGCATCTTGGAGAGTATATTTCAGTATATCTCCAGAAAATATTCGTTGCTGCATCTCCATTATATGTCTTTTGCTGACTCGATTCTGGGTGCAGATCGTGACTGACAATGTTACTCGATCGTCCTGTCTGAACATAAGCTGTCTTACCCTTTGTTCCAGCAGCATCGCCTCGTTTGTCAAAAAGTATGCCACACACACATGAATAGCCTAGTTCTGACATGTTTGTACGATGAGTTGTTGAGTGAAGTCGGACAATGCAAGGACCGAGGTTGTGGTAAGGGTGACTTTGAGGGCGTTGAAGGCCGGTGTCCAAAAGAAAGCGTCCTTTCTCAAAAGATGGGTAGGGGAGCAATTAGCTCCATGATTGAGAGGCATGCCTGTTTCTGAACCATACTCCCCCTATAGTGGCTACAACAGTGTCAACCAGAATAGGTCTTCTCTCGGAAGGTTCACCTACAGCATCTTCACTGCTGGTACCATCTTCTTCACTGGACTCCTCTTTTTCACTACTGGTATCAGGGATGATGATTGGAGCTTTTCCTTTGTCAGTAGATGGAGGAGGATGTGCTGCAGCAGTTTCTTGTTCAGGAAGATCTGCACCAACCTCCTCACCTTCTCCTTTGATGCCAGAGGACGTGACAAGGGTTCTGTTTGACCCTTCTTCGAGCACTGCCTCTTCAGACACCACTACTGCGCTGGTAACAGGCTCTCCGTCAAGAACCAGTCGCCTCCTTTTCTGAGGAGTTCCTCCTTGTGGAGAAGGAGCATTGTGCGACACAGGGAGAGGTGCGGGCTCCCAGACCACCAAGTCTAGTCGTTGAGCAGGTGCTTCATTACGGCAGTTAGACCTCCTTTCAGTTCTGCCTTGACGTGCTACTGCCAGGCTCTTCTTCAGACCACGAGTCTTCACCATTGTGAGAAGTTTGCAAAAGGAGTTCGAGCAGGGGAGGATTTGATCTGCGTGCGGTTTTGGAAGAGCTTCACCCGAATGTGCCCTAGAAATTTAATTTTACCCGCTGTTTTTCTTTCTTTTCCAGAAGCACGTGCTCTGCATGTGACTTCTTCTGTCTTTAGCAACCAAACTTTTTGAACAAGCTTCTTCAGGCTCTAGTTGCTATAGCATCATGGGACTGGATGACTTATTTGCTGATGATACCTTCATTGTCTGGTGATTCCTTGTCAGAGTCAGCTGGTTGTTTTTTCATCCATACTTGAGTCGGTCTCTGTTTCCGCAGCTTCTGACAGTCAACTTCCTTGTTTTTCAGTTTGTCACATTTGGGTCTCCACACCTACGTTTCCTGTGACACTCTTTTGCTTGCTCCATTCCAATGCACTAATTTCTCCATTGTGACTCTCCATTGCAGTTCTGATTGTTGACGAAGATTTACAGGATAAGTTGAGCTGAAGGACATTTGACAGTGATTGTTGAACTTTGATTTCCGTTTCCTGAAATCATCTCTGATAACCCTTCTGCGTATCTGAGAGTTCTTCAGGCTAAAATGTTTTCTTTGTGAACATTTTCCTTTCTCACAGGCCTGTGGATTGCTTCTTCTTTTGTGAAAACTTGCATTTGATACAGAGGGTAGACACAGCGGTTGCTGAAGCACCTCCTGGTTCAGGTTGACAGTCAATTCTTCCTTCATCAGCTTCTGGCTGAGCTTACCTTTCTCTTCGCAAACCTCGATATTCTCTGTTTCAATAGGTTTAACAAAGACTGTTCTACCAGTGGTTTCCTCACATGTATACCCCAAGCCCATTCTTCCTCCTCCAAATCTTTGATAAGAAAGGATTTCATCCAGTATATTTTTCTGAGAGCCAGTTGTGAGAGGAGTGCTAACATCAGTGTCTTTGGTAGCAGCATCTTCTTTCTTCGGTAGGTTGACTGATCTAATGAGTGATGACAGTTTTTCAAGCAGCACCTCCTGCTCTTCTTCCAGTTGATTGACTCTGTCTTCTAATTCTTGATTTACCTTCAGAGCCTCCTCACATTGTTGAAGGATGTCTCCCAGACCTTCTAAAGTGTTGTGTGTAGAGTTATCCTCATCCCATAATTGAATTCATTCTTTATTGCTTTTTTAGAATCATAAGAGGATACACTAGCTAACACAATAAAATTTTCTTCATCACTTTCCTCAGAGTCACTCCATTTTGCAGTTAGTGACTTGTTGTCTTTCTTGTCAGACCCCTTGATCTGCTTGCTGGGACACTCTGCTTCTCTGTTTCCATATCCTTCACAGTTCCAGCACTGAATGCCTTTCCTTCTGTTTTTCTTTTCTTCTTCCTCTTCAGCTGGTTCTTTGACTTTTCTCTGATTTCCTCCACCTCTTCTTGATTGTCTTCGAGAGGTTGAGGTCTAACCAGACCTTGTTTCCAGAACTTCCCCAGATTTTTTACCAGTAAACCTAGTTGATCATCAGCTGAGGGCTTCTTCTCTTCTGCTTCAGCTTTCAATCCAACATTTTTGCTTTTGGGAGGAGCATCTTCTTTGAATAGCTTCATCTCAAATTGCTTGAGAGATCCAATTAATTCTTCCAGCCTCATGTCCCAGACATTCTGAGCTTCTTCAATGGCTGTCACCTTCATGTTAAATCTGGATGGCAATGATTTGAGGACCTTCCTAATTAACTTTTTTTCAGGGATAGGTTCTCCAAGAGCATGGACTTCATTTGACATGTAATCGGTTGATTTCTTACCGATTATTCGCTTCATTGGACGATGAATTTCGCTCCTCTCCCGAACTTTTCATTGTGTTTTCACCATTCTACTCTCATTTCAGGTCAAGTTATATTAAATTGAGGATTTGTAGTTTGTTTGGAGCAAAATAAGGCAAAACACAAAGATTCAAACAAATACAGACCAAATCTGGGCAGAGTGACCTATTAGTCATCAAAAGCTTGCCGAGAACATGATTCTTATCCGATTGAGGCGTGCTATATCTTATTGGAAAGCTGACTCAAATGGCTACGACATTGTAGTTTGCAGAAAGACGTAATTCGAAGGTTTAGATCGTCAAAAATGCAAGAAACGTCAGAATCACAGTGCTGAGTGAACAGTATCCCGGTTCAAGGAAGAACCTCCGGTTCACTAGTCAAACCGCGGGTTCATTGGTCAAACCGGCGGTTTGGTCTCAGAACCGGCCCCGAAGGTAAAATATGGTGATTCTCTGAAACTGGTCAGTTTGATTCGAAACCGGCGGTTTGTGGCCTGAACCGGTGGTTTAAACATTGGAGGCGCCGGTTTGGAAGCAAACCAGGCCGCAAATTAATTCCGAAAATCAGCCCAATTGACTTTCAGTATAAATAGGAATCGAGGGCTCGTTCACAAGGGTTGGACGATTTTGGAGAACGAATGCAAGAGAGAAGAAGATAGCTGGGAGTGAAGATCGTCGTCACGGGTTCTTCGTTCTTTATTCTCTTCATTCTTGTATTGGTAGTAATCCCGATGAGTAGCGAGTAGTTTATTTAGTTCTGGTATCCTACGGATCCCATGCCTGTAATCTGATTTCATGTGATTTGTACAAATATCAGTTTTAGTCTAATGCAAGTTTATGTTTTCAATTCTATTATGCTTCATTCTATCGTTTTACCATTGTTGATCATTGATTGGGATGACTGCATGTCAGAAAAAAACTAGGTTAGATGCCAAAAAGATGAATGGGTCTGAGGCAGTTAACTGGAACAAATAGGATTGATGTCGAGACATGGTAGCTATATTGTTAGTCCATGAATCGATAGGAGAGTTGACATATTTTGTCTGGAACCCTTTGTGTCTAATAAATCGAAACTGTTGATAATCCGTGATTGGGCGGGGTTCAATAGTGTAGATTAATTCAGGTGATGATCCGTGAATGGGCGGCTCATCTGATGTCAGTTTAGGTTATTTCCAAAGCTAATTTGCATGACTATATGGTGTGACTGATTGCATGAATCGTGTTGCGAGCATGGGTGAAGTTTGATCTTGGAATTACTTTATCTGATCGAATCAACCGTTAGTTATATTAATTAGGACAATTAGGATATTTAGAATAAATTTGGAATTTCTATTAGGAGTAGCTGAACATATTGTTTGCGAGCTAGTATATACAGGCGCCTGTTTCTAGGATCAACCCTTGGATTATCAAGGTCTATAAATTGTTTTTGACTATAATTTGACCCCTAAAACTTATATCTGACATATATAAAGGGTTAAAAATACGCATTGTCAAAATGGCGCCATTGCCGGGGAACAGCGTCCAAGTGTGTTATTAGTTTTTAGCATACATAGTTTAGGACTATTCCATTTTTTTATTTTTATTTTATCCTTCACTAATCATATGTTTATCTCAAAATTGCGAGGTTGTATTCATACAATCAACAAGGGATGTATGTGAGTGCTGAAAGCTCATGGACACAATCGTATGATCAAAATTGGGAAAGCAACCAGTATCCACAGATGGGAGAGAAATACTACGAAGACGCACATTATTATGAATTTTCACAACAAGTTTATGAAGCGTCCGCCCATTCACCTCTATTTCAGAACCATAATCAGTAGACCCAACCTGAGAACACCGAGATATCAATTGTGGAGTCCATGCTCGCTGATTTTCTGGCACTACAGAACAAACAGTCTCAAGAAACTGAGGCTAAGATTGACAACTTAACAAAGTCAGTAGAGCAGCTCACTATTCAGACTCGTATGCTGGAAACTCAGATTGCGCATCAAGCAAGCTTAGCAGTAAGAGAACCGAGCGTGACCAAGGAATTCATAGATAATGACGTCGAGATGGAAGTGGCCAGCCATCAAGAAGTTCATTTTTATGAAGCATTTGCCCCTTCATCCTTATTTCCCAATGATGTGAATGACCATGGTGATGAAGTGGAAGAGATTGAGCACTTTGAGACACCACAAAATCAACATTATGAGGACTTCGTTGATTTGTATTTGAATTCAACTAAAGAATATCCTTGCATACATATGGATGTGATAGTGAAGAGAGCTTCAGATATATTGGCACCTGAGTTACTAGTCAAAGAGCTCACGGGAAGCATGCCAATTGGATATGGAGCATGTATTGAAGATGTATATCTTCTTGCACCACAGCCGGATAAGTTTCTACGGTTCTTGCCATATTTATTGAAACTACCGAGAAGAAGCTCCTACAATCCCTTGGTTCTTAAGGGACTAATATTTAAAAAAGGATTGGATCCTAAATTCAACGTCCATATTGCACTTGATGGACGTAAATTCAAATGGGATTTGAAGGTGAATTGACACCTTTGAGCATTGAAGACCCTACGAGAAGAGATTCTAGCAAAGGACTTCCCGCGAGTGATTTCTATTGGGCGCTTTGCTGAATCCTGCCAAGACGTTAAACTAGGCCTTGACGGGAAGTAATCCGGTTTGTAAGTTCTTATATTTATTTTGCTTAGCTAAATTCTCACATTGCATGACATGATGCGCGATTTATATGCTCTCAACTTAAGTGTATAGTTCTTTTTCTAGTTGATATTTCTTTCTATTTTTATCGCTTAGGGACTAAGCTTGCTCTTAAGAACGCATAATCACTGTTGCCATGTATTGCATTTTAGTTATGTTGATAGGCATGCTAGTTTAAGAACACTTGCACGCTCAAATTATCTATGGCTTGTTGTTAACTTTCTCACGCTTTATGAGATACGCCGGTTATCTGTTCATCCTATTTGAGTTTGTGTTTAGAATCTGAAATAGTTCGTTCGAGTGTGTATTCTTTGGAGTTAATATTATTACTATCTTTTGTCTATCATATGTCCCATACACTTTTGAAAGCATGCTTCGAACTTGATACTTGTAGGCACCGGTCTTAAATTAATCTTTTTTGAAAACTTAAGCATTGTTTGTGATTCCTGGTGACTTTAGTTCTCTTATTATGTATTTTCGTGTATGTTGCCTTCACTTTTTATATTTTGTCAAGCTTTAAGTGTGGAGTTCTTCGAATGAGAGGGACAAAAAGAACGTCAAAAGAGGGCACAAAATACGCCCCAACAAAAAAAAATATCTATGAAAAAAAAGAAGAAATAAAATGTAAAGGAATGGAAGAAAAGTTTCTTCTTGAGCATAATAAGGCCGAAGGCCATTAGACACTCCACCTTAAGCTTGACATTCTGTATTATGCCACTTATTTATTGTGTGTGATTGCATCATGTATTGGAAGTCATATAAGATGAGTTAAGGAATGACCCTTGTGATTGCACGGAATCATTGACTTGCTTATGCAATTTTCGTAAAATGCCAAGCCAAGCTCCTCTTCTCTTATGAGTTATAAAGTCTGGACTTTAAGACTTGAGAATGAGCTTTGCGCCAAGAGCCTGTGGACTATCCCTAGATAGCATAGGTGAATGGCTGGCATGTTTTGTGTAACCTGGATTTATGTTTTGGATGCATAGCTTGAAATGGATGTTAAGACACGTGGTTAGTCATTTGATGGTTTTGATACCGACTTATTTGAGTGTAACATCTTGTTTGAACTATGAAGGTTTGAAAACTCATTTGAAGATAGTTTGACTTGGATGTTGGCTTAGCGCATTAGTTTGAGATTGTTGCAATAATGTTGTCACTTTTGAGCACCCATTTCATGCATTCATATAGGGCACCTGCACTAGGGATTTGTAGGTATTCCCTCTTCTAAAAACTTTCACGAGATTAAAACTCGTCCACTAGGGTAGCCTAGGGGTTTAAAGGCTTGATGCATATGCTAAATGCATCCGTGATTCCTACGAAAGTGAGTTAGGACTTGCATATCTTAGGATATTAGTTTAGTTAGTGTAGATCGCATGAACTTGATTGGTACTTGCACTGAGTTTCTCTGCTACTCATTGTACATTTTATATTTGTTCGAGACGAACAAATTCTAAGTGTGGAGTGTTTTGATCGGTTGATTTCTTACCGATTATTGCTTCATTCGATCATTATACATTTCATTGTGTTTTCACCACTCTACTCTCATTTCAGGTCAAGTTATATTAAATTGAGGATTTGTAGTTCGTTAGGAGCAAAATAAGGCAAAACACAAAGATTCAAACGAATACAGACCAAATCTGGGCAAATTGACCTATTCATCATCAAAAGCTTGCCGAGAACATGATTCTTAACCGATTGGGGTGTGCTATATCTTGTTGGAAAGCTGACTCGAAGGGCTACAATATTGTAGTTTACAGAAAGATGTAATTCGAAGGTTTAGATGGTCAAAAATGTAAGAAAAGTCAGAATCACAGTGCTGAGTGAAAAGTATTCCGGTTCAAGGAAGAACCTCCGGTTCACTAGTCAAACCGCCAGTTCATTGGTCAAACCGGCAGTTTGGTCTCAGAACCGGCCCCGAAGGCAAAATATCGTGATTCTCTGAAACTGACTGGTTCGATTCGAAACCGGTGGTTTGTGGCCTGAACCGGCGGTTTACACATTGGAACCGCCGGTTTGGAAGCAAACCGGGCCGCAAATTAATTCCGAAAATCAGCCAAATTGACTTTCAGTATAAATAGGAATCAAGGGCTCGTTCACAAGGGTTGGACGATTTTGGAGAACGAATGCAAGAGAGAAGAGGATAGCTGGGAGTGAAGATCGTCGTCACGGGTTCTTCGTTCTTTATTCTCTTCATTCTTGTATTGGTAGTAATCCCGATGAGTAGCGAGTAGTTTATTTAGTTCTGGGATCCTACGGATCCCATGCCTGTAATCTGATTTCATGTGATTTGTACAAACATCAGTTTTAGTCTAATGCAAGTTTATGTTTTCAATTCTATTATGCTTCATTCTATCGTTTTACCATTGTTGATCATTGATTGGGATGACTGCATGTTAGAAACAAACTAGGTTAGATGCCAAAAAGATGAATGGGTATGAGGCAATTAACTGGAACAAATAGGATTGATGTCGAGACATGATAGCTATATTGTTAGTGCATGAATCGATAGGAGAGTTGACATATTTTGTCTGGAACCCTTTGTGTCTAATAAATCGAAACTGTTGATAATCCGTGATTGGGCAGTGTTCAATAGTGTAGATTAATTCAGATGATGATCCGTGAATGGGCTGCTCATCTGATGTCAGTTTAGGTTATTTCCAAAGCTATTTTGCATGACTATATGGTGTGACTCATTGCATGAATCGTGTTGCGAGCATGGGTGAAGTTTGATCTTGGAATTACTTTATCTGATCGAATCAACCGTTACTTATATTAATTAAGACAATTAGGATAATTAGAATAAATTCGGAATTTCTATTAGGAGTAGCTGAACATATTGTTTGCTAGCTAGTATATACACGCGCCTGTTCCTAGGATCGACCCTTGGCTTACCAAGGTCTATAAATTATTTTTGACTACAATTTGACCCCTGAAACTTATATTTGACATCTATAAAGGGTTCAAAATATGCATTGTCAACATGTCACACAGTTTGACATTGAATTCTGTCATGGTTTCCTCCTCCTGCATTTTCAAACCTTCAAACTGTGAAGTAATCATCTGCATTATGGATATCTTCACCTTGTCAGTCCCCTCATGAGAAACTTCCAAGATCTCCCAAGCTTGTTTTGCAATGTCACAATTGGAGATTAATCTGAAGTTGTTGGCATCCACAGCAGCAAAGATTGCATTCAGGGTTTTTGAATTGCCATTTCTTGCAACATCCTCTTCTGCAGTCCACTGCTCTTCAGGTTTCTTCTGAGTGGCTCCTTTATCATCAGTGGTTTTGGGAGAAGCTCACTCTATCACTACAGCTTCCCACACTTTCTCATCAATAGCTTTGAGAAACGCCTTCATCCTAGCCTTCCAATAGCCATAGTTGCTTTCTTCTATCAGTGGAGGGCGGCTTGTGCTTTGTCCTTCCTTCATTATCTTGCTCTTATCTTAACACTGTATGTTGAGCTATGGCTCTGATACCAATTGAAATTCACAGCACCATTGATTTGCAGATGGTGAACAAGCAGTTGCTATAGCGCACTCTTGAACACCCAAATCTGATGCAGCAATATAGAACAAGGAACACAGGTTTGTTCAACCAGTTCGACCAATCTGCCTACGTCTGGGAAGGGCTGAATTCCAACCCTTAATCCACTAGTTTCTCAGGTCCACGGTACAAACGGTTCGACTAAACGCAACCTATGCTACTTGACCTAAACTAGTCACACAATCAAAACAGGCTCTGACTTGTGTATAGCACATCTACAGACTTGAAATAATTCAGAATAGCAGCAACTGAGTCCCAAAGACTCAGCCTGTTCTAATTAACACACAGTCTCTGCAGGTTGCTGTAGCACACAGCTGATGCCTAAACTGTCCACGTCGCTCCAAGCCTTCTGCTGAGCCGGTCGAACCTCTCCACGAGCGCTGCACACTTTAGAGCACTCCCCTTCACTCAGTGACCACCTTTCACTAGCGAGACCAAGCGTCCTGCAAATTGCCTGAGTACCTCCTACTCGACAATTGCTCCGCGGCCTTCTTTGATCAACCAACAAGCACCGCTGCTCTGAATTGGCTTCCTGATCAAGCTGTGATCAGACTCTGCGAGTCCTGTTCACATTCTGCTTCAATCACCTCAGCTCTGCGCTCACGCTCTGGTCTCGGGGATGATCGGAGATCCTCGCACTTGAATTCTGTCCTCTCGGTATGCTGTGTATGCTCTCTTGTTTTCTCTCTAGTCTTCGATACCTTCAACGCTTTGAGCAGCCTCCCTTACATAGGATTACCAAGTTCCACCATTCACTTTTAGCAATTTCCTCCAAACAACAATATCTCCTAATTTGTAGGAGATTAGATTAGATTTGCAATTCTAATCTTCTACAAACAAATCTTTTCGGCCAACTGAGACTCTTCACTGAAATATTCTCTCTGAAAATTTAGTAACTCCCTTGATGCTAATGGATGCACTGCCAAACGCCTTCCAAGAAGATCCGAGCTGCTGCTGACGAACAGATGCTGTAGCTTCCTAAACTAGCTCCTACTATAGCAGCAGCTTGTTCACTCGTGCTGGTTTTGTCAAAGCCTGTCATTCTGCATCATCAATATCGTATGGTGAAGTTTACAATCGTAAACGATACTGTCGCAACTCCGTCGTAAAATCACCGAAACAATTAAACCGTCGTATAATCGCTAAAAAACTATCGTATAATTATGCAACGGTATTAATACCGTCGATAATTCCGACGTAAGTAAACCAAATTCGTAGTGTTTGCTATAAATCAAAAACTTAATCAGTTGATTGATTAATTTATAATTATAACACCTTATTGATGCTTGGATTGGGTGGGGATGAAAAAAAGGTTGTGCCGTGTAGATGTTGGTCTCTTCCATCTCTACCAAATGCCCAATTCACTACTCCAACTTATACGACTAGGCACATTATCCTACTGGATTTTTATTTCTTTGATTATTCTTGGTCACTTATTTATACACGCATTTCTTTTTCTTTTTTTTCCTTTACGAAGATATGTGATGGGGGTAGTAACAAGTAGCAAATTGAATAAAGAAGGTAGTATTTAGGTGATGAATATGAGTGAGACGATTTTGATATGAGTGAATTAGGATCGAGTGCCCCATATCTCAATCACAGGGCACAAGTATTAATGATTCCATAATGAGGATATATAATATTAATGGTAAGAGAAGAAAGAAGCTTTAAATATAGAAAAGTAGCATGAACACTTAATTGACTGACATCATAAATGGAGTATCCAAAACAGAAATATTAGTGAATGAACGCGTAGCTGCTGGTGCTGGAGTTAATATGGCTGTTGATGGATGATATGATATTGAAATTGTTTGCATTCATTAATATGAGAATGGCCCGCCATAAAAAATGAAGTCTACCACGTATCATTTAATGCGGTGTCATTAATACTCACCACTTGCTCCTTTGGATTTTCTCTTCTCATCATTTAAATTCCCGTAGCTATATTCCACATCCCCTTTAATGCCTATTTTTACTCCTTTTGTCCTATTCTACAATCTCATAAATAACATGTATTTGTACGTATTCGTTAGGATGCTGCAAGGTGGAGAGCTGAAGAGGTAGATGATTATCATCACAATCACCCGAGCCTAAGTTAGAAAATTGCAATTTAAATTTAACGCTGTGATAGAATAAGACACACTATTGATGGGGATTGCAATCAGACTGGAATCCATATTATTTAGTCTAGTGCTGTGTCATTCTGATTATTGTATTTGTTAGGATGCATCCTTTTGAATTGAACTAATTTAAATTGAGAACAGGCCATGATGTACACGCATTCAAAAGCATTAATAAGCCATATGAGAGTTGTAAATAAAATGGGGAAAAATTGTTTTCTTTTTCTTTTTCTCAGGAAGAGTAAGAAAATGATGATCGACAACAGCTTTTGTGAAGATGTCAGCAATCTAATTACGTGAGCGTAAATGGGGAACAATAAGATCTTTGGAAGCAACTTGTTCATGTACAAACTGATAATCAATCTTGATGTACTTGGTCCGTTGATGAAAGAAATGATTTGCAGAAAGGAAGGTCGCACTAATATTGTCAAATAATAAGATCGGCGGCTGCTAATTTGTGAGTGACATCTACTGTAACAGTTGTTGTATCCAAATTAACTCAATTGTAGCGAACGTGATGGCCCTATACTCGGCTTTGGTGCTAGAAATAACAACAACTTTTGGCTTACGTGAGGACCAACTGATAAAGTTACCACCAAAATAAATGACTAATTCATTTTGTGATCTCCAATTATTTGAATTAGTAGCCCACTAGCATCAGAGAAGGCAATTGGACAAGAGTCTTTTGTAAAACCAGACCAGATGAGAGAGTGCCCGCAGGATACTCTTCACGACACACCAATGAAATTCTATAGTGTTTTACATGAACTGGTAAACCCTGTTAACAGCATAAGCAATTTTCGGTCTGGAGATAGTGAAGTATTGTAAGGCATCTATCACACTCCTGTATAGAGTTGGATCAGGAAGAGGGTCACCATATGCAATCAAACGTGAACCAGTTTCTGTAGAAAATGAGAATGGCGAGCCCCATACATATCGGTGCGCTCAACAATTTCACATATATACTTCTGTTGATATAGCTGAATGGGCGAACCTAAATTAGAGATCTCAATTCCCTAGAAGTAGTGTAAGGTTCTTTCAGGGAGAATTCTTACTTAAGAAGCTGAACAGACTCATCAATGAAGGTGGCAAGAGATCCAGTAATAATAAAATCATCAACATAATTGAGAACATAGACCATATGAGATCCATCAATCTTAATAAAAAGAGATATCTGAAACACAAGCCTTAAATTCATGAAGAACGAGAGAATCAGTTAGGGTTCTTTGAAGCTTGATGAAAAAGTTTGGGTTCAATGTGGGCTGAAAGGGCAATTGGTAATAGCTTTTGGCCTGAGAGAATGAGTAGAGGAGTAGGTGTTCATGGCATATGTGGAGTTCTCATGTGCACGAAACTAAAACAGAGCGTTTGGGTTGGGTTAAGGTGGGGCGGGAGAAGGAGATGGAGGTGCTAGCGCAACAAGCGATGAAGCATGAACAGATCTAGAGGAAGATGTTAGCAAAGGACCTTTACTCGTTTTGCCTCAGATGATGACGGCACTGGACTAGGTGCTATCAAAGGGGCTGAATCAGACGGACTTGTACTGACTTCCAAACCCGAACCTCGCTCACGAGGACTCGACTCAATCAAAGGAGGTGAACATAGAATAGTCGCCTGTTGTTGCAAAGACAGAGGAACCTAGCCTGAAAAATGTGAGTTAGGCGACACAAATGATGAGGAGCAAGCGAGATATGGAAAAACATACTCATCAAAGGCAACATGTTAGGAGACAAAGGTACGGGCTGTAGGAAGATGTAGACACACATATCCCTTATGTTTAGAGCTGTAACCTAGAAAGATGCAAGGAAAATATCTATACACCAAGTTGTTGATATTCTAAGGACGCATAAAAGAGTAACATAAATATTCAACGACTTAAAAGGAAGCCATAATCTTGGAATCTATCATATAAACACTCAAACAGTGATTTTTAATCCAAAATAGGTGTGATTTTGTAATTACTAAGATAGACAGAAGTATGGAAGGCTTGTTCCCAAAATTTGATGGGTAAACGAGAATAAGCCAGAAGAGTTAGACCTTTTTCAATTATAACTCGTTTACGACTCTCAAAGGAACCGCTCTATTTTGGAGTGTAAGGACAAGAAACTCTGTAATTATGTCTTTGCTCTCAAGAAAGGCTGAAACATTACGGTACTCACAACCACAATCTATTTTGAACAATTTGCCTGAGTAGAGAACTGTGTTTGGATTAGTTGAAGAAACAATAATAGAAATATGAAAAAAAAACTTTGAGATTTATTTTAAATAAAAAAGATCCAAGTGAATTTTGGTGCAGTCATCAATAAAGCTAACATAATAACGACAACCAAAAGTAGACCAATCGGGAGAAGGACCCCACACATCATAATGAATTAAATCTGAAATTTATACGTGCTATTGGTGACAGGTTATAGCAGGTTGCTATAGCAACCTCTTGTGTCACTTACGGAAATTCTTTGTTTCAGCCAAACCTAGAATAGTTGGAAACTTTGGTAACCCAGTTCGGCAACAACCTACATCTAGGGAGGACTTCTCTCCAGTCCTCAAGATTTCACTATCTCGATTAAAGTACAAAGGATTCCAAAACTCAGCTAATGCTAGTTTAACCTCTACTTCTAATCTAGTCAAAATCTGTGCTCAATCTGATCACAAAGATTAGCTACACAGTCTGATCCCACAGATAGTGCTCACACTGTCTACATACTTTCACAGACTCTGTCTATACTAAGACAATGTGTAACAGGAAGATGTTATAGCAACTTACTCTGTCAAGCTGTTGTAACTTCGATCCACGACTCTCCCAGCAATTCTTGCTGAGTAGTCGGACTTTCACGAGTTCTCCTGACTCTAGCGTGCTCCCCTTGATCGCTGACCTCTTGTCAATAACTAGAACTCTGCTTTGATCTCCGATAGTCCGCGACAGCTCCTCTCCGCGACTATGCCCCAAAGCAAGTACTTGATCTTTCAACAAGACTGCGGCCCAGTTGAAGTTCTTAGATCAAGCTTAGATCAGACTCCTCTAGTTGTGATCTTCTCTCAGCTCATGCACCCACAACTCTACGCTCTAGCCTTTAGCACCAGCTCTTTGTTATGTGTATCTCTCTGTGGTTGTGTGTCTGTGTGCTACGTTCCCATATATAACCGCAGCACTAATCAAACATAGAAATCCTAATTTCCTTAGAATTTGTAGATCTTTCCAACCAACTTTTCATATTGAATCCTCTCCTAGATTCTTGCAAGTGTTGAAATTTGATTTCCTAAAACCAATTTAGAAACTTATTTTCCTCAATCTCTTCCGATCGCTTGATGAAAACTTTTGATCAATTGTCATTGACTGGGAGACTCCCTAACTTGTTGCGACGCCGACAGTAACCCTCAAGACGCTCTCCGTGTTGCTCCATGTTGATCGGCTACGTTGCTCTAGCTTTGAGTCTTCATGGAATGCTATAGCGACTTCTAGTGATTGACTTCAGACAGCTTGCTCCAGCTTCTGTTGCAACGGGATGTTATAGTATCTTCTTGCGGTTTGTTTTGTCAGTCTTCAGAACATGCTCTAACTTCTAACTCCGAGGATGTTGTAGCAACTTCTTGCGGTTGTTTTGTTTTGTCAAGAATATCATAACCTTAACAAAATCAAAGGGATCAAAGGACGACTCAAGGCTCCTTAGGAAAGGTAATCTATGACTTTTACCAAGTTGACAGAAACCACAAACAGACTCCAATTTATGACAAAACACTATGTAACTGCTGACTCGACCTTAAACGATGTAGAACTGACTCAAGATGATGATGCCAGCACTGGAGTGATATGCGTTCACCAAGACAAGCAACATGAGGATTAGAAGAAAGAGAAGAAAACGACCATGCTGGACAAAGGAGGCGGTAAAGGCCGGTCTCAACTTTCCTCTTTGTTGGACTTGTCTCTGCATGTTTTTAGCAAGGCAAAAGTTGGGATGAAACTCAAGATAAATATTATTGTCTCTAGATAACTAAGAAACACCAAGAAGGCTCTTTATAATTTTTGGAATAAAAAGATATTATTAAGCTGTAAAGAATGGATTGTAGACTTTGCAAGAAGAGTAGAATGCCCTAAATGAGTAATGGAAGGAGACTTACCATCCCCAACCATGAGTTGATCATTACCATTATTATTGGACTAACGAGTGACGTTGCCAAGGTCAGCTGTCACATAATTACTTGCTCCATAATCGATAAACCATGGATGACCAATGTCAGATGGACTGTCAGAGGATGCCATAAAAGCAGATTTCTCAAAGGCATTCAAACAAGCAGCAACATTGCGATTAGTCACCAGAATCTTACGTAGACTTAAATGCTTAAAATAATTGAGACTCTCATGTCCCAGGCGCTTTGATAATGAGGCTTTGATTTATTAGCAAAAAAATTATCCAAGGAAGAACAGTCACCAGATGAGCGATCAGGCCGGCTCATAGAAGGACGTAAGTTCCGACTGTCGGGTTTATGGAAGGTGAAATTCACGGCACCTCTGAGTTGCAAATAGTGAACAAGCAGTTGCTACAGCACACTCTTGAACACCCAAATCTGATGCAGCAAGATAGAACAAGGAACAAGGAACAAAGGTTTGTTCACCCAGTTCGGCCAATTGGCCTACGTCTGGGAAGGGCTGAATTCCAACCCTTAATCCACTAGTTTCTCAGGTCCACAGTACAACACAGTTCGACGCAAGACACCTATGCTACTCAACCTTAGCTAGTCAATCACAGAATCATAACAGACTCTGACTTGTGTCTCACACACCTACACACTCAAATCAATTCAGAATAGCTACTCCTCTGATCTCATAGACTCAGCCTATTCTAATTAAAACAAAGTCCTCGTAGGCTTGCTATAGCACCTGCTGTAGCACACAGCTGGCGCACGTTCTGTCCACGTCGCTCCAAAGCCTTCCGCTGAGCCGATCGAACTCTTCCACGAGCGCTGCACACTCTGGAGCACTCCCCCTCACTCAGTGACCACCTGTCACTAGTGAGTTTAGCCGACCAGTCACTTGACCGAGTTCGTCCACTCGTCAATACCTCCGCGGCCTCCTTTGATCAACCAACAAGCAACCGCTGCTCTGAATTGGCTTCCTGATCAAGCTGTGATTAGACTCTGCAAGCCCTGATCACACTCTGCTTCAATCACCTCAGCTCTGCGCTCACGCTCTGCTCTCGGTGATGATCGAAGATCCTCTCGTACTTGAATTCTATCCTCACCGTATTCTGTGTACGCTCTCGTGTTTGCTCTCTTCACTTCGATACCCTTGACGCTTTGAGCAGCCTTCTTTAAATAGGAACACCCATTCCCACCATTCACAGTTTTAGCAATTTCCTCCAAACAACAATATCTCCTAATTTGTAGGAGATTAGATTTGATTTGCAAATCTAAACTTCTACAAACAAATCTTCTCCGCCATTTGGGAATCTCCACTGGAATATTCTCTCTGAGAATTTATAAGCTCCTCCAAGATCTCAACAAGATCATATCTCTTATTTTGTAGAAGATTTGATTTCCCAATCAAATCTTCAAGCTTTGGTACCGAATCTTCACTGGGGATATTCTGACAATATTTGGAAGCCTCCCGTTGCACTGCTACATCATATCTGGGCAGATTGTTCTTCACGCCAATATTGCTGCTACAGCTCCTGCTGTAGCAACTGCTTGTTCACTTTGGCTGGATTTGCACAAACTGTCTTCACACGCTGTGACACAAGTCAGAGCCTGTTCTGATTGTGGTCGAAGTCCTAGCTAAGGTTGAGTAGCATAGGTTGCGTGTTGACGAACCGTGTTGTACGAGAGAACCTTGAGCTTAGTGGATTAAAGAACTGAGTTCAATCCTTCCCAGAGGTAGGCACTTGGCCGAACTGGGTGAAGATGTGTTCTGCTGTAGTGTCTGGGTGAATGAAGGCTTTCCTAAAGGCGATGGATGAGAAGACTTGGAGAGCAGTAGTGTCTGGGTGGTCACACCCACTGACCATCAACGACAAAGGAGTTACACTGGAGAAACCAGAGGAGACATGGACAGCTGAAGAAGAAGTTGTAGCAACTAGTAACTCCAAAGCCTTGAACGCGATATTTGCTGCTGTTGACGCAAATACTTTCAGGCTGATTTCCGACTGTGAAATTGCCAAACAAGCGTGGGAGATTTTTCAGACGGCTCATGAAAGGAACAAGACTCCTACTGCATACTGAAGAGACGAAAATAGTGAAGAAGACTCTAAAGAAACGAGCAAGGTTGCTCTGATAAGTGCAACTAATATGAAGAACACCGTTTCAACAAAGCTAGAAATTGTTCATGATGTTGAGGAGTCAGGCAGTAGTGATGATGATGAGGAAATCACTGAGGAGTCCATTGCAAGAAACTTTGTCCTGTTGCACGAAGAGTGGCTGCAAGTCATCGAGATCAACAAAGGATTGACTGTCCAAGTATCGTGTCTGGAAGAAGAACGAGAGAAGCTGCTGAAGACAATCACTTCTCTTACGGGTCAGGCTGCCCACCAAGAAGAGAAGTTTGCTGCAGAGAAGGAAGAGCTCAACCTCTACAGGAAGACCGCAAAGATGCTTAACAGTGGCTCAAGCACACTTGAAGATATACTAGCACGCCAAAGATGTGGAGGTGGCTACTCTTATCTTGGATACACGGGTGAAGAAAATACTGGGATGATGGTATTTGTCAAAGCTACGGAGCCAGAAGATGCTGGGATTGCCGTGGAGAAACCAGTCCTGTCCCAGAAGCTAGTTAAGAAGGTGCCTAGAAGGGTGAACAAGAGGTTGCTACAGAACCGCTGTATCAACCACCTGTAGCAGAAAAAGAAATCCATAAGCGATGGCCGCATATGCTATTTTTGTGATCAGAAGGGACACATTCGGAGGAGATGTCCGATCCAGAAAAAGTATTGGAGACCTCTGAGATCACCCACAGACAGACAATGCCGGATGAAGCCAAGGATTAGACGTGGCACGCAGGTGACCTTCAGCTCATCAAAGCCGATGAAGGATTGTCACTTTGTGCACGGAAACATTAGTTACGTTGGAGGGACAACGAACTGGAGAATGAGGATTGCAAAAGGCACTGGTGCAGATCGGGTGAGACATCGAAACAATGCCGGAAGGAAAGAAAGAGCTATTGGACACAACAGAACTCGGAAGCATTGGATACGGAAGCCGGAGCAGGCAGTGATGGAGAAGCAGCCACCAGATTGTCCCCCACAATCATCAGAAGAGACACATGCTGAGATAGCAAGAGTTCCCCTTCTTCGGTGGATGGAGAAGAGGCATTGACCTATTCGCTGAGTTTAGCTTGAGGCCCCCCCTTATCATTTGTGACATAAAGGGGGAGAAGATGTGTTCTGCTGTTTGGATTTTTGCCAGTCGTCCCCAGAGGGAGAAGAGAAGCCCTTGCAGAAGATGCTCAGGTTTTGTCAAAAATGCCAAGGGGGAAATTGTTAAGGCAATGGCATCCTTGACAAAACTAGCTCGAGAAGATGACAACAACAAAGAGCAAGAAGTTGGTACACCATCAGATGACAGCAGAAGCTATCTGAAGACACCACTTGAGAAGAAGCCAAAAGACAAGCTAGGAATAGCTTGAGTCCTTGAATTGAGATGAAGAAGCTGAGGAAAGCAGCTTGAGAAGGATTCTGAAGACGAGATGAGGACTGCCTAAGATCATAAGGGTATTTGGACTCTGTCAAAAATGTCAAGGGGGAGATTGTTAAGGTATGTGGCATTATTGACAAACTCCTACAAGGTGCACAAGAGTCTGCTACAGCAAGCGTGTGAAGACAGCAGCTTGAGCAAATCCAGCCAGAGTGAACAAGCAGTTGTAGCAGCAATATTGGCGCGAAGAACAATCTGCCCAGATATGATGTAGCAGTGCAACGGGAGGCTTTCAAATATTGTCAGAATATCCCCAGTGAAGATTCGATACCAAAGCTTGAAGATTTGATTGGGAATCAAATCTTCTACAAAATAGGAGATATGATCTTGTTGAGATCTTAGAGGAGCTTCTAAATTCTCAGAGAGAATATTCCAGTGGAGATTCCCAGATGGTGGAGAAGATTTGTTTGTAGAAGATTAGTCTAATCTCCTACAAATTAGGAGATATTGTTGTTTGGAGGAAATTGCTAAAACTATGAATGGTGGGACTGGGTGTTCCTATTTAAAGAAGGCTGCTCAGAGCGTCAAGGGTATCGAAGTGAAGAGAGCAAACACGAGAGCGTACACAGAATACGGTGAGGATAGAATTCAAGTACTAGAGGATCTTCGATCATCACCGAGAGCAGAGCGTGAGCACAGAGCTGAGGTGATTGAAGCAGAGTGTGATCAGGGCTTGCAAAGTCTAATCACAGCTTGATCAGGAAGCCAATTCAGAGCAGCGGTTGCTTGTTGGTTGATCAAGGGAGGCGGCGGAGGTATTAACGAGTGGACGAACTCGATCAAGTGACTGGTCGGCTAAACTCACTAGTGACAGGTGGTCATTGAGTGAGGGGGAGTGCTCTAGAGTGCGCAGCGCTCGTGGAAGAGTTCGATCGGCTTAGCGGAAGACTTTGGAGTGACGCGGACAGAACGTGCACCAGCTGTGTGTTACAACAGTTGCTATAGCAAGCCTACGGGGACTTTGTTTTAATTAGAATAGGCTGAGTCTGTGAGATCAGAGGAGTAGCTATTCTGAATTAATTCGAGTGTGTAGGTGTGTGAGACACAAGTCAGAGCCTGTTCTGATTGTGTGATTGACTAGCTAAGGTTTGGTAGCACAGGTGTCGTGCGTCGAACCGTGTTGTACTGTGGACCTGAGAAACTAGTGGATTAAGGGTTGGAATTCAGCCATTCCCAGACGTAGGCAGATTGACCGAACTGGGTAAACAAACCTTTGTTCCTTGTTCTATCTTGCTGCATCAGATTTGGGTGTTTAAGAGTGTGCTGTAGCAACTGCTTGTTCACTGTCTGCAACTCAGAGGTGCTGTGAATTTCAAAAGGCAACATTGGCAGATGGAGAAGGTAGAGATTGCAAGTCTTCTTCCACTCGTTGTTCTTCCTTGAGTAGCAGCCCAAGCAATTCGTTCGAAGATAGTGGTTCAACTAGCATAGAGAGGGTAGAACGAAACGCATTGTACTGAGACACAATTCCATATAAGAGATAGGCCACAAAATTATCATCAGAAATGATGCAGAAACAATGAGACAAAGCATCAACAAGGACGTGTTTCTTTTCAAAATAATCAAGGACCGAAGGTGACCACTTTGTAAGATTTTGAAGCTATTCACGGAGATGCATCTGCCAAGCACCGGCACCAAATTATGAACGAAATGTTTGCGTTGGTATTCCCTATGCTACAACGATACTATTATTGCAAGCAACGGCCGAGGAGAGGGTTGGTCAAAGTGGACCGAACCCATAGAAGGAGTAGACGGTCCTTCTTGATCCAGCAACTGAACTTAAGATCAGTTAACGCTAGTGAATTGGTGTCGGTTAGGACGGAGACCAAGTCATAAGCTTTCAACGCCGATCGAAGAGTGTTGTGCCAAAGGGAATAGTTGGAACAATCGAGACAGATTGCCAAATTAAGGAAGAGAAAATTATGGCTAAAGGAGTCGGTGGAAGCAGCGGCTAAAAGTTGATTAGTGTCGTAGCCAATGATGGTGGAAGAAGAGTTTGAGGCCATAGTGGATTGGAAGATTAGGCTCATACCATATGTCTCTCAATCACATATGCTTACATAATCTCAAATATATACGTTAACAAGTCAAATGGATCAAAGAACGGAGTATTACATAACTAATATGTGTAAGCCTTTTTTGCTCAATATATAAAGACATAAATAAAGAAAGAGGGATGGTTTTGAAATCAACCTTAATAACCCACAAGTCCATATCATGTCGACTAGGTTATTATTATTAATTGAATAAATGGAGAGCGGAATCAAACGTCCTCAATTATGTAACTAAAATATAAATGCACAAGCTCTGTCTCTCCGCCATATTATACTCTGTTTCAGTCGATAAAACTGAATATACTCTCTGTCTTTGGCATGGCTGCAGATGTGGGTTATCTGGTTGGTGCGCTCGGGGGATACCGCAAAGACGATCTTCAGAGAAATGAACCTCCTTCTCTGATTACAAGAGACCTGCTCGGAGAATCCTTTTCTCAAACTGATGACTCCCGGGAACTTGACCTCGATTTGCCCGTCCCCGCTGGCTGGGAAAACCGTCTCGACCTCAAGGTATGTATACCACTGCAAACTCTCTGGCCATCAGATTAATTATTCTTACTTTTATTCTTCAGATTCAATGTTTAAGTTACATTTTGAATTGCTTTTGGTTCCAAATTAAACCCAGCCCCAGCACATTCAAGTGCGTGCTGCTAGTACTATAAAACTGAATATTTCACAGAAACTGCGTCGCTACCAGCTAGGAAGGATTTTATTTATTGAGTTTGCATTTATGACGACTTGTATTTTCTGTGCCTGCAATTAATATGGGTGGTTATTATTTCATTTCCGTCTCTCCCAGTCCCAACAACAATTATTTGCTTGTCGTTAATGACTTCTTCTTCTCTCTTTACAGTTGCAATTTAAGTTAGTTATAATTTTTTTCTCATCTGTTTTATTGTTTTGCATGCAGTCGGGAAAAAATTGCAGCAGCCGGCCAGCTACCAGACCGCTCCAAAATACCAAAGGCCCTACAAGCAAACGTCCTCTCAACATCACGCCCGAAGACAACATTTTAGACCTAAATCTTGTGGCTTCCGTGAAATCTCCTAATAATACCTATCAGAGCGTTTGTACTCTGGATAAGGTGAAGTGGGCTTTGGACAGAGAGAAGCATGAGCAGTTGAAAAGAATGTTCTTCCCCAGCAGATCTTTCAAGTCGCCCTCAAGTTTTAGATTAGAATTAGACAAGGACGAACCAGAGGAGAATGAAAAGACTACAACTTCCATGTCGGCGGCTGGGTGCCCTAACTGCTTGCTGTACGTAATGATATCCAATGAAAACCCTAAGTGTCCCAAGTGTAACTCAACCGTCTCCCTGCCTGTGATCAAGAGACCTCGGATCGATCTCAATCTCAATATATGATAATTATGATATACTTTTGGAAAGCTTTGTTTCTCAAATTAATGCGTCATAAGCTCAATATTTAATGAAAGCCCCTCATGGGATAAACGGCTTTTGTTAATAGACTGACTTTACATAAAATTCATTATTTTTGAAAAACTGTTCTTTCCCAAAAGTGGCTTTCCAAAATGATGATATTTTCCAAACAAAACTTAACATATGGCTTTCTAAAATAAAGTTTTCTAAAGATGGCAGTTTTGATAATTTTTCGGAATTGTGATAGGCGATTGTGGGGTGTTGGTGGGATTGGTGTGGTGGTTGGATTGAGGTGGGTGGTTATGGTGGTGGTAATGAAATTGGGATGTTTGTGGTGGTTGGATTGAGGTGGATGGTTATGGTGTTGGTAATGGAATTGGGATGGGTGGTTGTAGTGATGTTGTGGTGGTATTGGGGTGGATGGTTGTGGCGGTTGGAATGTGATTTGGAATTGGGATGAAATTTGGATGGGTGGTGGTGTAATTATGGTAGGCAGTGTCGGCCCAACCATGAGGCAGCCGCCTCAGGCCTCATGGTTGAGAAGGCCATATAAAAAATTGCTTGTTCTTCTTCTGAATCTTGTCTCCCATTCTCTCCCCGTCCCCCTTAGCACCAACCGACCAACGCCCAATGACAATACAAGTTGATTCTTCTCTCCCGTTCGGTGTTTGTGTTCCAGGTACATCGTACGTGTTTGTGTTCCGGTGTGTTGAATTTATAGAAATTTGTATTATTTATCGTGATTCATGAAACCTTGAGGATTTTGATTTGATTGGATTGATTCTGGGAAAAGCTCTAATTTTTAATTTGTGGAGTTGGGTTTTTGAGAAAGTTTGTTGAATTTGGTTTAGTGTTGGTGTTGGGTTGCTCTAAATTTTTAACTCGTTTTTTTAGGTGTTAACATGGTTTTGACTATTGCTAATTAAGGTTTGGATAGAGGCAAAGGCGGGTCAATGTGTTGTACATCCAAATTTGTGGAGACTGGAGAGGCAGGGTTTTGGGTGATTATGTTGTGAATAGTTAGGGTTTGGTTTAGTTCCACATCCAAATGTATGGAGAGGCAGGGCCGGCACTAGATAAAGGTGTCGTGGTTAGGACTCCAGATTAGCGTAGAATGAATTGCAAGATTATTCAGGTTGGGATGATCTCTCAGCTAGGGTGATTATGTTGTTAAGTTGGATAGTTAAGACTCTTTTTGGTTGCTTAGTGTCTCTGCAATTTGGATGTGGAACTACTGATGGGGTAGCTAGTTGATGCTTCTCTCGCATTTGTTATATGATTAAGTTTAGAATGCTTTCATTTATTTATTTTTTTCAGGTTTCAAGGCCACGAGCAGAGCTGGGACAAATAAGAAATATTTAAATCAGGATTATCAAGCTTCACATAATAAACCCGTTGTTATATCAGGTTCTTTTGTTTCATTTATCATATTTGTGTGTTGGTTTTATTTTTGATGATTTTGTGATAGGATTGTTAAACAATTAGGTCATTGGGGTAATTGGTTGAATATTTGTGCATAATGTCAAATGGTAAACATGAATGCGGCTTTTCAAAAGTCCTAAAAAAGAGAAAGATTGATGCTTTAAAAAAGTCACAACAAGGAGCTCTTGATAAGTTTTATAGTTAAGGGTCCTTCAAATGAAACAAATGAAGTTCATGATTCTTGTTTAGACAAAAATGATATCATTGAATAAGAAGTTCCTAAAGAAACGAGTCATGTTGATTCGCAATCATGTGAATTGATGGATCATAATAATACTTTAGATGACGTAAATTCTAACAAATATATATGATCCAAGTCAATGGACTCACATCGATAACAGAATGAGAGATCTACTATATGAAAAGGGTTCCTATTCATGTAACTAATATAGATTTTCCTAAGGATTTGCAAAATCGACATTTCTTATCGAAGCATTACTACCACTATTTATCGAATGAAGAAAAATATAAAAGGAAAAGTGGATTATTTTTTCACGTTATTTAGATAGGATCTTCTTTTTTTTTTTTTTTTTTTTTTGCAAACTATTTGGTGTTGGTTCTAATGAAATTAGGCTAGCTAACTAAGGTTGTAATGATTGGAAAAATAAAGGTTGAACTCTAAAAAGTCATGAAAAGCGATGAACATGTTAAAACTTCTATAATGAGGTTTGAGTTAAAGAGTAGATTCCAAAAGAATAAAACACTTGATAAACATGCTCAAGATATGATTAATAATGAAAAGCAACATTGGAAAAATGTGTTATTTCAAATAATTTCGGTAATTAAAACACTTGGCAAAAATAATTTGGCTTTCCGTGGAAAAAATTATAAGATTTACCAAGAGAATAATGGAAACTTCTTAAGTCTAATTGAAATGATAGCGGAGTTTGATAGTGTCATGCAAGAACATATTAGACGTATTAAGGATGATGAAATTCCTAATCATTACTTATGACATAATATACAAAATGAATTGATTAACTTAATAGCAAGTGAAATAAAAAAAAGATTATTAGTAAGCTAATGGATTCTAAATATTTTTCTATCATACTTGATTGTACTCCGGATATTCTAAATGTCATTTATATTATGTTGTGTAGATGTATCATCTAATCCTCTAAAGGTTGAGGAATTATTTTTAGAATTTATAAATGTGGATGATACAACCGGAAAAGGTCTTTTTGATGTTATTATAAATGAGCTAACAAATATTTGGTCTTGACTTTAGTAATATGAGGAGACAAGGGTATGATAATGGATCGAATATGAAAGGAAAACATCAAGGGGTTCAAAAACAATTTTTGGATATCCTAGAGCATTTTACACTCCATGTGGTTGTCATAGTCTTAACTTAGTTCTTTGTGATATGCTAATTCTTGTAATAAAGCAAAAACTTTTTTTGGTGTATTACAACACGTTTACTCATTATTTTCCTCCTCTTCTATAAAAAAGATGGAAACTTTTACAAGATCATCTACCTAATTTAACTCTTAAGTCTTTATCACAAAGACAATGAGAAAGTAGAATTGATTGTGTAAAAGCAATATGGTATCAAACATCACAAATACGAGATGCTTTATTTGAATTAAGTAAAATTAGTGATGATTCTAAAATTAAAAGTGAAGCCGAATGTTTTAGTTTTCTACGAACTTGAAAACTTTAAATTTTTGTTGGGTATGTGTAATTGTATGACATAATATTTTCTTTTAATGCAATTAGTAAAAATTTACAATCTAGAGTTATGTGTATGAATGTCGCTATAAATCAATTACAAGGTCTTTTTTTTTTGTAGAAAAATATAGAGAAAATGGATTTGAAGATGCCATGATTTGTGCTAAAGAAATTGCCAAAGAGATGAATGTACAACCTAAGTTTAGAGAAAAACGTATTATTCGTAAGAATAAAAGATTTGATGAACATGTTGATAACGAAACAATTATGTCTCCACAAGAGTCATTTCGAATTGATTATTTTCTATATATTGTTGATCAAGCAACTCTTTCACTTCAAAGACTTTGAGCAATTTACATTATATGATAAAATTTTTGGTTTTCTTTTTAGTGTAGAGAAATTAAAATCGCTAAACAAAATTGTCTTAATCTTGAAACTTTTTTGAAAATATGACGATAGTTTAGACATAGATGGTTTAGATTTATTTGTAGAGTTAAAAGTTCTAAGAGAAATTATACAAGTAGAGAACAATGCTCCTATTTGTATACTTGATCAAATAAAAAGAATGGATTCTTTTCCAAATGCTTTCGTTGCTTATAGAATAATGCTAACGGTGCCAATTACGGTTGCTTGGCGGAAAGATGTTTTTCAAAATTAAAATTGATAAAGTCTTATTTGAGATCCCTCATGATTCAACAAAGATTGAATTGATTGACTTTTCTTTCCATTGAAAATAAGATGTTTCAAGAAATTGACTATGAAAATCTAATAAGTAACTTTGCTTCGCAAAAAGCTAGAAAAATAAAAATTGCATAGTTATTTATTGCATATGGTGGTTCTTCAAGTCTTTTACCAATTGAAGGATGAAGGCAAGGTACGAATGTCACCAAACTTTACTTTTGGATATCTTATGGAATATGTTTGGTTTTTTATTTTGAATTACCAAGTTATGATGTACTTTTTTGCTTTAAATTGTAGGTATTATCATCCTCGAAGGATTGAAGTCGTCACCCAAAAGGCCTTTTCTGTGTTTTGCCTCAGGCCACCGAAAATGTTAAACTACCCCTGGTAGGTGGTTGTGATGGTGGTGCGATTGGGGTGGGCGGTTATTGTTAAGATATAAGAGTTAATATTAGCACATGCAGTTGGATCAATTTGATTTGAGTAAGATTAGGAATTAGTGGGTTAGTAGTTTAAGTAGTGTTTCCTTATTGTTAGGATTTTGTTTTGTATTCCGGCTATATAAGCCGTGTTGACCGGTGAATATATAATGAAGTATTCTACTAATTTCTTCTTCTATTTTTAACAAGTGGTATCAAGAGCTAGTTGTTCAATTGAATTTTTGCATTCCGGCGGCAACAGTTGCTATGCTGCTGTCCGCCGGGTTCAATTTTCATGGGATTAGTATTCGAAGATGAAGAAGGAAAGTGATGGAAGTTTGGTCAGCTCTCCTGCTTCTCAGGATCCGCTTCAGAGTGGTGGTCAGTCGTTCATCGAACAGGATGGTGATAAGGAGAGTCCAAAAATCCTGCAGTTGCTGCATCCCGCAGCAATGTTGGCTGATTTAGCAATGGCCAAAGAAAGAGAGACTGTTTAAAGGCAGTGTGATTCTTAATTGGAGCAGAGGAAGAGTGTGGCTCGTAGGATTATGAGGATGGAGGATTGGAAAGATTTTGTGGAGATGGTGCTGCGGCGGTTATGAATATGGAGCCTGCCTCATCTATTTCTGTTGCAAACTTTGTAAATTAAGATATAATTTACAAAGTCTGTGGATGGTTTCTTATAAATCAAGTCTACGAGTGAAGTAGACTTTGTTTCTTGTCATCAACAAGTTGTGAAGAAGAGTAGTGACTCTCACTTGTTGGGAAGATGACAGATACTGCAGTATCAAGGGAGTTGCCCGAGAGGAGCGGCCTAGTGACTCCCGAAAAGAAACCAGAGAGTGTTTGGTTATGAGAACCAATCAATAAGAAATAGTTGAGCAGTCCAGTCATGAAGTTTTGAAGATCTCGAATCAGATTGTAAACCGAATATTAGCACAAGTAGTTTAAGGGAGGGTGTTAAGAAATTAGAGTTAATATTAACACATGCAGTTTGATCAATTTGATTTGAGTAAGATTAGGATTAGTGGGTTAGTGGTTTAATTAGTGTTTCTTTATTGTTAGGATTTTGTTTTGTATTTCGACTATATAAGCCGTGTTGATCGGTGAATAAACAATGAAGTATTCTACTAATTTCTTCTTCTATTTCTAACCGTTATGGTGGTGTTTTGATGGTGGTGATGGTGGGGTCCGGGTGAATGGTTGTGGTGGTGGAATTGTGGTGGGTGGTAATATTTGGGATTGAGGTGAGATTGGATGGGTGGTGGTGAGATCGGGGTGGGTGGATTGTGGTGGAGGGACTGAGGTAGATGGTTACGGTGGTGAGCGATGAGTAGTAGGAAAGAGATGATGAATAGTAATTTAAGTATTTAAATTAAGTTAAATTCTGTATAAGTTAAGTACTTCAATACGTTCATGTCAAAAAATTTTGATCTTCTCCAACAACTCTGAGATAGTTGTGATGATGGTGATGATACTACACACGGTAATCCTCATCAGCATACAATTCCATCAACTTCTATGCATGCACACTCACCATCTTCAAGAGAAAATTCAGAAATTGCTACGTGCAAGCGAGGTAAGAAAACACTTTCTGATATTTATATAAATTGTCCTATATTCATTTGGATGCAGAAGAGTGGGAGAAGTTCACGAGATTATGATGAAGCCTCCGAATGCAAAGAATGTATGGAGAGTGAAATAGAAAGAAGTATGAGACTTCGGAGTTGGTCGATAGACCCAAAAGATGGAAAGGTGAGATGGGTCTACATAATTAAATTAAATCATAATGGCAGGATCGACAAATACAAGGTCAGATTAGCTGTCAAAGGATGCTCGCAACAAACCGGATCATGCTACTGAAGTTATGGTGGATAATAAAAAAATGCAGTGTGTTTCAGCAAGACAAAATATATGACGATCAAATTTTATGAACTACGCGAAGCTCAACAAGAAAAACTATGCAGAGCTTCCATCGGAGTTTCAAATTGCAGATATTCTAACCAAGAGATAGGTTTGAATTCCTTCGAATTAAAGACAACAAAAGTCTCAAGGAGGAGTGTTAATTATTGAGACGCCTTAAAGAATCATTACAAATGGGATGGAAGTATTATTTATTTCTGCAATTACCTTAAACTCAAAAAACTACACAACTTTTTTTAATCACAACATACTAATCTCTTTTAGATTTTTTGGAAACAATGAAATGAAAAAAATTATTTTCTCATGGAAAATTGTAAGGAAAAGTTTGTATTGTGCTCTTTTATTTTGTTTCAATTTTTCATGACAAATAAAACATAAAGTTTTATTTTCTACCAATTTTTTTCTTCCATCAAAAATTTCAAAATCCAAATATATGCAAGAATAAAAGAGAAATCATTGTATCATAATAAATGAAATACTAGTAACATTGCAAACGGGGTGTAGTTGCTTAAGTTAATGCTCTGGCACCTCCCACGTCAATGTTCTCCATGCCATAATTTGACCAATTTATTCAAACATAAAATTTACATTAAAACGTATGATGCAGTAATTTTATAAAACTTTCGAGTAACCCTTATGAGAAATTTATCTGAGCACGTAAATAATTTTATTTAATTTAGAAACTATATTCTTTGAATATTCGGACATGATTTTTTCGGAATTATATTAATTAGTTTATTGATGTCACAACTGGAAAATATATTTTAATATATGACCAATAGCATATTTATCCTAAAAGAGTCCTTTGTAAAAAAGTATTCTGTTGAGGATATGACATTCTTGACAAAACCTGAAGATTGGTGGTTGAAGCAAAATCTGAAAATTGACAAAACAACAACAACAACAACAAAGAACCAGAGTCTGGTTCAGCAATCCATGAAGATTTAAAGCTCATACATCATCTTAAGAATGGGCGAGAGACAGCTATAAAGAGACAGAGTCTGCTTTAGCACTCCTTGATGACCCAGAGCTAGAGCAGAATGCCCGATCAATCAGGAGACTCTCGGAGAGGTTTTGGCATGGTGCGGCTGGCATCACGGAAGGCCAGGGTGCTTTGCAGAGGTCATATTGAGCTCAGCAGTCGTCAGCACATGGCCGAAGAAGATAAAGATCCAAGAGTCCAAATTAGACAACGGAATCTCCAACAAACTTGCTAGAATCTAAGAGTAGATTCTGATAATGATGGAAACAAGGTTTCCGTGCCTGGCAACCTGAGAAGCTACAAGAGGAAGGCAGAGGTAAGAGCCAGAGTGACATAGAAGAGCATAGAGCGATCCACAGATTGATCGAGCACTCAGAGATCAACCACGGTAGCAGGGCTTATACATTGAGCTGAAGATTGGTGTTGTGTGCAGAAAAAATTAGAACTCGTGGAGTTTGATTCAGGATTGATCCGGAGTTCAACTGGAGCGCTGCTCGTTGAAGGGACAATTGGAGCTCGGTGATCAGCCGCGGACAAGCATTGTCGCGGGCTGCGGAGCATTGATCGAGGCCACCCAAGAGTGACAGAGTGTGTCACTGATTAAGGGGGAGGAGAGACTGAGTTTACAGAACTCAGAGTGTCCGACTGTATGACTGGAGAGCTAGAATAGTTATAGACTAGAGATACAACAACTCTGGTGAAGAGTGTGCTTAAGCATTCCGTGTACCACACATTGTAATAAAATAGGATAGGTCTGTGAGTCAGGTCCGTAGCTATTTGTTACTGGAAGTGTGTAGATAGTGCGAAGAGAGCCTGTGTGATCAGCCTGCTAGCTAGTCTAGGTGGTTAGACCGAGCATAAGATTTTGGCTAGGGGGAGAAGTAGAGGTGTGAGTTCTTTGTACTTCGAACTGAGATAGTAGAATCTTAAGGATCGGTGTATCCTCCCCAGACATAGACAAGTTGGCGAACTGGGTGAACAAATCATTGTGTCTTTCTTATTCTGACAGTACAATAATTCTGCAGAAAGATACAGAGAGTGCTTAAGCAGAAGCTGTAACTACAGAGGCTGTAACTCGGCATCAGCAGCGCAGCAGAATTTTATTTTCAAAATGTCTCTTTCAAGTGAATTCTTTCCTACCGACCGAAGAATATAACTACAAGAAATACTCTATAATAATTCATATTCCCATTTTAGTGTTATACAATTTTTCATATCCATTTACAACCAATTACCTTTCCACTCTCCCACAATAGGAGATGTTCCCAAATTGTTTTCCTGGCATAGATTTTTTGGTTTCATTCATTACTTCAATTTTGTTTATTCATTAGAACGAATCTTCATTATAACTTACGGATTAAACAATATTGTTTGTTGGTGTATATTGTGAAAAGATAGTACACCAAACTTTTTCCTCATAAACATAAGGATCAATTCCCCCTGGCTCAACATACCTTCAAAATGTTAGACCTCTCATCTAAACAATAAAATTTAACTAAGATTGTAATATTTTTATGACTCTACGTAGCTAATAAAGTGATTACTAATTATTTTAGATTCTAATTTTCTTTCATGAAACTTATGAGGTCTCACTTCAACTAGACATTTTCAAATATAGAAATACTTTAAACTAGGGATATAAATGGGGAATATACAACCACTTTCTAGTTGACGGTGGAATGTGCACTTTGTGAAATTGTCTCACATCGGTTAGTGAAATTGAAATAAACTATCTTATATTGAATTGTAGAATCATGATTCATAAGTCCGGATTTTGGATAGAATGAAACTATAATCCAGTTGAACTAGTTGAAGCTTCTTAATCATTGAATATTCTTAAATAATCAAATGGGAAAAAATTAGTATATTTAATCGTGTGTATTACAAGTTCAATTTTGTAAAAACGTTGTACCTTAATCCACCTAGATTGTTATATGTGGAATGATCAATCATGTTCACTTCACAAAGAAAATGGATTATAGTGTCACCAGTAAAAAAAGGCACAAAGATTAAGATGAGTCAGTTATGAGATTAAAAACCAAGACTGATTGAATCACTCTATACCTTATATATTCACATAGTGATAAGATAAGATAAAATTATAACCACAATTAACAATTAAATAAGTATTAATTTACTCTTCAATGACAATATATCCTTCCAATCCCTCTTTCCAAACTCGACAACGGTAATAAATATGAGATACAACATCTCATCTAACCATATATGAGTTTTTTCTCCTTATTCTATTTACACAAACCTGAAGTTGCAAATTCAAATATCCCAAATATTTTTGATAGTTTAGTAACATAATTGAATATTGTGAATTAAAGTTCAGTTTACAATCAAACTCAAATAATGACATGAATTTACATGATTGATTCAAAGGTTTGGATAAAAAAAATCAATTTTTAAATAGTAATCTCGATCCAGTGACCAAACTTTATTGTTGGATCGTCAGCTAGCGTTTCCTCTTAAGTAACTCAGTTTTGGGTTACTCAGGAGGTATTGCAGTAAAGGTTCAGGTTGAGTTACCAGAGAGGTAATGTAGTGGGCAACTCAATAATAGCAGCGGAATTAAGAATAATATGAAAACCTCAATGCCTAACAAGTAATGAGTAAAACCACTACATTCCAGTGTTTGCCGGAAGGATTTGTGAAAGATGCGTCGTCACTTTATTCAGATCTCTTGTCAAGTATAAAATGAACCACTTATCGCCTCCAACGCATATGTTGTTCTTTTGTCTCTCCTTGACTCAATCTGGCTCTCGGACAATCCTTCTACCACTTTTGAACTCAACCGTTCAAAACCTTCCGAGGTCACGCGCTTCTCTTCCAAGTTCACACACAATTCGCCTACACCTCGATTGCTACTCCGCAACCTCAGGCTCGGTTTCTTAAAAGAGTTGCACGTAATCTCTCGAATATCTTGGATTGATGCACTTGATTTGCGCACCAGTATTCGGATTTGCCAAATCTGCCTCAATCCAAATCTCAATCATATATCCCTTAATTAAATAAAGAATCAAACTAGTTTTGCTTTCCTTATTTAAAGAAGAGATACTCTAAGAGATCTAATATACATCTCATAATATATATTAGATGTATTCGAATATCCATGAAGGATATCCGAATATATGTTGGGTTCTTTCCCGATTCGTGTCTCGCCTTGTTTTCAGGGTCATGTTGTCTTTGCCGCACAATGTCCCTTCATGAATTCCCTCTTGCCTTCCCCTAGGCGAAACTAAGTCGCTCACTTAGTGTTTTCTCCTGCACACTTATTGATCATTGTTAGCTGAGTGTGTCATTATCAAAACACAAGGGTTCAACAATTGTCATTAGACTTCTGCCAAATGAAGATCCAACTTTTATTTGGATCGACGGTGTATTCACATAATAATCAAACTAAGTGTCACATATTTATCACCACATAAATGTTTATTTTACTGTTAAATAGTACCTTTATTTTAACCGATTATATGCATATAATCCTCAAACATGATAACATGAATTAGTAATTTAGACCATATATTTAGCGACCATTTTCTTTAATCGATTAACCGAAATATATCAGACAAGTTAGCATATACAACTGAAGTCAAAATTTAAATTTGATGGATTGCAAAAATAATCCTTATCATAATCTCAACATACCTTTATATCAGCACCAATGTGAAGTCCATAATGAGCGTATTAAGGTGTGGCTAAAATGCTAAATAATTGAGGTGATGATTGGTATCCTTCTCGTATCTCAAGTCTAATTTTTGATGGAGTCATAGTAGGAGTTCTAGTGGGAACTTTGAGTAGAATAAGTTAAAAAAAAAAAATCATAATGCGTGTTTCCATATATATCAGCTTCAAATATTTGTCCACACACAAACATGTATAATTATGAGAACCTAATGTATTTTTTGTTTTACCGCCAAATAATACCTTCATTTTGACTGAGTATGTGCTTATCATCCTTAAACATAAATAATATTTGAATACTCAAAACTAATTATTTAGACTATATATGTCACTTTAGCGACTAATTGCTTCAATCAATAAACCAAAATATCAGAAAATTAACATATATTCACAATTGAAGTCAGAATTGAAATTTAATGCACCGCAAAAATAATGCATATCATAACAACAACATACCTATACAGTGGCACCGAGTATCCAAAATGAGTGTCTCGGCCGTCAGCTGCCTCTCATCATGGTAAAATTTCCATACATTAGTTTAATTATGAGAACTTAAAGTGGTCTTATTTTCATACTCGATTTTGTTTTCATGTAAATATGCAATGGAACATTTTTTCTTCGTAAGGGGCAGTAATTGAATAGGAATCTGATGTATTAACATTAATTTGACCTAACAAACAGAGTTGTAATTTAATCACACTTGGAAAGTTGTGCATCCCTATAAGCCATGGATGTCTTTCAAGTGTTGAGATATAAGCATCCCCAAACAACATTTACCACCTCCCCCAAACAAATTTTGCCACAGACAACCTTGGAAGATTGCTTTTTTCCGCTCTTTTTAAACCGCAAACCATAAAAATAACATTGCCTTTCTGAATTCACAACCTCATTGATGTATGAGGAAGTTGTTTAACCTATCACTACTTTTGAAACCTTGCAGCGGATTCGAGTTTTTAATCCTAAATATAAAGTATGGGTGATGAGATCCCGCATGAAAGTGCCCATGAAATCTCAAAATTTCGAGTGTGACAAAGTACGACCTGCCTATCGTGTAGATGTCCGAGGAGGACCGCATGAGAGTCGGGTCATATCCGAAGGGTCCCAACAGAAGTCCAGTGGAGCTCAAGGAGTTCCGAGCAGAGTGTGGGGATTTCATTGAATGATCTGACGGCTGGTCCGAGCAATCAATATGTTGGCAGCAAGATGGATTTCTTACTCGAATGAAGGACCACACGGAGGGAGGTCAGGTCCATCAATGAGGCAACATTAAACCTTGCTGACCATATTGAAGGGAATGGATACAAAGCATATGAGAAGGATGAATCTAAGTTTAAATATTTGACTTTAAACTAAGGGCATGCAAATGGACTCCCGCCTATTTCTCTTTTCCAGGGGTTCAAGCACTTGATGGGCATCAAGGGCTATAAAATGAGGTTGACCAGACCTGCTATCATCATCCAAGAGATCAAAATTGTATCGGGCATAGTTGCCTTGAAGGTAGTCAAGGTCGGCCATTTAGCATGAGACTCGAGTGACCTTCCTTCTGAAGGTTATTTCGAGGCATTTTGTTCATGTTTCTGTATTTCCGTTTATACCATCTTATTGATGAGAGAATTCTGAGGAACTTAGTTTTTCCGTCTCTCACATCTTGATGTCAGAGCCGGTTTGTTTCGTGGGCCAATGATTACCACAAGGGCAGCAACAATGGAGGAGAAAGTCACAACCTTGAACTTAGAAGTCAGCGCCATCAACAAAGATCTGAAAGAGTTCCTGACGAGTAGTAATTTTGTACTCCAAATTCAATGAATATGAAGTTCCAATGCAAGTCAAAAATAATTTGTAAACCGAAGTATTTGGAGTCGTCCAAGGAGTAAACTAAGCTTATGCACTATGTAAAATCTAGTTCTGTTTAGCTATCTCGATTTTTGAATTGATTTTCTGTAATGATTTGGACTAAGACAAGCAAGCTAAGGTTAAATTGCCAAATTTCGAGAATTTCAAGGTTGATTTCACTTACCTAGTGTTTTCTACTAAAGTGACAAAGATGAATGGATGATGGAAGACTATAGAGGTTATGAATAGATCAATTTTCTAAACTAGCTTTCGCTCAATTTCGATTATCGATCTATTACGGAAGTCGAATCTCAATCTCTCAATATATTGATTCGCTCTAACTTCCTCCACTAATTACAAACCGTCGTTATGATGATCAGTAAAAGAGTTCGGATTAAGCTTACCTAACTTCTAACTTATCTCTCTACGCTACTTTCGTATGTCAATAAGATCAAAGCCGGTTTTACTCTCATCTTTCCTAAGTATGTATTTCTCAATGACGTACTTAAGTTAAAACGGATTTCATGCTGGCATTCTTTCAAACATCTAGCATGCATAACGTAACATACTCGAGTAAACCGTAATTCATCAATCATCCACCTAAACTTTCATTTAGAGCATCATCACAATACTTTGAACACACTAGACAAGATTCATCAACCTTTGGAATTAGGTAGATTACTCACAATACATGGAAAATGCTTTCATAGATAAAGATCGAGTTACGAATCCAATTCTCTAACGAAAACAATGGATTACAACCATGCACTCGAGTAATAAAGGATCGAAATACCTCTTTTCTTCCTTTTTTTCTTCTCTGGTCCGTGCCCTTTTCCGTCTCAGTTCGTCACTCGTCAAATCCAATCTGCCTCTCTTCTTCGGGACAACATGGATTGGGCTAACCCAGTTTGAATCAGGAATAGAAAAGATAATGCCAGCATCCAACAATTTCATAATCTCCTTCTTCACCACCTCACTCAAATTGGGATTCAACCTACGTTGATGTTCCTTGGATGATCTAGCCTCATCTTCTAACTGAATCCTATGCATGCAAATACTAGGACTTATACCGGTAAGATCATCAATTTAATATCCCAAAGCTTTCTTATACTTCCTAAGAACATGCAACAACCTAGAAGTCTCATCCCCATTCAAAGAAGAATTCACAATCACCGGATACGCAGAATTTTCATCAAGAAATTCATACCTTAGGCTTGCCGGTAGAGCTTTGAGCTCTACCTTGCAAGACTCCTTACCTTCTTGGACCATCTTCGAGATCTTGCTCCCCTAATCCTCATCCGTGCTGCCTTCCCCAAATCAATAGCCCTCATGCTATTCTCATTAGTATCTTCAAAACTCAAAGGGTTAGATGAAGATAAAACACAATGATCTATCAAATCACATGAGCTAATACGATTGCAATCAAATGATGAGCATGGTGTCTTGCATGACTTTTCTAGATTAAATGCAATATATTCATCACCAATATGCAACACAAGTGAGCCATGTCTAACATCAATCACGGCTCCAGCGGTAGCTAGAAATGGTCTACCTAAAATGATCGGTACTTCCTTATCCTCCTCCATTTCTAAAACAATAAAGTCAACGGGAATATAGAAATTCCCTACCCTAATGGGAACGTCTTCAAGAACTCCTTTACAAAATCTAGAAGAGTGATCCGCCAATCTCAAACAAATAGATGTAGGAGTAAGTTCACTAAGATCTAGCTTTTTGCAAAGTGAATAAGGCATAAGAGAAATGCTAGCTCCTAGATCACACAGTGCACGCTCGATGATAACATACCAATATTGATAGGGATGGCAAAGCTACCCGGATCTCCTAACTTCTTAGGTAATGCATTTTGAACTACGGCATTACATATCTCATTCAATGCAACAGTTTCATGCACATCAATCCTACGCTTTTGAGAAATGATATCTTTTAAAAACTTTGTGTAAGTAGGGACTTGAGAGATTACCTCCGTGAAGGGCAGCATTACCTGAAGCTTCGTTAGCATATCCGAGAACCTCTTGATGTGAGCTTCCTTGTTGCTCTTAGCTAGCCGCTGTGGAAATGGCACTTTAGGCTTATATACTGGTACCTCGACGGCTGCATCTCTCTCAACCGGTGTGGGTTCAACCTCTTCTACATCAGGTTCTTCAGCTGTATCCTTCTCCGATTTCTCATCCAAGACCAACCTCGGCTTGGAGGCACACGTTCTAGCGTTAGCGAGGTCTATCACTATACCACTTCTTGTAGTGATGACGGTACAAACTTCATTATTACCCATGTTCGGCTTTGAAGGGAGCTTACCATGTGATCTTGACGAAGAAGCTGTCTGTTGTGCAATCTGTATTTCCAAATGTTTGTTGTGAATGGCAAGTTCATCGATTCTTGCATTCAACTTCTCTTGACCCGCTACAAGTTGAGCAAGGATGGCCTCCATGGTGGGATTAGAGCTACTCGAAGAAGCTTGCGGCGGTGCTTGTGCTTGGTGCCCTTGAGAAGGTTGGTTTTGATAGTTGTTCGAGTATTGCACCGGTCCTTGGCTTCTATTATAGCTCCTTTGCCCCTACTGATTGTTCCGATCAAAATTTGGACTTCCTTGATTTGTTTGAAATCTTTGGTTGCTTTGATACTGCCTAGGTTGAAATCCAGGAGGGGTAGGTTCTTGGGTTTTGTAGGAGAAGCTCGGATGGTTTCGATTGCTAGGATGATAAGCGGGATTCGCGCTTGATCCATAAGCACCTACATTTTGTCTACCCATGAAGTTAATATCTTCGTTGCTGATTCTACCCTCTAGGGGATTTGTGAGTGGACAATATGTTGAGTCATGGTCTAGTGATGCGCAAATCTCACACCCTCTTGCTGACGAAGAACTACCGACTTGATTTGCATTAAAATTAGCAATATTAGTGATCAAGGCATCAAAACTTCTTTGACAACGCTCCAATAGCGTCATTTGTGTCCACAACATAGGTTGACTGAGTGTTGGAGTGTTTCCGTGGGTTGGATCCATCTGTGAGCGTTGCTGGACATCTTCTCAATAATTCTTTCACCATCCTCCGGTGTGTGATCCATAAGAGATCCTCCAGCTTCTTGATCAACAGTAGCTCGCACATCATAGTCCAACCCATTATAAAATGATTGAACGACAAGCCACTTGGGCAAACCATGATGCGGGCATGCCCTCAATAAACCCTTGAAGCGTTCCCAAGCTTCATACAAAGTCTCACCCTGCTTTTGCCTAAAGTTGCTGATGTTGGTTCTATATTGAGCCATTTTCCCTGGTGGAAAATATTGAGTCAAGAACGCCTGTGCCAAGTCATCCCAATTATTTAAAGTCCCGGGATTGTGGCTCCACAACCATTCCTTAGCTTTTCCCGCTAGTGAGAACTGGAAAACTCTGAGACAAACCGCATCTCTTGAAACTCCATTGATCTGAATGTATTCAGCAGCTGGAGAAATGAATTCAGGTGGGCACTTGGGTTTTCATTCGTAAGTTTCAAAAAAGGTGAGTTGGAAGCCAAGGCCAGTAGTGCCGGTTTGATGTCATAATTGTTGGCAGTCACTGCTGGGTATGTAATTGATGATTGTAATGTGGTCATGGTTGCGAATGTGTAATTCCTCATAGGTCTTGGCTCTCCCTGTACCTCTCGTCGCTGATCAGGCAAGTCCGGCATCCTTGGAATAAGTTCTTCTCGAGGAGGATCATTCGCATTGTTCCTTTGTTGTTCCATTTATGGTGTCTTATTCTCCCTAGGCGTGACGGCTTTCTTTGACTTACTTCTACTACTGGTTGCTGCAGGAGGAGTTGAGTGACTCAAATCTGGATTCTTTTTCTTGTTGATTCCGACCGGGTTTGCATCCAAACAATAGAGAACCCTGAAATGTATCACAAACAAAAACAACCGTGAAAGCACAAGTGGGATAAGGAAAATAAAAGTGCTGAAATTTAAAATGAGTAGTCTAAACGATTCGCTAGATTTAATCTAATGACAAGCTAACTCGTTACTCCCCGGCAACGGTGCCATTTTGACGAGTAGTAATTTTGTACTCCAATTCAGTGAATATGAAGTTCCAATGCAGGTCAAAAAAATTTGTAAACCGAAGTATTTCGGGTCGTCCAAGTAGTAAACTAAACTTATGCACTATGTAAAATCTAGTTCTGTTTAGCTATCTCGATTTGTGAATTGATTTCTGTAATGATTTGGACTAAGACAAGCAAGCTAAGGTTAAATTCCAAATTTCGAGAAGATTCCAAGGTTGATTTCACTTGCCTAATGTTTTCTAATAAAGTGACAAAGATGAATGGATGATTGAAGACTAAAGATGTTATGAATAGATCAATCTTCTAAACTAGCTTTCGCTCAATTTCGATTATCGATCTATTACGGAAGTCGAATTTCAATCTCTCAATATATTGATTCGCTCTAACTTCCTCCACTAATCACAAACCGTCGTTATGATGATCAGTAAAAGAGTTCGGATTAAGCTTACCTAACGTCTAACTTATCTCTCTACGCTACTTTCGTATGTCAATAAGATCAAAGCCGGTTTTACTCTAGTCTTTCCTAAGTATGTATCTGCCAATAACGTACTTAAGTTAAAACGAATTTCATGTTGGCATTCTTTCAAACATCTAGCATGCATAACTTAACATACTTGAGTAAACCGTAACCCATCAATCATCCACCTAAACTTTCATTTAGAACATCATCACAATACTTTGAACACACTAGACAAGATTCATCAACCCTTGGAATTAGGTAGATTACTCACAATACATGGAAAATGCTTTCATTTCTTTCATAGATAAAGATCGAGTTACGAATCCAATTCTCTAACGAAAACAATAGATTACAACCATGCACTCGAGTAACAAAGGATCGAAACACCTCTTTTCTTCCTTCTTTTCTTCTCTGGTTCGTGCCCTTTTCCGTCTCAGTTTGTCACTCGTCAAAAATCCAATCTGCCTCTCTTCTTCTTTTTCCATCCCTTCAAATTCTGTGAAAATTAGCTGAGCTGTCCGTATCGATCGTACCAATAAGCTGAGCTCAGCTGAAAATCGAAGATTGGACACGGTCGTATCAACCGTGCCAAATGTATGGATATGGTCAGTCCGGGAGATACGGTCAGTACGGACTTGGGGCAATTTGACATATTCCTCGGCTCTTTTGCATGTCGTTGCCTCTAACTTTACTCTCCATGGCGCCTGAGCTGATTGGCCCTGAAACAAGAAGGAGAGAGTGCATAATGGTCATAATACTCCAAAAATGAGTGAAAACGATCAATAAACGCACTCGTTTATCGATCGGGAATCCAACCGATCAGTTCCAAGAGAAGATTAAGGCAAGGTTCACTATCCTCGAAGGAAGGATGATGTCCATGGAGGGACTCATGCAAGAGGTACTTGAAAACCTCAACCAAGTTGTTCCAACATTGACTATCCAGGAGGGGACCGAAGGAAGTCACGGATAGCCAAGGTCAGGCACTTTGTCGTAGCCACTGGACTAAGGAGTGGAGGTTGTGGGAGAATCAAGTAGGCCCGTGATGACCCTTGTCACCTCACAAAGGCTAGGTACCGAGGCGAGGAAGGAAGTCGAGTGGAGAAACCGAGCCAAACCTAATTTTTTCCAACAACCTAAGCAGTTCTGCGAGGAGCTTTCAGGGAAGGCACGGTCAAAGATCAATGCACCAAGGCGACGCAAGGCGAGGCAGTATGCAACAAGAAAGAGGAGGAGGATTTAATGACCATTTTGACATAAGTGAGTACCATCGACATCAGAGAGGTAGCATGGGGGAAAGGCCATGATAAGGTAGGCCGAATGAACATCCAAGAGATGTTCAAACAGTATCAACCGAGGCAGTATGCGGGGAAAAATATGTGAGTGAGAGACACTAGAGTGGGAAAATTGGAGATGCCCATCTTTGAGAGCAAGGATGTAGCGCTGGATCTATAAGGCCGAGCGGTATTATTAGGTTGCCTTAGCAATACGGAAAAGCTTAATGTAGCGGCCTTTCGCTTTGACAACAAGGCACTAGCCTTGTACATATGGTGGGAGGCTAGGAAACCTTTCTATGCATTGAAAGAGTTCTCAGAGGCACTTATAGGTATGATTGACAAAGCCTTCATGAGTAACTTTATAAAGGGGCTGAAGACTATTCGATCGACATGAGGATCTTGAGATCCAGGGGGCAAGGCGAGGAAATGCGACTAGCCCAACTACTAGAAAAAAGGGACAGGTCAAGAATGCCAACCGAGGCCAAGGGACTTACTAGAGGCAGGTAATAACTTGAGAGAACTTTGCGACTAGACAGGAGGTCAATATTAGGCCATCACCATGCCTGATTTTTGCCATGCTGCGACCCAACATTTGAAAAATGACCCGGACAGACATCCTTGCCAACCGTTCAAAGGGGATATTTCAGGTGCGATGAGCCATGGTCTTTGGGACATCGATGCAAAGAAAAGTTATTGCAAGTACCAGTGGTCCACGAAGAGGCTGAGGAACCAATGGGTGATCGTTATTTGATGAGCAAGAAGAGGAAAACTCAGACTTGGGCAAAGCCAAGGTCTCCCTCAATATTGGACAAAGAGGTGTTCCATGTTACTCTTGGAACTCGGGTCACTGAAGAAAGCTGAGGACTATGCCCGAGGGTCCAACTCGATCTTCCATGGTATCAAGTAAAAGTAGATTTTTGGCCACTTTCAGAGAGCGGATGCCATTCTGGAACTGCAGTGGCTATAAGCTTTGGGCAATATAAAAGTCAACTGAAAGTCGCTCTTAATGAATTTCAAAGAAGAGGAAAAGAGGGTCATGCTAGCGTGGGAACCAAGCCTGAGCAAGGCCACGGCTACATTTCAAGCCAAAGGAAGCCGAATGTTATGTATGTGGAGGCCAAAGCCATATCAACCGAAGAAGCCAGGGGGATCCAGGGGTCTTCGGAGAAGGAGATACCAGCGGCTATCGAGGGGGTGTTACAAGAGTTTTCCGAAGTGTTCGAAGAACCTAAAAGTAACCCCATCAAGGCAAGGGCACGAACAAGCAATAGTGCTAAAGGAAGGTGCCACACTAGTAAGCGTGAGGCATTTATCGATACTCGCAAACCAAAAAGGTGAATAGAGAAATTAGTCAAAGGAGATGTTGAATGCTGGGGTCATTCAACTAAGTTCCAGCCGTTACTCAATCCCTGTATTGTTGGTCAAGAAAAAGGATAGGAGATGGTATTTTTGCATTAACTATAGAGCGTTAAACAAGCAAACGGTCCCTGAAAAGCTCCCCATCCCCTTTGTCGATGTAATGTTGGATGGGTTGCATGGGGAAATCATCTTTTCAAAGATGGACAACAATACCACCAGATTCAAATGGCAGAAATGGATGAACGAAAGATAGTATTACAGACATACGAGGGTGAATATGAGTTCCTTAGTAATGCCTTTTGGACTCACGAGCGTGCTAGCCACATTTCAATCCCTGATGAACCAGATATTTAACCCTTTGGTTAATTGACCCACAATGTTATTCTTGGACCTCACATAGTCAATAATTATGACCTTTGTGGAGAGAAGTTGTCTAACAATATTATGTCGTCGACGTATATGTCTTGATTTACCATTATACAGTACACTCAGTGCCCTACAAATTGTAGATTGGTTATCACAATATAAACATATTGTTGGCACAAGTTTTGTCCAATTCGGAGTATCCTCCACAAAATTCTTTAACTTCTCAGCTTCTTTGCTGCATTTATCTAATGCAATGAGCTCAACTTCCTGATCTAGTTATTAAGGTTTATTTTCTAAGATTTCTAAGACACACCCATCCCTCCAAATGTGAATATATATATATCCACTGGTGGCTTTAGAGTATTTTATATCAAATGTCCAACTTGCGTCAATGAATCCCTCAATGACTACATGATATCTATTATATTATAGACCATAGTCACGAGTGACTCATAAATACCTCAGTATTCTCATGATTTCTTTCTAATGTTTCGATCCTAGGTTACTCGTATACCTTGCAAGTCTACTTACAGTATAGGGTCTAGTATAATTCATTAAGTTTAACCTGCCTATCGGGAGGCTTACCTTTAAGGAGTATATCATTTAAAGAAGTAAGATCAGATTTAGCATTATTAAAAATAAAATAGATAATCAAATGTTAAAGATGATTTCATGTCACTCGATGCTCGAGTCCCATCAAAGAATTTCTTGAGACTCTCTTTGAAGCTGATATGTATAGTTTACCTATTACCCTCAACTTCGCTAAGCGATTCGGCAACACAATCTCTAGAAATAGAAAGATTAGTGATATTATATGCTTGAATACTTGTACTCTCATCCCTAATATTCAACGACAAACCTCCATTTTTCACGTCAGATTACTGCCCCTGTAGTAGATAGCAATGGTTGCCCAAGAATAATGGGGACGTCGCAATCATCTCCCATATCCATTACAACAAAATCACATTTTTTTTAATGTACCTAGTGGATATTACGTAGTACCATCAACGAGTTTCAGTGCTATTCTAGTGATTTCCATGGCTCAAGAACTAAGTTTATCAAACACAGTATATGGCAAAACACTTTTGCTATCACCGAGATCAACAAGAGACTGAGTGAAATTCATGAAGCCTATCGAGCAGGGGATGGTGAATCTACCTGGTTCCTTCATCTTAGAGAGGCTGCTATTAGTAAATAAGATGATACACTATTGTGGCTCAGAGTCTTATGTCTATCTTTTGTTGGACAGGATCTCCTTAAAGAATTCGGTATATCTAGGGTCTTTGCTTAGAGGATCTATGAATGGTAAATGAACAGACAATGCTTGATCTAAAGCGCGGGAATTTCAGCAACGAGGAAGGAGGAGGAAATTATGATATAATCTATTGGAAAAAAGTAAAGACTTTAGGTTCTGTTTTTTTTTTTTTGGAATGAAGTCAAATATTTAAGTACTTAACTTAATTTAACTTAGCCAGAGCACTTAACTTAAGTACATAACTAAACTTATTGTTAAGGTATGACATACCTGGACAAAACTGCACGAAGATTCTGCTTCAGCAATCCCTGAAGATTTGAAGTTGGAGCAAAATATGAAGAATGGGCGAGATACAACAACCTAGCAACAGAGTCTTCTTCATCACTTCTTGATGACCCAGAGCTAGAGCTGAATACCCCATCGTCTTGATGGTGCACGAAGAAGCTCTAGCAAATTGCAGCAGACATTGCGAAAGTTCAGGGTGTCGTGCAAACGTCATCTGGTGTCAAGCAAAGCACAAGGACGAAAAAGGATAAAGATCCGAGAGTTCAAATTAGGCAACGGAATCTTCAACAACCTTGCTAGAATCTAGGAGAAGATTCTGATAATGATGGCAGTGAGTCTGTCCCTAGTGATCTGAAGAGCTTCTATAGGAAGGCTGAATGCAGCTACTGAAAGAGACGGAATAAAGAGAGCAGAGATAGAGAGCGCACATTGAAAGAGATATATCTTCAACACATGGATTAGAGAAGGCAGAGTTCGTGGTGTGGTGTGCAGAGAAGTGTTGCTACCCAATATTGACAGTGTGTCATTGATTAAGAGGGAGCAGATACTGAGTTTGTAGAACTCAGGGTGTCCGACTGTTTAGCATAGAAGCTAGAATAGTTGTTGACAAAAGATACATCAACTCTGATAGAGAGTGTGCTGAAGCAGTTTGTGTACCACACATTGTAATAGAATAGGTTAAGTCTGTGAGTCAGGTTCGTAGCTATTTGTTACTAGAAGTGTGTAGGTAGTGCGAAGAGAGTCTGTGTGATCAGACTGCTAACTAGTCTAGGGAGTTAGACTGAGCGGAAGATTTCGACCAGGGGAGAATTGGAGGTGTTGAGTCCTTTGTACTTTGAACCACGAATAGTGAAGTCTTGAGGATTGGAGAGTGATCCTCCCCAGACGTAGGCAAGTTGCCGAACTGGGTGAACAAACTGACTGTATCTTTCTTATTCTTCAGTAAAATAATTTCAGCAGGAAGAGACGGAGAGTGCTACAGCAGAAGTTGTATCTTCAGATGATGTATCCCGTGATCTGCAGAGCAGGCAAATTTCACTTATATAAACCGACCGCGGGCAGCCAATCATTGACCACCTCCAGCTGCCGCCACCGATCACCACCGGCTCGCGGAGGTCGTTGGTTGTTCGGCGGCGATGTGTTAATGGCATAGTTAACTACGTAAGTTAATTTAATTTAAATCAAATTAAACTTATCTTAACTTATTTACTAAAATTTAAAATTCAAAATATGACTCTCTTATCAACTTTACCGTTTAGGTGAACTAACTGAAAGGCAACCGCAATAGTTGAGCTTCATTCAATCATACTAGTATAATTAGAATGTGTCTAAAAGATGCTATAACAAATATGAGACTCCTGCCCAAATAAACTTGTCATCCACCAATATTTAATGAAAGCCGCTCATGGGAAAAATACCGTTTTTCACTGATGAAAATTATTTTTCCCATGAGCAGCTTTCGATTCCATCCAACATCAGCGCCACGTAGGCTTCCAGCTTGACGCTGACTAGACCCGGATTGAAAGTTTTTTTGGAAAGGTGCCTTTCACAAAAAGATGATATTTCCTAAAAAAAAAATTCGAAGTGTCGCGTTTTGTAAACAAAAAAGTGCCATGTGTGTGGCTTCTAAAAAATTTCCTAAGATTGCAGCTCATTTGCATGGAAGGACTGACGGTGAGATGAAAAATGTGTGGAATACTCATTTAAAAAGAGCTGGCAAGAAAGCTGTTGTGACAAGGAAACATCTGTGATTACGTACTCCTCATTTTCATCTACTACCGTTGAATCCACAAAATCAGAAGATCGAAATAGATTAAAAGCTACATCATTCTGAAACTGTTGCCTCATGAAGGCAACCCAACGAAAACAGATGAAACTGAGTTTCGTAAGACGAACCAAGTGGCGGAGCTCCATGACTGTGAATTTGGTTCCATCTCATCAATCAGCAGCACACCAGACCCATTGATCAGCTTGAGCTACTCACAATGTGGGAAGACCCAAATCTATTGGAGTGCTGCTGAAAGCAGTTGACTATTTTAAATGGGTATTGGCCTCAAGTGGAGTCAATAGAACACAACTCTTCTGTTGAGCTTCCTATGGAGTCTGGTTTCGTTTTATGGAGCACGCTTAACAATTTCCACAGTGAATACAGATATTGACAGTGTTGGATCCTGAGGATCATGTACCTCGTGTGATTTTGATGATGACAACACCTGGTTAATACTTTGACTGAGTGTGCAGGATCATGTACCTATCAGAGTCTGCGTGAGGGACATGAACCTGAGTTGGCAGCTGGACAGGCACTTTGGAGGAAGCAGAAGTTCCATGGTTTCAACAATTATTACACGAAGTAATTAGGCCAGCTGAAGCACAAAGAGTCTCGAACGCAATTACTGAAACTGAGTTAATGGAAAACATTAAGTGATTGTCTTTATAGTTCGGGAAGAGACTCAAGTGCAAGTGTCGTTCTTGATCCATCTCTCTCAAACGGTTGATCTGAGGTTGTTCAGAGAAGGAGGAGCAGAAGGAGCCTGGGAATCACGTCAGCGTGTCAAGAGCTATTCTTCTGCGAGTGGAGGCGAGTGAACGATTCAGAGAATCGTTGGAGGAACTTGTCCCTGGAAGTCACGATTGGTGATTTGGAATCATCAGGTGTAAGTGACTGAGTTTTATAGTAGTGAGACATACTATTACTTGTATACAAATAGTGTAAGTATTTGTATAGTCTATAGATTAATAAAACTAATCTTTAGACGAATTCCGCTGTGCACTAAAACTCTGAGGTACAAGTACCTGCAAACTACGTTCAGGTCCCTAATAGTTCCTTTACTTAGTTTTTGAGCTAATCACGATCCTGTCAATTGGTATCAGAGCCTCTGGTTCTAGATTTTGATTAGTATTGCAGGAATGTCAGGAGATTCATTCGCAACCCCGCCAAAGTTGAAGGCGGGCGAATATGACTCATGGGCAATCAGATTCGAGGAACATGTCCTCTCGCTGGATGGTGAGGTCTGGCAGATCATTGAACAAGGGAAACAACTTATTATGGATGACACAGACAAAACCAAAGTGAAAGCACGGGCTGCTTACACTACCGCGGACTTCAAAAAGCTTCAAAAGAACGCTCAAGCCATGAAGGTTCTTCACTCGGCACTGGAACCAGGCGATCTCGCCAAGGTGTTGATCTACACAGACCCGTCAGAGGTCTGGAATGCCCTCAAGAGGATATATGATGGTTCGGCGGATGTCAGGAGGAACAGGATCCTCACTGCACAGATGAAATACAACAGCCTTCGCCAAGCTAAGGGCGAATCCATCCATGGCTACCACTCAAGATTTCAGGGGTGTTTATCAATCCTTTCAAGACTGGGAAAGGAGTACGAGCAATGGGAGGTTACCCATCATTTCTTACAAGGACTTGATCCAGAGTGGGATGACATTTCCAGGACTCTAGCGGCTCTTGCGGAGACAAAAAGAATCACGTTGGAAGAGCTGGTCTCAAAACTGGAAAGCAGTATGCTCATTGAAAAGTGCAAGCTCGAGGGACGTGAACCTCAGAAAGCAGCCAAGCAGATCGCACTAGTCACTGAAAAAGACAAGTCCCGGAAGTCCAAAGGGAAGGAACCTGAGTCAGAAGGAAAGAAAGGAGACGAGTCTGAGCTGGTACTCCTAACCAAGGCGCTGAAGGTCGCGAACCTGAGATTTAATCCAAAGGGTTCAACTTCTAAACGCACGGCGAAGAAGACGGATGAGTGCTTCTACTGTGGCAAAAAAGGTCATTTTGCCAAGGATTGTTGGAAGAAGCAAAAGGACAAATCCAACAAAGAAAAATCTGTTGATGAAAAACCGAAAGAGAAGAGGGCAATGATCGCCGCATGGGGAGATTCAGATGAAGACAGTGACTCGGAGAGTCAGTGTAGGAACAAGTCCTCACGGAGGAACTTGTGCCTCATGGCGAAGGGAGGGTCATCTACCTCAGAGGTAAAACGCTCCTCTAAATCTTCAGATTTCAAGTCTCGTGCCGATTTAATACTTATCATTCAAGGTCTCTGTGACAAATATGATGAGTTGACAAATATTATTGCTGAAAAAGATGCTTTAATTGATGAGAAGTCTGCCAAGATCCGGCAACTTCAGGGGGAACTTGCAGGGAAACAAAAGAGCGTTTCCAGAATGCAGGTACTTGAACCCAGTGGTAAGGTTAAGGCAAAGAAGTTCAAACCAGGTCTGGGTTATGGTGATGTTACCATCATGAGGAGAACTCAGAACTCTGGAGAGCCCAGGAGCACTCCACGGGTAAAAGTGGATCTCGGAGATGAGGCGAGGACATATGGTAAAGGTTACCATATTTGGACGAAGTTTGCTCAGGGACAAAGACCAACAAGCATAAACTACAGCAAACAGAAGAAGAAGGTTTCTGATAAGGAAAATTTCAGGAAGAAGAAGATTTGCTTCCACTGTGGGAAGGAGGGACATCTTCGGGCGAAGTGTGCTGCGAGACAAACCCCCAAAGTCAAGGATCAGAGACCTGGTGGTTTCATGCGAGGAACGCGTACCCGGCAGGATCCTACTGTCAAATCGAACACTAATCCTTCAAAGCTTATTACCTGTGTCGATTCTAAGTCAGACATGAAACCCAAAAAGGCTAAGCCAGTTTGGGTTCCTAAGAGTTGATTGTTTATGTGCAGGATGGGAGAGGAACAGGTCCCTGGTATGTGGATAGCGGATGCTCAAGTCACATGACCGGAAGGATGGACCACTTCTCCTCTCTGCAGCAGCATTCCGGAGGTTCCATTACTTTTGGAAATAGGAGTAAAGGAGAAATCTTGGGAATAGGTATGGTGAACTTAAGCAAGAAGGTAAGTATCGATGGTGTGAACTTTGTTCAAAATCTAAAGTTTGATTTACTCAGCGTTTTTCAACTTTGTCAAGGGGGAAACAACAAGGTTGTTTTCACAGCTAATGGTTGTTTTGTGAAGTGTTTGAGTTCAGGTAAAATACTTCTCAAGGGAACTGTTGAGAATGGGGTATATAAGACCGATCCAGACTGGGATCCAGAAGAATACCTCTGCTTATCATCAAGGAAGGATGATTCAAGTCTTTGGCATAGGCGTCTGGGCCATGTGAACAAGAAGCTGATGAAGAAACTTCAAAGTCTGGGTCTTGTCCGTGGGCTACCTGATGTGGGAATTGTACCTGACGAGGTATGTGTTCCCTGTACGAGGGGTAAACAGACAAGGACCTCTTTCAAGCCAAAGAAGGAAGTGAGCACCAGTAGACCGCTGGAGTTGGTTCATATGGATCTGTGTGGACCCTATGAGGACTCAGTCTATTGGAGGGAGCAAGTATGTGTATGTCCTGGTGGATGACTACTCAAGGTATACGTGGACTATCTATCTCTCCTCAAAGACGGAGGTATTTGAAGAGTTCAGTACCTGGGTCAGGGCAGTGGAGACCTCGTTTGCTCAGAAGCTCAGAAGCATAAGGTCAGATCATGGAACAGAGTTTGATAATGCTCAGTTCATTGGATGGTGCGCAAGCCGGGGAGTGCATCATAATTTTTCAGCACCGAGGACTCCACAGCAGAACGGAGTCGTTGAACGGAAGAACAGAACCCTGGAGGACATGACCAGGACACTGTTGCTGGAAAGCGGGTTACCCAAGAGGTTTTGGGCTGAAGCCATGAGCACGGCATGCTACGTGGTGAATAGGGCCTATCTGAGGCCGCTTATCAACAAGACCCCGTATGAGTTGGTACGAGGACGAAAACCCAGCATATCCCACTTAAGGACATTCGGATGCAGATGCTTTGTTCATGACAACGGGAAGCATCAACTAGGGAAGTTTGATGCTAGGAGTGATGAAGGTATTTTTGTAGGATACTCTGCACACAGCAAAGCCTACAAGGTGTATGTCCGACGGACTAGGACAGTCGAGGAAAGCATACATGTGGTGTTTGACGAGGGTGTCATGCCAGGGAACCCTGCAGAGGTTCAAGAACCTGTGGAGATTCAGGTCAGACAGGAACCTGCTGAGGAATTATTTGTGTTAGCACGGTCGGATCCGGACATCACAGAAGGCAGTTCAACACAAGGAGGTGTTGATGTTCCAGCACAAGAGGGTGCTGATGGGGATCAGGAGGAAGCTGATCAGGTCCCAGTTGTCGCTGTTGAAAATCCAGTTGAGGTACAAGTACCGGAGGAACAGCGTGGGGATCAGAGTCAGGTACCTGAAGCGGGTCAAGTATCTGAGGGTGATAGCAGTGGCATGGAAGCCATAGGAGATGTGGTTCCACTAAGGAGGAGTTCTCGGGTTAGTCAACCTAACACTAGACTTCAAAATTTTCAGTGTTATTCTGCATTTCAGGGGGAACAAGTTCAGAATGCGTTCGTGTCCCTGATGGAACCAAAGACAATTCAGGATGCACTCAAGGATCCTGACTGGGTTCAAGCGATGCACGAGGAGCTGCATCAGTTCGAAAGGAACAAGGTATGGAGACTTGTACCGAGACCAGATAATCGTAAAGTGATAGGTACTCGATGGGTCTTCAGGAACAAGCGCGATGAGAAGGGAGCTATTGTGCGGAACAAGGCCCGGTTGGTAGTACAAGGGTACAATCAACAGGAGGGCATCGACTATGATGAGACCTTCGCACCGGTAGCCAGGTTGGAGGCTATCAGATTGCTCATCGCTTACTCTGTTCAGCACGGTTTCAAGCTCCATCAGATGGACGTGAAGACGGCCTTCCTGAATGGAAACCTCAAGGAGGAGGTTTATGTGAAGCAGACTCCAGGGTTCGAAGACCCTGAGCATCCAGATCAGGTATATGTTCTGGACAAAGCACTTTATGGTTTGAAGCAGGCACCGAGAGCTTGGTATGAGAGGTTATCAGACTTTCTCATAGCTCATGGATATGAGCGGGGAGCTGTGGACAAGACACTGTTTCTTCTAAGGATGAAGAAGCATCTCTTAGTGGTGCAAGTCTATGTAGATGACATAGTCTTCGGCTCAACAAGCGATGAATTGGTCAAGGGTTTTACTCAGCTCATGGAGAGTGAGTTTGAGATGAGCATGGTCGGGGAACTCACCTTTTTCCTGGGGTTGCAGATTCAGCAAGAGCCCGATGGGACTCGAATACATCAGGAGAAGTACCTGACGGAGGTAGTCAAGAAATATGGATTGGATCAATCAAAGCCCTCGACTACTCCGAGCTCTACCAGTGTTTCCCTGACCAGGGACGAGAGCTCTCCAAAGGCAGATCAAACGCTCTACAGAGGGATGATAGGTTCACTCCTTTACCTAACCGCAAGTCGTCCTGATATTATGTTTAGTGTCTGCGTTTGTGCCAGGTACCAAGCAGATCCAAGGGAATCTCACGTGAAGGCCGTGAAGAGGATTCTGAGGTACCTGAAGGGAACCAAGAAGCTGGTTCTGTGGTACCCGAGGTACAAGTCCCTGACCTTGGAAGGGTACACTGATGCGGATTATGCAGGTGATAGAGCTGATAGGAAGTCTACATCGGGTATGGCTCAATACTTTGGGTCCTGTCTAGTCTCCTGGGGGTCAAAGAAACAAAACTCAGTAGCCTTGTCCACGACGGAGGCTGAGTATGTTGCGGCTGGTTCATGTTGCGCACAACTCCTCTTGTTGAGGAACCAGCTAAGTGACTTCAACATGTTCTTTGATCAAATTCCTATCTACTGTGATAATACAAGTGCTATTTGTGTAGCTAAAAATCCGGTACATCACAGTAGAATGAAACACATAGAAATTAGACATCATTTCATTAGGGATTGCGTGGAAAAGGGACTTGTTACTATGGAGACCTGCAGGACTGAAGAACAAGTGGCGGATATTTTCACTAAGCCTCTGAGCAGGGAACCTTTTGAGAAGTTCAGGATGGCACTCGGCATGATTTCTACTCAGTGAGGTACCTCTAACTTGAACTTCAATGACTGGTTAGAATAGGGGTTGAGTAGTTATGCACATTAGCCTGAAGTATGTGTACCTGCTAACATGTGATAAATTGATTGCATATCTTACTTCTTGAATAAAAGTAAAAGTGTCATGTTGGTGTTAGAAAATATCTTGTTTTCAGCCTATGTACCTTCCGGATCTTGAACCTCACAATCCGCATGAAGGAAGTGTACCATGCTACCCTAGCCACATACATATTTGAGCCTCGGACAATTCACTAGAGGTATAAATCTTGTGTGATTTTAAATTGAGTGATTTCAGTTGTGATGTTATTATATCTTATAACCCTTACGGTTGAGCCAAACCATCACAACGTCCCTTGAGGAGTCTTTTGAAAGGTAGAGGTACAGCATTCACTGGTTCAGGGCCGAGAACAGACTCGGGTACTTGAGCAAACACTGAGGGTTATGTACCAGGGAAGTAAATGGGTGTGTCCGTTGGCGGTTCAGATTCAAAGAAAACTTAAAAGTCTGGGCGAAAAATCAGGAGTTGCAAATTAAGGAGGACCCGTTACCAAAAGTGCCATAAAGGGGAAATTAGGGCTTTGAAATCAAAGCACGCTTTCACAAAAACCTTCGAGCATAATCTTCTCTCAAGCCTTTCTCCCTAATCTCTCAGCAAAGTCGATGGAGTCCGCGAATGTTAACAAGGGTGCGAGCGGCGTTTCTTCAGAGGGTCTGAAGAACCTGCCACAAGTATTGGCGCTGGAGGCCCAAGTTCCACCGGTTGATGTACCCGTGACAGTGGAAGCGACGGCGGTAGCCGGAGGTAAGGCTTCCGAGTCTGAGCTTGTTGAATCTGTTGTTGATGATGTTGCTGTGGAGGTCCCAGGAGGGGACATTGATTTGAATGTTGTTTCGGAGGTCCCAGAAGGGGACGTGGACTTGAGTGTGGCTGAGAAGGTCCCAGAGGGGGACAAACCCTTGGTTGTTGATTCGGTGATATCCCAGAAGGGGATAGGTCGAATGTTGAGGTGTTGGTCACGGAGTGTTCAGAGGAGAACACAATAAGTGATGAAGTTAATGAGGGTGCTAATGCGTCGAGGGAGACGGTTAGAAGTCCACTAGCTGAGGTGGAGGACGATTCAGAGGACCTCCTCTCAAAGACCTTGAAGGAAATCCGGGCCATGGGGAAGATTGCCACCCCTGGTTCTATGAAAGGAAAGGAGGTGAGGGAGCCTTCTCCCGAGTCCAGCGATGACGTTCAAATCCTGAAGTCCTCAGCTCCCTTAAAGAGATCAGCCATAAGAAAGAGCCAGAGACACATTAAAGCCCAGCTACCCCCTCCTAAGGTTCCACTGGAGAAAAAGAGGCGAAGTATCGTTGAGGAGGTTCGGGAACCTGTCTCAACTCCTGCAAAAAGGGTGAAATTTGCCAAACAAGAGACTCTGGAGGAGTTGGAGTGTACAACGGAGTGGTTCAAGACTCAACGTCTTGAGGGAATCTATGAGATGATTAAGGCCCAGGGGTGGCAGAACCTGTTTGAAGTAGAGGAGGAGGTGAGTCAGGAGAAGGTAGTTGAGTTCTACAACAACCTGAAAAAGGAAGTGAAGGGAAATATAGTTTATTTGGACTTCAGTTTTGAAGGAGAAGACCTGAGGATCTCAAGCTTGGATCTCTCACACATTTTGGGCATTCCTCATGCCGGCTACGACCATTTCACAAAAGGAGTATGGCCAGCCGAGGCAGAAGAGAGGTATGTCATTCAAGAAAGAATCTGTGGCACATCCGAACCCGGGAAAGTGCCAACCAGATTTATGTCAGCGGAGGTCAAGACCCTCCATAAGCTGTTTGTGACCAATTTTATGCAGCGAGGAACGAAAACCAGCTTTGTCCAGCTTGAGGACATTCTGTTGTTGGATAAGTTGCTCAAAAAGGAGCATATCAATCTGCCAAAGCTGATTCTTCATCAGATGGAATATCTGAGTTCCTTCAGAATGGTTGGTTTTGCCCGGTTCATAAAGAAGATTCTTCAGTTTCATGAAGTCTATGGGAATCCAGTGGATGAGGTCCCGGTGGTGAAGAAGTTTGAGCCTGTGATCTTCAGAAAGATGGGGCTGAATTTTGATGAAGAGAGAGGGTGGGTTAGGGATGTTGCCAAACAGTCAAGTGAGCCAGCTGGGGAGGACATGCAGGAGGAACAGGTTCCTCAAAATGGATTAAAAGATGCTGTTGAGAAGAGGCTACACCAGATAGAGATCGGTGTTGGGGAGCTACAGAAAGAAATGGCTGCAGTACGCTCAGAGGTTGGGGCAATAAAGGAGATGGTCGGCAAAATCATAAGTCTAGTGTCCGGGTCAGGTTCACGAACCTGAAACAATGAATGCCAGTACCTCCTGTCTTCAAAGACTTGCCCATTTCTTCATCCAAGCCATGTTAATTCCTTGTTTCTCTTATCCGTATGTGTGATGAACATCCTTGACATTTAGCTTTTAAAATTGAAGTTTGAATTGCTTTCAATTTTTAATTGCATTTGGTGGATATCTATGCTTATGGCTAATCTGTGTTTACTGCCTAACCCTTGTTTGATGATGCCAAAAGAGGGAAGAGGTAGTGGAGTACCTATCCAAGGGAAATCATGCCAGATATCTGTTCTTGATACTGCTTATAAGTCCCTGCTTGGGCTTAGGGGGAATTGTTCCCATTTTGATTCAGTGGATAGTTGAGACTAGTTAGATAACTAGGACTGAGGTTTGCCATGATTGATTATTCTGTTTTCCTCTCTTGTGGGTTTGTCATCATCAAAAAGGGGGAAAATGTTGGATCCTGAGGATCATGTACCTCGTGTGATTTTGATGATGACAACACCTGGTTAATACTTTGACTGAGTGTGCAGGATCATGTACCTATCAGAGTCTGCGTGAGGGACATGAACCTGAGCTGGCAGCTGGACAGGCACTTTGGAGAAAGCAGAAGTTCCATGGTTTCAACAATTATTACACGAAGTAATTAGGCCAGCTGAAGCACAAAGAGTCTCGAACGCAATTACTGAAACTGAGTTAATGGAAAACATTAAGTGATTGTCTTTATAGTTCGGGAAGAGACTCAAGTGCAAGTGTCGTTCTTGATCCATCTCTCTCAAACGGTTGATCTGAGGTTGTTCAGAGAAGGAGGAGCAGAAGGAGCCTGGGAATCACGTCAGCGTGTCAAGAGCTATTCTTCTGCGAGTGGAGGCGAGTGAACGATTCAGAGAATCGTTGGAGGAACTTGTCCCTGGAAATCACGATTGGTGATTTGGAATCATCAGGTGTAAGTGACTGAGTTTTGTAGTAGTGAGACATACTATTACTTGTATACAAATAGTGTAAGTATTTGTATAGTCTATAGATTAATAAAACTAATCTTTAGACGAATTCCGCTGTGCACTAAAACTCTGAGGTACAAGTACCTGCAAACTACGTTCAGGTCCCTAATAGTTCCTTTACTTAGTTTTTGAGCTAATCACGATCCTGTCAGACAGCATGTTGGACGAGCATTTGCAGTATGAGCCAGGACTGGGCCAGCTAACTACGGAGTGGAGGTTGTGAGAAGCCCAAAGAGATGATGCCAACCACAGCAGCTTGGCAGCAAGCAACTGGTGAGAGGTGAGGAAATTGCTCAGCATGAATTATTTACCAATGTGGCCTCAAACTCCCATCCAATTTTGAGACCGCTTTATGGAAATGTGGCTTTCTAAAAGTTTATTATTCTACATGATAGTTGATTAGATGTGGACTGTACAAATAAATTAACAACATCTATTATAAGTGGCGGATTCATATATTCATGAGAGAAGGTCAGAAATATAGACGGATCAAGAATTCAACTTAAGTAAGACTAAAAATATTCTTGAAAATGTTGTATGCCTTTTAAGAGTCATTTAAAGATAAAAACATGTTATAAAAGATAAACAAAAATCCTATAGAATTGTACAAAATAACTCAGAAAATTGAAAACAACAGCCATAATCAATATGAAACTAGAGCATATCCTATAATCACGTCTTATAAGTCACCAAATACCCACCAAATCTGATAGGATCGTGATTAGTTCAAAAACTAGTTATAGGAACTGTTAGGGACCTAAACTCAGTTGGCAGGTACGTGTACCTCAGAGTATCAATGCACAGCGGAATTCGTCTAAAGATTATTTTATTAATCTATAGACTGTACAAATACTTACACTATTTGTACACCAGCAATAGTAAAGCTAGCTATCGCAAAAACAAAGTCACCTAAGCCTAATGATCCAAGATCACCAATCGTGACTTCCTGAGAACAAGTACCTCCGACGATTCCCCGAATCGTCCACTCGTCTCCGACACGCCAAAGGTCAGCTCTTAATGCACGGATGTCTTACTCAAGCTTCAGCTGCGCCTTCCTTCTCTGAACTATCTCCGTTCACTCGTGTGTGTCCAACCGTTGTGTGCACTTGTGTCTCTTTCCAAACTTAAAGACTAGCACTTAAACCATGCATTTACTCCATGCAATTATTGCGTGCCAAGCACTTAATCCATGTTTTTACTCCGGTCAATTAGTGCGTGCAATTACTGTCAATTACTCCGCGCAATAACTATCGAGTCCATGGACCTTCATCTTCCTCCGAAGTGCTCATCCTGCTGCCAACACAGGTTCGTGTCCCTCGCGTGACTCTCTGAGGTTCTTGTTCCTCGCGTGACTATCTGACTTAAAGTCTCTCTGACCACCTGGTACAGGTTCCTACACACTCAACTTAAAGTGTTAGTCGAGTGTTGTCATCATCAAAACCACATGGGGTACATAACCCTCAGGGTCCAACAAAATCCTAAACACAAATTATCCCGAATCAGCCCCAAATAAAAATTGACGTTTCACTCAAACATCAAACCTGGTGCGAAATAAAAAAGTTTCGGTCCTTTACCGAATCAATCGGATTGTTAACCTTTAACCATGTATCGTGTCTTGCTAAATTTTTAAATATCAACCAAATCTCAAATTCAGATTTCACAAAATCAACCTGGAATAAAATTAAGGTTCAATTCAAACATCAAATTCAGTACACAAAAAAGGAAAGAAGGCCTTATCTTGTATCAAATCAATCGAGGTTTTAACCTATAATCATCTATCATGTCCAATTGCAGCAAATTTCAAACTCAAATTCTGTAAAGTTAGTCCGAAATAACTTAATTCATCTTTTTTTTTTCTAACAAGCATCAACCATATTTGTCAATAAAGAAACTAATAATATGATATTTAATTAAAAAAATTAGAAAAATGGGAGAGGGGTCCATGACCACTAGGAGCCCCTAGAACCGCCACCATTTGTTGCTGAAGACAGGACAGATTGAGAAAAAAATTTCTGAATCTATATGGCCCCATCACGTTAGATACTCCAAGATAGGGTTGGCAATGAGGGTGTGTTCTTTTGGACTTATATTTTGTATTTAAACTTATTGCTTACTTATATTTACTTATATTTATTTGTATGTACTTATATTTACTGATATTTACTGATATGTACTTATATGTAATTATATTTACTTATACGTACTTATATGTACCATTAATCACCATCATCACAAAAACACACACCACCAATAAAAAAAAATCTAACTTAACTTATATAAGTTTTGCTTAAGTTAACTTGACTTAATTTAAATAAACTAAACTTAACTTGATTTGACTTTTAATTTAACTTGATTTAACTTAACTTAACTCCACCAACAACACCACCACTCCATTACCACCACCATTATCACAACACCACCAGCACCATCACAACAACAACCCACCACCACCACAACATCATTACTACCACCACCACCACAAAAATCCACCACCACCACAATATCAGTTCCACCACACCACTACCACCAGTGCCCCCACCCCCCAAATATTTTATAAAAAATTATTATTTAATTATTTTTTTAATTAGTTTTAAATAAATATTAATAAATCCATACAATCTTATTTTGTGACTCCCCTTCTCGACTCTCTCGATCCGCCACTGACTACTACCACCATTACCATGACACTTTCAAAATCACAGCAATTCACCAACACAAAAATAACACACCACTAATAAAAAATAAAAATTTAACTTAATTTAATTTAAGTTACTTAACTTAAAATAATGAAAGAGATGATAAATAGTGGTTGTGGTGGTGTGTTGATGAAAAAGATGATGAATCGTGGTGATGTGTTGATGAAAGAGATGATGAATAGTGGTGGTGTGCTGTTATGGTGGTGGTGGTGATGAATAAGGGTGGTGGTGTGTTGATGAAAGAGATGATGAATAATAGTGGTTGTGGTGGTCGTGTTGTTATGGTGGTGGGCGGATCCAGCGACTCGAGAGAGGGGGTCACAAAATAAAATTGTATGGATTTATTAATTTTTAAATCTTTATTAATTAAAAATATTAAAAAAATATTTTTTTTGAAAAATTTTAGGAGGCACGTGACCCCCCATGCCCCCCCTGGATCCGCCACTGGTGGTGGTGGTGGTGATGAATAGTGGTGGTGGGTTGTTGATGAAAGAGATGATGAATAGTAGTGGTTGTGGTGGTGGTGTTGTTGTTATGGTGGTGGTGATGAATAGTGGTGGTGGGTTGTTGATGAAAGAGATGATGAATAATTATATTTACTTATATGTATACTTATATTTACTTATATGTATTTATATTTACTGATATGTACTTATATTTACTGATATGTACTTATATTTATTTATATGTACTTAAATAAGTATTTTATAAGTCCAAAAGAACATAGCCTAAGTCGGGCTTGGTTAGACTCGAGTCCGCCTTTAATAATTGGACGGGGCAACCGTGCCTAATTGATTATCCGCTCTTAACATCAGACCCTCTATGAACTTCATCGGGTTGGACTGATATTTTTTAGATCGAGCTGGACCTTTATTAATTTAAATTTTATGAAAAAATTAAAAAATATTACAACTGTTTTGTCCAAAGTAATGGCTATTTACAAAAAAATCATAATTTAGAACTTGATAAGTAATTAAGTTTATTAAAAAGTCAAACATTCAACACAATTTCATATCAAATACATGATAGATAGTCAGGACTTAGAGGGGTGAGTGAGGCGCGTGTATTAGATTAGAGGTTTAAGAAGGCTAAAGTTGTTGTTTCAAAATGAACTTTTATTCGGACCGAACTTCAGGCTTCCCAACAGGCTTTGATTGGGTCAGATCGAGTCAGCTTTGGAACACCCGGGAGCTTTTCAATCAAATGGGTCATTTTAACCCTCATGGCCCACGAGGCCTGTGCTCGAGATCCGGTCCGGCCCACGCTTAGGTCCGGTCCGATAAGGGATGGATCGGTTCGGACCCAATAGCGAAAGTCCGATTCAGCAAGCGGCCCGACCCGAATTAATTAATTTTAATATTTTTTTATTCTTTTTAAATTAATTTTAATATTTTTATGAAAAAATATGATTTTTTATTTTTATTTTTTTGGACTGGTCCGATCCGGCCCAGCCCTATAAATATCGAGCCTACGGACATCCCACCAGCTTAGTATAAAATACTAAACCCGGTCCAGTCCGAAAATATTAACGGGCCACTTTTTTTTGTTCGAGTCGGACCAAAGGATCTTATATTTTTCGGACCGGACCGGCCCTTTGCCGATTTGGTGATATTTGCCCAAGATAGTTAATCTCGTTATTAGTAGAGTTCTAGCCTATGAAACTCAAGAAAGACATTGGAAATGATTTTGTCAGTAGCACAAACAAAATTGTATCTAGTTTTATTTTTATTGTATTTTATCTTTCAGATTCAAGTCTAAGTTATCTCTTTTTCTAGTTACATTTTCATGTCAATGGATTCAATATTTACTTATTTTTGGAAGAAGAGTTATATCGAGAATATAAAAAAGCAATGCAAGTTCCTACCAGAAATAAAAAAACCCTTTCACTTCAATACCAAGGCGAGAAACAATCATCAGAACAAACAAGGGGAAAACCAAAAGCTCAAGTTGCAGCTTGATCATTACTAAAGCGTAGGACGAGCAGCAGCAGCAGCAGATCAATGACAGCTCTAACCATTTCATTTGTCAGCTTCATGTATAAGGCAGGCATGGTCATTACATAATTCCATTTTAATAACAACACTATTTCTCTTATGCAGCATGCAATAAACATGCTGACTTGATTTGACAAAGCAAATATAGAGTCATTTCATTCGTTGAACATATATACATTAGACACACACAGCTTTACTCATGGACCATAAATTGGGGAGAGTAACACTGATCTATTGATTCTCCAAAAAGAAGTTACCAGAGTGTCAGCTACTTTGCAGCAGCAGCAGCTTTTTTCTTCAATTTGGGCAAGGGACTCCCACCCTCCTTGAATGCTGATGGGCAGTACTTGCTTACTGTGCAAAGTCCACAGCGAGGTCTCAGTGGGGTGCAAATTGTCTGCCCAAATCCTACCTGTTAAATTTTAAGACCCAAAGTCAAAACAAAGATAAAGCAAATATAGTGACTTAAATGTCAAGGCCGTTAAGAACAGAATTCTTGGTGTATATAGCCTAAACAATATCATTTTGCCAAAAACAATAGAGTGACTAATACAGTTATCGTTTAAGGGCTACTCATAACTTAACACTACAACTTGGCAATGGCATGTCCTTCTGAAGATGCTTCAATAACACAGTTACTAGAACAAAAAACAAACGTGTAAGTTGTGCATATGCTTACCAACAGAGGGTTTATAGCAACCCATTCTTCTTTGGGAAGCCACAATTGCAAGGATTCTCTCGTCTCCTCAGGTGATCTAGTTTTCTATGAACAGCCACAAAAATAAGTCAAATCTTAGTGCTGAGATTAAAATGGACTTCAGAATCATTTTAGGAGCCAAATAATGCATGAGCATACGCAATTGTAAGTATAACAAATCTGAATTTGGCTCTCGTTTTAACAGCTGCACATTGGATTACCTGCTTTGTACCAATCCTTGATACCCACCCAAGGCGGTTGCAGATGCGGTGGACATGAGTATCAACACAAATCCCCTGAACATCTTCCCAGCCCACATTCATAACCTATACAGTTTTTTGAGTCAAAAAGGCTGGTTGATGTTGATCACATAATCCAACAGACCATCATGCATTTATGGCTTACCAAATGGGCCATCTTAGGACCAATGCCCGGAAGTGAAAGTAATTTATCCAGGGTATCGGGTATGTCTCCATCATAGTTTTGAAGACAAATTTCAGCAACTCTTTTCATGTTACTTGCCTTTCGTGTATAAAAGCCAACCTAGAAACAGAAGGGAACTATGATATAGCACAAGTTACAAAGTTAATGTCTAATACACGCAGCACTTTGTAGGTTGTTTACAGACCGGATATATAATATTCTTGATCGTTGCCTCATCAGCCTCATGAATGGCTCCAGCATTGAGCATATTATTGAGAAGGAGGCGTTGAATTGCCCCTGTAAATGGAAAACTGAAACCATCATAATCATAAGAAAATATTGCTGCATCATCTTTATTCAACTACAGTAAATGTGTACGTATGTAAATACTAGGATCGAACTTGCCATGTGTGACATTATCTTTGGTTTGGCTAGACAGGAGTGATGATATCAATACAGCAAACCTTCTTTCCTGGTGAAGATGGTCATAATAAGTTGCGGTGCAGAAGGGTATATTAGCATGATGGTTCAAAGTTAGGGTGTATGTAACTAAGGAGGTGCATGAAAAAGGAGGTGAATATATTGATCCTCAAAAGTAATATGTAACAGAGTTTCTCTTCGATAGAAGAATACAATTAATCACAAATTTCACATGCAGGTGTATGATATGCACATCAAAAGAACTGCTGGTTTGGACGTGTATTTTGTAAATCAACAACATATCAAGCAGCAAAGAGTTAATTGTGGATCAATGTTTTATATCAGCAAAGAGCTAATGTCAACATTTCAACAACATACCAATGCTATTTTATATTAATCAAAGTCGCATAAATCCATATAAAAACCGGCTGCCCCTACGTTCTATGTTACTAGGGTTAATGTAGCCATGTAGGATTCATCTATATGAAGGGCCGTGAGTGAAGGAAAGTATTAAAACTTGATTTTGTAAAGAATGTCAACTTTTTGCAATTCGCAGTGTAGCAGCAACTAGATCCTGATCATCATATAAAAACATTGTTAACCCTTATACATACTTGCAGTGATACAATCTGCAATTTATGTTACAGTAAAAGAAAGGTCCATTTCTAAGAAATCCTGTCGGGTAGGGGGGGAGAGTAGCCCACAAACCAGCAGTTCAAACTTAATGTTTAGCATTATACAATATATTTCTTTACAAAGTTACGGTCCAATTAATGACAGTTTGTAACTAACAGTTTGTCTTTTGACCTTTATATGCAGCCGAAGAGTAAAACAAAAAGGGACATATTCCAAGGTTTGTATAAATTAAATCACAAGTACTACATGCCGTGTGCAAAGAAGTTAACATCACCTTAGGAGGCAGGATACTACCAGCTTTCTCGCATCCCATTGAGTCTACAGGTGCATCGTTGGACGACCTCATTTTTCGTATCTCTTCAAGAACTATTTCCCAATTCGCAGGTGATCCATCTACCAGAGGAGAGAATTACTGAATAAATTAATGCCAGGATCTAGGGGATTCATTCTTAAATCAGGTAAAGCGGAAGCCATCAATGTTCGTACTGAATCAAGAATACTTCAGTTTCAACCATTTTGGTTTTGAAAGTGAACATTAAATTTAGTTAGATGTTTTTCGCACATTTTCAATTCACTAACATAGATCTTTCGAGGAGATCACATTAACATTCATAACAGTTAAATTTCAATTTTGATTGGGAAAGATCGCCAGTGAGATCTTAGAAATAGGGAGACCAAGAGCAAAAGGCTGCTCCTCATCAGAAGCAGCATTTTTGTTTTCATTTAGCTTTTGGCTACGGATAACCATTTATAATTTTTTATATTTTTCAGCACCGGCGAATGCTATACTTGCAAACCGTAACCTTAATCACACCATAATCTACTAATCTTAAACATTTTCTACAAAGTTGAGGCTATGCAAGTGTTCAATCGACTCATAGTTTTTTAATCCAAAAATATGACAAGAACCGTCAGCAAAGGAGAAGGACATTGGTGAACCAGAAAAATACTTTGAGAGTCTAAACTCTAAACATTTTTTCTGCCTTTAGCAGGATGAAGATATAGGCCAAGAATATGCTTGATTGGAATTTTTAGTTGTGTTCTCTTCTCAGAAAACAATTCTAAACTCTCTTGGTAGTAGAGAATGAATAGCATAGACAACTATGATACAGTATTCAGTGTTTCATTTTGTTTGGTTATCCATTGGCCAATATAATTATATAACTACCACATAATATTAAAAAATATTTATACAAAAATGCTCCACCAAGGGAAACTAGGTTCCGCTCAATCAATGATAAAGGATTTGCCTTTGGGAGTAAAAGATAACTTCATTTTCTGAAAGCTGAAAATAAAAAAATTACATACTTTCTGAAAAGAAACTACAACTGTAGAAAAGAGTAATGATGCTCAAGTAACTCACATATTCCATTGTGGAAGAACACTAGAAAAAACATAGTAATTAATGCCAAATTTATGGTGAGTCGAGACATTCAATCAAAAACAACACATAAATAGGGACATGCTTCAAAAATGGACCATATTAAATAATAATTCTGTCGGGCAACGAATATTTACAATGCTTCTCACGTATCAACAAACCTTTTTCCAACTAAAATCTTTTTTTACAGACACAACTCCATGTGAGAATATAATTTAGTCACGTTTTACCCTCAACTCCATAATATTTGCTAACAATAGATATGTATGTCCATGGATAAATTTAAACCTAGGTCAAAACACATTTCTAGTTGTATGGAATGTCTGATACAAAAAAGCAGTCCAAAGTTCTCAAACTACTATCCTTTGAGTTACCAGAGAATGTTGAAGGATGGGTCATAGTGACCTCGGGAAGCATATCACATGTGTGCGTAGTGGGGTTTCCTGCAGAACAAGAAAAATGAGTATATTTATCAATAGTGCCAGTATAAAGGAGAACATATAATTATTAGCCATACAAACTACTCAAATAAATTTGAAACCTATGGCCAGAAATGAATTAAAAAACATCAGAAGTCACAAAAAACTAAGAATCAAAATTGACCAGATGAATTTTATTTGAGCAAAAGGCATTTAACGTTTAAACGTATCCAGATATATACACTAGTTTATTTTCAAATAGCTATTTATTTTTCAAAAAGTCTGGAGTATCGATTAATCACATGATTTAAGATTAGATCAGAACACGAGTCTTCACACTCCAACTCTTATTTATCAATTAGACAGGCTGATGATATCCTTAAGTTACAAAACGATATATGTATTCAATCTTAAGAACGGAAAGAAGTACTCAAGTAGGGCTTTCCAGAAAACGATGCTAGAATATTGAATGACTTCAAATTCCTATTGAACATCCCATTAACTGTAAAATGGTTTCCCATGGAGTTGTATCTGGTGTCCCATTTAAGTACAGGAATGAAGCATGATAAGTCTTATCTGTCAACATGCATGTATTATCTCATGATATTAGATGTTGCAGCTTTTCTGTAGACAAACCCAATGTGGTTATGATAACCGGAAAGAGACAATGTGCCTTAGTGCTGTAATTAGATGCTTATCTTTTGGTATAATTGATTTTTTGATGATTACACATGGCAGTCAGTCTCGTTAATTAAATATCTTCATTTCATTGTGAAGACTTTAGAAGTGTTAAAATTCTCATCTTTCAGTGTTGATTACACAACATTAGAATTGTATTATTCGAGTCCAACATTGTAGTTTTCTTTTGACATTAGGAAGAGATCATGGCTTCCTCTGCGGTCATTCATACATTCTCATGGCTACTAATGTCCTTTTCTGCCCGGGTAAATTATGAACCAATATACAGCTACATGCAATTGTTTAATGATGTAACAGCTATTAATATAAGAAGATAACTAGAATCTATAAGAAATGATAAGCTCACCTGTATTATTAGATCCACTAACTTCCCCAAAGGCGAAGTCTTCAATGTCAGGAAGGCCAAACTGCTTCAGAGAATTCAAAATAAAGAAACACAATATCCGCACAAACATTTGTTACAGAAAAAAGGGAAACAAAAATTCAAGCATTCCATCATAGCATTCAAGACCTAACACAGCCAGACACAAAAATTCATCATGTCAACGAGTGTTAAAAGAATCACCTTTAGGGTTTGATAGTCAGCAAGTTGCCCTTTCAACTCAGTTTCAGACGTATCCGTTTTTAATCTCTTGTTTCGCGCATAAACACGGAGATGGTTGGTTTCGAGAGCTACCGAGAAATTTTGTGAATGAAGTGATCAAGTGAGTTGCGACACAGTTGGAGGGATTAAGGATGGGAGAGAGGCGAGATGAGTTGGAACCTGATGATTGCAGCGGCGGTAGGGGAGGAGGAGGAGTATCTTGTTTGGCCGACCGAGAGAGGGCAGAGAATCTGGTGCGGGGCATCCTGAAGAAGATTCGTGCAGGGGACAAGGAAGAGAGCGAGCCCAGCATCCGACACAGATAAAACAAAACTGTACAAGCAAATCAAATTATTTTTAAGTTATAAATGAGAGGGAATTTTGATGAATTATTAAGAATACATTTCATAATGATTTTAGAAAATGTATAAATTTGTGGAGGATGAGGTGTTGTAAAGCATCAATTATTTAGTTGATTAAGGACCTATTTTATTACAATCAACCTAGTCATGTAGGAGGAAATAATCACTAAATTAGTTATAAATTTGCATTGATAAATACATACAGAACTAGTTTTTTATTAGCAAAAGATATAATTAATCAAGTAATACTTGGAACACCCTTTCTTATAAAGATTTATTTTTCAAAAAGGATTGACTCGAAAGAAATTAGAGAGACCTTTGAACGAAACGATATTTTCCTAAAATTTAAATCCGAACCTTTTACAAAAGTCCTACATGAGGTCTATAACAATATATCTGTCAAAATAACCAGTTGAATTTTCTAAAATAAGAATTAAGCTTTCTAACTATAGAATACAAACTTCAGAATCCTAGATTAAAGGACAAGATACAATTATTGGCTAATCACTTGGCCATCGAAGTTTGTAATGATCATTCAAATGCTTTTTGGAATAGGAAAAAGCATATTATTTCTCTTCCTTAAGAGGAGGACTTCAGTGAAGACATGATTCCAACAAAGGTCGAATTCAGGATATTTGGAATTACATACAAGAAAACTCGAAACTTTATTGCAAAAAGGATTAATTAGTCCTTCTAAATCTCTCCGGACTTGTACAGCTGTCTATGTTAACAAACATAGTGAGAGGAACGAGTCTATACACTAGTAATACACTATAAACCCCTTAATAAAGTTTTTAAATGGATTAGATATCATATCTCCTATAAAAAAAGATTTGTTTGACAGTATTATGAGTCTATTATCTTTTCAAAATTTGATCTAAAATCAAGTTATTGACAAATTCAAAACCAATAGATGCAAAACATCTTTTAACGTTCTGTTTGGGCAATATGAATGGAATGTCATCTCTTTAGAACAAAAAAATACCCCTTCTGAAATTCAGATTATTAAGAATGATATTTTTATCCTTATAGTGAATTCATTATTGTTTACATTGATGATAATATTGTCTTTTTAAAGACATTGAAATGCATTTTAAAATATTAAGAATGTTTAAAATTAAGAATAAAGTAAAACATGTACTTTTGTTTTATGTTATCTAACCCTCATTCGGAAAAAATCATAGAAACGAATGTCTCTGATATTGGCTATGGATGAATTTTAAAATAAATTAGTCTAGAAACTAAAAAGGAATATCGTGTTAGATTTCATTATGGAGAATGGGACAATGCATAAAAAAATTATACTATTATTGCTAAAGAGATTCTTGCAATTGTTAAATGTTTTAAAATTTCAAGATGATTTACATTTATGTTTAATAAGGATTTTAAACATGATGTCTCCAAGCAAATGTTTGCTAGATAGCAAGGTAATTTGGCCCGGTTTGATTTTGAAACTATCTATAAAAAAGAGAGGAAAATAGTCTTTCAGATTTTCTGACTAGAGAATATATTCAATGAATCTCCATCTTGTAAATATGTAGCCTGAGAGACGAAGCACTTCTTTTTATAGAGGAGACAGAGGCTTTTCCTCTTATAGAGGAGGAAGACGTCGTAGTAAACATCCAGAAATGCTTGCACGACATGGAAATATGAGGCTTATAGCCACACTCTTATCCAAAAATAAAGATTATCAGGAATATGGAATTGAAGACACGGAAGGAAGGTTCCACCTCTAATAAGAAAGATAATAAGTCTTCGCCATCCTTCGCCACTATAGTGGAAAATGCATACTATGAAGTTAGTTATATTGGCTAACGGTTGAATAAAAAGTAAAAAGTCATACTTCTATTAGAAGAAAAAGATTTTAAATGGATTGTTGAACCATGGATCTTAATGAAAAGATACATGGAAGACGAGTCATACCCATCAATACTGTATAAGACCCGTTCTTCTTATGAGAACATTGTCATTAATAATGGGTGTGAAATCCAACACTTTTTAAGTGGGCAAACAGAAGTTTATAACTTCAGCAAATTATTACTAAGAAGGTTATATCCTTGCAAGACTGGGGAATTTACCCTTGAGAACCAAAGAATAAATAGATATAATTCTAGTTGCTTTTACTCTACATAACTTTATTCGCATGCATAATCTGAAGATACGTATTTTATAACATGAGTTGGTGTAGGGGACGGCTGATTCTAATCTGTTCGATGTAATTCGAAAAGAACAGATGAATCAGGTGCGAAACTTCATAGCATCTGAAATTATGCTAGCACATCCTCACAATGAACCTGAAGATATGATGCTTGAAGATGATAATATGTAATACGTCTTGTATGTAAATTATCAAACTTCATTCAATACAATGATAAATCTTTCATGATCATGCTAGTTTGTTTATCATTTCTTATATATCAGAAAGTTTTACTTTACACCAGTTTCTCATAAATCAAAGAACATTTAATGGCACATTGTATTCATAAACGAAAAGGGAAAGCAATTTTTTTAAAGCATGTTCACAAATGTACTTAACTGAACTTAACTAAAGTATTGAAAATTTAAACTCTAAAGAATAGGGCCTTATTCACTTTTCATACAATGATTTGTTGGAAATGAGCAAAGAGTGAGCATTAGGAATAGATCTAACACTTGTTCAATTTCATAGCGATATCTTTACAGATTTTAAAATGATGCACTAAATTATTTTTAATTAATATATTTTTTAAAACTAATGGAAACAAAAGTGATGCGGCTGAAAGATTCATACCTACGTATAACACTCAAGATCTTTCTCAGATCACCCAAATTGAGAACCCGTATGAAATTGGATTAGGAAGGAGCACACTCGCTAGAAGACCTATTGCACATCTATAGCATCTTGACTTGTAGTTTGAACTATGGTCTAATTCAATGATTATTTTTTGTCAGTTTTTTAAACTATATTTCGATTGTCATCTAAGTTTGATGGTCTGCTAAATTTAAACTATATCGACTGTAATATGTTTTTGATATATAACAAAACGGCCCTCGCAACAAGCTGCTTAAATTCACGAGACAAGGGGTGGAATTCCTCTGCTATGGACTGCAAATGGAAGGGGAAAATTGGGCCTTAAAAAGCTAATTCAAAAACACCAATAGAGGTATCATGTTCAGAAAAGCTTAGAGGGCACTGAGTTTGAAAAACTATCATACCATCACTGATAGTAGCAATATGATATTAACCTACTATTTGGAATCGTGGTTTGACACTGATAGTGTCATGATACTGACAGTAGCAGTTTTCTTCAAAACAATAGTAGAAAAAAATTATGAAAGGCAATAAAAAAATTTTAATTTTTTCACGAATCAGAATATAACTACTCCTTAAATTAGTCATACATCCAATCATTTTTTTCTTTTTCGATATAGATTTCAATTAGCTTTGAATTGAGTTGGGTGTGCTCGGTTCAATTGGACTCGATAGGAGTGAACCGAAGAAATATTTAATGTTAATATATTACATGAAACAATATTTTGTTTACTATGATTATTGTACTCCACAATGCATATGAATATCAATAGGCGGATTGGAATTGTCACCCGCGGTTTTACTATTTGCATTTTCATTTAAAATTGGAAAAATATCACAATTGAAGAAGCATTCATGAGTTCTCGGCTGCCCAACCCAATGATCAGCCCTTTATGAAAGACATCTCGAAGACCCAAGGCAGCCAAGTTAGCCGAACCCAACACATCAAGAGCATATCAGCCCAAGGACGTCCGAAGCCCGCTCAAGGACCTAACCAGCAACCCATGAAAGATGACTACATCAATCCAAGGTCCACCAAAGAGGCCCACGACCCAACCATGCTTAGAACGGAATCTGGTCAAGTTCTCATTGAAGGCCAGCTCTTTAAAGACACAACAGCCAGCCTTAACCAGGGCATTAAAATGGACCTTAAACACATGGAAGACCAAGCCTTCAAAAGAGTAACCGACATGCATTTAGGGCCACATAATTAAATGCAAAAGGCTCCTGTCCAACTATAAAAAGACCAGTCATTCCCTCATTTCCATCATCGAAGAATTCCCAAGAAAATCTGTCTCTTAACTTGCATTTCAGTAATTCAGGGTTGCGCCCAAGTAGTTGTAGTAGCTTATCTAGTCGTTTCCGAGGTCCTTTCGAAGTTCTCTTCCTTTTGGGGGGATTTTGAAGGATTTCTACCTTGTTTCTGACCAAGTGGGTCATACCATCCGATTCTATAAAAAATTCTGCGCATTTCATATTTTGACCCTCATACCAAGTGGTATCAGAGCCGTTACGATTTCTGGACAATGACAACAAGATCGAAGGCAATGTTGAGGTCTTCATCATCAGAAGCTGCCTCAGGCAGCGAAGAAGATTCAATCATGAATCCGAGGGCAGAGTTTGAAGTCTTTAGGCTGCCTTATAGACAAAGTTGGACAGCAACTTCACCGACTTGCACGAAAGGTTCAGGAAAATGGAGGCCCTCATCATCAACAACTTAACACCAAACCAAGCTTCCGCCCCTATCCAAGCCGAACAGCAAGTAGAACGCGTTGAAGGATCACAAGCAAATCAGCAGCAAAGTGCAGATCTGGCAAAGATCTTATAATCGACATGAGTGTGGCAGAAAAAGGATTGATGAACCAAGGAAGGAGGACAGAATCGGCACCTCCAACCTTTCCTTTTTATCCAATGGGCAAACATAATCACTTTAAAGGGGAATCTGCCCATCGAAATGTGCCAAGAGGCAGTTTCACAAGGGACGAGCGCTCTTTCCGATGGGGGAATGAAAGACAAGTAGCCCAATTCTCCCAAGATGCACGTCAAAGACCCAACTTTAAAGGGGTTCGCCATGAAGAAGACCTTCACTTCATGTACCAAACCCGAGGCGACCAATGATTCCGCAAGCTACGGATGCCACTATTTAGTGGAATCAATGTCAACGAGTGGGTCTATAAGGCTGAAAGGTACTTCAACGTCAATCGGTTGACTGATCGCGAAGCATTAACATCGGCAACCATGTGCCTTGAAGACAAGGCCTTCAAATGGTACACATGGTACTCAATGAGGCGCCCAATACATACATGGGAGCACTTCAAACAAGCCATCATTGCGAGATTCCGTGGGGCAGACACATCCAAAATTCAGGAAAAGTTCTTTTCTCTTGTGCAGAGTAGAACAATTCAAAAGTATCGCGAGAAGTTTGAAGATCTTGCTGGAAACATTGGGGGAATCTCAGAGGACATTCTGAAGACTGACTTCTATCGAGGTCTCAAGCCTGAAATTCGGGCAACCGTGAAGCTACTCAATCCCATGGACTTGATGGAAGTCATGGACTTGGCGCAGCAAGTTGAGGAGAAGGAATCCAGTTTGAGCCGGACTAGCAATCATCGACCATTCAACAACTCTGGCCAGCGCTCGGTAAGCAACCAAAGACCCTACCATCCAAGGAACATTCCTCAACCAAGAGCCATGGGTCAGCAACCGCAACGTTCAGCCCAACCTGAGCAAAGGAGAAGCGAAAACCGATGCTACAAGTGCCAAGAGATCTGGAGGCCAGGGCATGAATGCAGCAATCGCGCCTCAAAGGGTCATGGATGGATAGTTCGATGAGGAACAATTGGAAGAGCAGCAGTCCGAAGAACCAATTGCCGATGAGCCACAACACGAAGAACAACAAATCGAGGACGTTGAGGTATCTCTTAACAGCGTGTCTGGACTCATGCCTTCGCGGGCTATAAAAATCCGAGGCCATATTGGTAACCGCGAGGTAATCGTACTCATTGATCGTGGGGCAACTCACAACTTTATTTCACCCGACGTTGTTGAAGAAGAGGGACTGCCGCTTCATAATCAAGGCACTTTCAAAGTGATTTTGGGCACCGAAATCGTTGAAGAGAGTCGTAGACTTTGCCCAGGGGTTGTGATCAAACTACCTCACTGCCATGTAAGAGCAGATTTCTTGCCGCTTGCCTTAGGCGGTACCGATGCGATTCTGGGAATGCAATGGCTGTAGACCCTTGGCGACATGAAGGTGAACTGGAAGTCACTTATGATGGAGTTTGAAAGCGAGGGACAAAGAGTCAGGCTAGAAGGAGAACCCGCGCTTATAAAAGCCGAAGTCTCTTTTCACGCTATTGTCAAAGGACGAAGCACCATTTCCGAATGTTATTTGGTGGAAGCAAAGGAATTCAAAGAGGTTCAAGCAAAGGACTTGGAAGTTCCAGAACCCATCAAGGAGATCTTAGAAGAATTTCCAGAAGTATTTTAAAAACCGTAAGGCCTTCCACCAAGCCGAGGACATGAACACACAATAGTACTCAAAGATGGCACTTCACCCATTTCCGTAAGACCTTATCGCTACCCGCAGATCCAAAAGGACGAAGTTGAGAAGATGGTCAGCGAGATGTTGCCAGCAGGAATCATCCGACCAAGCAACACCCCTTGCTCTAGCCCAGTCCTCCTCGTAAAGAAGAAAGACGGTGGCTGGAGGTTTTGTGTGGACTACCGGGCGTTGAACAGGCAAACAATCCGGGATAAATTCTCCATTCCCGTCATTGACGAATTGTTGGATGAGCTGCATGGATCAGTCATCTTTTCAAAGATAGACTTGAAATCGGGGTATCACCCAATAAGAATGGCGAAAGGGGACGAGAGGAAGACCGCTTTCCGAACTCATGAGGGGCAATATGAGTTCCTGGTTATGCCTTTCGGCCTTACCAACGCACCTGTAACCTTCCAAGAACTTATGAACCAGGTCTTCAAACCTTGGCTGAGGAAGTTTGTGTTAGTATTCTTCGACGACATTCTCATATACAGCAAGTCGGAGACAGAACACAAGGAGCACTTGCATTTAGTTCTAGCTGAACTTGCATGACAACGACTCTTCGCCAACAAGAAGAAGTGTTACTTCAGACAAAGGAGTGTGGAATACTTGGGGCACATCGTCTCAAAGGAAGGAGTTTCAGTAGACCAATTGAAAGCCAAGGCGATGCAGAATTGGCCGGTACCCAAAACTCTAAGGGAGTTGCGAAGCTTTCTAGGCCTAACCGGGTATTATCGCAAGTTCGTCAAGGATTATGGCAAAATTGCTCAGCCACTGACCGAGCAACTCAAGAAGGATTCCTTCAAATGGACCGAGGCAGCGACCAAGGCATTTGAAGCACTCAAAAAGGCCATGACCGAGGTACCAGTTTTAGCACTTCCTGATTTTTCACTACCCTTCATTTTGGAAACCGATGCATCTGGCTACGGACTAGGAGCAGTCCTCATGCAAAATCAGGGGCCGATAGCCTATTGGAGCCAAGTGTTATCTTCTCGGACCAGGCAAAAGTCAGTGTATGAGCGAGAGCTAATGGCGATCGCTTTAGCCATCACTAAGTGGAGACCTTATCTATTGGGGCGTCACTTCATCGTCCGGACATATCAGAAAAGCCTTAAGTTCCTCTTGGAACAAAGGTTAGTCGTGGAGGAGCATCAGCGATGGCTCACCAAGCTCTTGGGGTATGATTTCGAAATTCAGTACAAACTGGGATTGATGAAGAACAAGGCCGCTGTCGCACTCTCCCGAAAAATTGATGAACCAGCCACAACCGATGGAGCTCACCTTCTCAACATATCCGTTCCGAAGATTAATTGGGAGGCACTGTACAAAGACAATGAGAGCCCATTGCTAGACAAACACCAAGAAGCACGGAGTCAAGGCGACTCAAGGTACACTCTTGTGGGCACGCATCTCTTTTTCAATGGGCATTTTGTTTTGCCAAAGACATCGGATTAGATCCCGATACTCTTTGAAGAGTTTCATTCAAGCAACATTGGAGGCCATTCTGGAGTCCACAAGACATTCAAGAGGATCGCATCAGAATTTTACTGGGAAGGGATGAAGCAAGACATCCAGAATCGAGTGGCCGCTTGCGAAGAATGCCATCTTAGCAAGTATGTGGCCTTAGCCTTCGCGGATTATTGCAGCCGCTCAGCATACCTTCTCAAGTATGGGCGGACATCTCAACGGACTTCATCGAAGGGCTTCCCAAATCCGAAGGATTCTCAGTGATTCTGGTCGTGGTGGACCGACTGAGCAAGTATGCTCATTTCATACCCTTGAGTCACCCGTATTCTGCCACTTCAGTAGCTGACACCTTCATCAAGGAGATAGTCCGACTCCATGGAATCCCAAAGTTTATCGTGAGCGACCGAGATGCCATCTTCACCAGCAACTTTTGGCAGCACTTATTCAAGGCATTAGGCACCCACCTGAAGCGGAGCTCAGCCTATCATCCTTAATCTGATGGCTAGATGGAAGTAGTAAACCAAAGCTTGGAAACATATCGCCGCTGTTTACGGCAACAAAGCAAAAGGAGTGAGCGAAGTATTTGCCCTAGGCGGAGTTTGGTACAATACTTCATTTCACTCATCTACTCAGACCACACCTTTCAAAGTCCTTTATGGCAGAGACCCGCCAAGAGTAATCTTATATGAAGAAGGGTCCGCTCCTGTTCAACGAGTGAACCAAGCCCTGATGGATCGCGACCAGATTCTTAAAGAGTTAAAGGAGCATCTCACAAAGGCCCGACGAGTCATGAAGGAGAATGCCGACAAGCACCGCCGAGACATTCATTATAAAGCTGGGGACTTTGTGTACATAAGGCTGCAACCTGGCTGCGAAATATCACTAATCCAAAAGGACAACGCTAAGTTCTCTTACAAATACGATGGACCTTACGAGATAGAGCGACGCATTGGTGAAGTCGCTTATTGCCTCAAACTACCCAAGGGAGCACAAGTACATCCTGTTTTCCACGTTTCACAACTAAAATCCGCAAGTGGACCACCAAAAGACCCAAATAGAGCCAACCACCTTAAGTGGTATCATGGACTGCAGAATGTTTTCAAGCCGTAGAGACTACGAAGAGTTCGATATGGTCCAAAAGGCCAAGAAGTACTCATAAAATAGACCAAGATGCCGAAGCATGATGCTACTTAGGAACCTGCAGAAGTCATCGTTAAAATGTTCCCAGATTTCAATCTTGAGGACAAGATCGGTCTTTGGGGGGCGGGACCTGATGAGTTCTCGGCTGCCCAACCCAATGATCAGCCCTTTATGAAGGACATCTTAAAGACCCAAGGCAGCCAAGTTAGCCGAACCCAACACATCAAGAGCATATCAGCCAAAGGACGTCCGAAGCCCGCCCAAGGACCTAGCCAGCAGCCCATGAAAGATGACTACATCAATCCAAGGTCCACCAAAGAGGCCCACGACTCAACCATGCTTAGAAGGGAATCTGGTCAAGTTCTCATTGAAGGCCAGCTCTTTAAAGACGCAACAGCCAACCTTAACCAGGGCATTAAAAGGGAACTTAAACACATGGAAGACCAAGCCTTCAAAAGAGTAACCGATAATTAAATGCGCAAGGTCCCTGCCCAGCTATAAAAAGACCAGCCATTCCCTCATTTCCATCATCGAAGAATTCTCAAGAAAATCTGTCTCTTAGCTTGCATTTCAGTAAATCAGGGTTGCGCCCAAGTAGTTGTAGTAGCGTATCTAGTCGTTTCCGAGGTCATTTCGAAGTTCTCTTCCTTTTAGGGGGATTTTGAAGGACTTCTACCTTGTTTCCGACCAAGTGGGTCATACCATCCGATTCTATACAGAATTCTGCGCATTTCAGATTTTGACCCTCATACCACGTTCCACCCAAAATGTATGTATTTGAAAAGTATAATGTGGGTTATCCAAACGTACAAGCAAGTTAAAGTTAATACAAGTGAGGTTCGTGTGAAAAGAATTTTATTGTTAGGATAGTTGAGGATAAAATGCAATGCTTTATCTTTATATATTGAATTAAGTATGCTCTAATTTTTCCTGGAAGAATAATCTCGCTCAACAAATCATTGGGCTTAATGAGATGTAACCTAAGTCCATTCATTTATAACCATTTGAGAAAAAGTATATCAAGAATTGAGATTTTAAAAGCAAGTTTAGAACTTAAAACCAATATGAGCAGTTAGTTTACTAAAATTTTAAAAAAATGTTGCACTAGTTTGTCCAAGTGCAAACTTAAGATTATAAAATTTGTATTGTAATCATTCATATTCATGATCTATTAGTTAGCTAGTATTGCATTTTTATTCAACAATTTGATCCTTATATTGATGGAACTGTTCTTTTTACTCTATTTATTGGGTCGAAGTTAAGGGTTTAGAGCTTAGGGTTTGAAGAGTGATTCTCATTTAATTCCTTATCATTCATATTATTTATTTATAATGATTATATTTAAAATTAAATTTTTTATTGTAATATTTTATCAAAAGAATATTAATAAATCCTAAAAAATTATGGATTTATTAATAGTAGCGGTACAAATAAGAGTACATTCTATTTGTGGAGAGGTTGTACTTTACAGTACAGGCTTAGTACGAGCATGTTAGTTAAAGAAAAAAGACAGAAGTAGAAACCCCAATTGGTTTAGGAAAGTTGATAGGTTTAGGATTTACTTGAATATCTATAAATAAAAGTCTTGTACTCAATAAATCTTTACTCGAAAAAGGACATATGTGGTATTAGGGAGGCACCGAGACGTGTACATAGAGAGAGTGTATTATTATAGTAGTGGGATTCCTCAAGTAATAATATCAATGAAATTTAGTGAACATAGGAAAATTTCCAAACCATTTATATCTATTGTGTAGCATTTATCGTCTCTTCTCTTGTGGTGATACTTTCTCATTATTGTCATCGCTCATGCACAACAATTGGTATCACAATCTAAGGTTTAAGGCCAGGAGAAAGCGATGGCTGAAGACGATAAGGGATGTGAGACATGTAATGAACGATCAAATGCCAGTAGATGCCACCCAACTCTTGGAGCAGTCACATGAAGAATTGTGGAGTACTCCTGAGAAGAGCCACAAGGCACTCTTAGAGCGGTCGCATGTTTAGCTGTAGAGCACTTCTGAGAAGAGTCACAGTGCACTCTTGAAGCAATCACCTGAAGTTACAGAGCAGTTGCATGAAGAGTTACAGAGCACTCCTTAGAAGAGTCGTAGTGCAGTCTTGGAGCAGTCGTTGGCAGAGTTGCAAAACATTTCTAAGAAGAGTCGTAGGGCACTTTTGGATTAGTCGCATGCAGAGTCGCAGGACACTTATGGAGCTGTCACAGGTTTATTGTAGAGCACTCCTGAGAAGAGTCACAGTGAATTCTTCGAGCAGTCGCTCATACAGTTGCAGAGGACTTCCGAGAAGAGTCGGAGAGCACTATTGGAGCAGTTGCATGCAGAGGTACAGAGCACTCCTGATAAGAGTCCTGGGTACTCTAGCAGCAATCGCATATAAAGTTGTGGAACACTTATGGGAAGAGTGGATAAGCACCCCTAATCAATGTCAAGTTACAGGGCAACTCAAAAGATTCACATACATGTGAACATGCTAGCTGAACTAGTGAGAATTGTAGGAAGTTGGATCCGTCGGTTAAGACCCCAAGTTAGGTGGAGACGCCGGGATAGTGACCCCAAGTGAAGGTAGAGTCACAATGTGCACCTACGAGGAGGCTACCAATGAAGCACCAATGTATTGATTAAGGTGGAGCATCTTGAATTTCTTCTTTTAAGGGAGAGATTGTTCAGAAGATGACTCTTGGTGAAATTGGCTCACATCGCCTATAGAAGAGAAGAGTTTCTAGCATAAGGAGAGAGAGAGTTGACAAGATGTGAGCATCGTATGTTAAATCTTCACATGCTTGAATATTCGCCAAGGTGGTGATTGTTGAGAATGACTCATATTCGTAAGTAGGGTGCGAGGCCGTACCAGAGAAGTTGTATAGACAAGAGTATATTTTATTTGTGGTGAGGTCATACTTCTTAGTGCATGCCTAGTATGAGCAGGTCAATTAGAGAAATTAAAGATAGAATTAGAAATTCCGATCGGTGTAACAAAGCTGATAGATTTATGATTTCTATCCTAGGTAGAAATTCTAGTCAGTTTAGGAAGCTTGATAGGTTAGGATTTCTTTAAATATCTTTAAGTAGACGGCTTATACTCTATTGAGAGTGTGTACAGGCACAAAGTTTACACAAAGAGAGTGTACGACTATAGTAGCTAGATTCCTCAAGTATCAAGCAGTCACATGTTTATTGTAGAGCACTCTTGACAAGAGTCACAATGAATTCTTCGAGCAGTCGCACATACAGTTGCAGAGGACTTCTGAGAAGAGTCGGAGAGCACTTTTGGAGCAGTTGCATGCAGAGTTACAGAGCACTCCCGGTAAGAGTCCTGGGTACTCTAGCAGCAGTCGCATATATAGTTGCAGAACACTTATGGGAAGAGTGGATAAGCACCTCTAATCAATGTCAAGTTATAGGGAAACTCAAAAGATTCACATACATGTGAACATGCTAGCTGAACTAGTGGAATTGTAGGAAGTTGGATCCATCGGTTAAGACTCCAAGTTAGGTGGAGACGCCGGGATAGCGACCCCAAGTGAAGGTAGAGTCACAATGTGCACTTACGAGGAGGCTACCAATGAAGCACCAATGTATTGATTAAGGTGGAGCATCTTGAATTTCTCCTTTTGAGAGAGAGATTGTTCAAAAGATGACACCTGGTGAAATTGGCTCACATCGCTTATTGAAGAGAAGAGTTTCCAGCACAAGGAGAGAGACACTGAGTTGACAAGATGTGAGCATCGTATATTAAATCTTCACATGATTGAATATTCGCCAAGGTGGTGATTGTTGAAAATGACTGATATTCGTAACTAGGGTGCGAGGCCGTACCAGAGAAGCGGTATAGACAAAAGTATATTTTATTTGTGGTGAGGTCATGCTTCTTAGTACAGGCCCAGTATGAGCAGGTTAGTTAGAGAAACTAAAGATAGAATTAGAAATTCCGGTCGGTGTAACAAAGCTGATAGATTTATGATTTCTATCTTAGGTAGAAATTCTAGTCAGTTTAGGAAGCTTGATAGGTTAGGATTTCTTTAAGTATCTTTAAGTTCTTTAAATATCTTTAAGTAGAAGGCTTATACTCTAAAGAGAGTGTGTACAGGCACAAAGTACACAAATAGAGTGTACGACCATAGTAACTGGATTTTTCAAGTATCAATGTCTATGAAGTTTCGTGGAGATAAGTAAATCACTAAACCACGTATATCTATTGTGTTGGGTTGTGTTCATGTTGGTAACCTTCAGTTTGAACTACATAAATTTAATCACTTCACTTACGGACCAAAATATCATATTCCTTCATAACACTTTTTAAACAACTTAAAAGTAAAAAATTTTATTTTGTTTCTCGAAACAGAAACACTCATATATTTTGTAAGGAAAGAAAAAAATTGGGGGTTTTTGAAGAGGTGGGTTTAGGGTGTAGAATAAAATATTAGTAAGGAGAACGAGAGAGAGAGAGAATTTTTTGTTTGACCAAAAAGGGCCATATGCATCGCATGTGTAGCGGTGCAGCAATCAAGCCCATGACCTCCCTTCCTTACTCTTCTTCTACTTGACGAAACCTACAAACTTCTAAACTCTCCGACCTCTCTCAAGTCTTCGTTGCTTTCCATTCGAATCTCGCAGTAGCCTTCGTCACTGCCATTTCTGGTAAGCCCTTTCCTTTTGCTCGCTCCTCATCTGCTTCTGCTATCAATCAAATACACTCATTCCTTTTTGTTTTACAAATCTCAAGGATCTCTGATTGGTTTAGGTTTACCAAGACATGGTACAATGCCCTTTAACATCCGAGATTGATTTACACATTGATTACTGGCACTAGAGCTCAACAGTTGGACAGCTTCCTGGTTTAGTACGTGAGTTGGAAAAAATAAATTCATCACCACATATCATTCAGTACTCACCAGCTGATCTGAATCTGTTATTCATTTGAGTAGTCTATCTCCTCTATGGGTTTCTCTTGATGCTGAGTGAGAATACCCCATTGGCGATTCCCATAGCTTATCATTTCAAATGGAGGGGGATCAATTAAGAGCGTATGCTCAGTTCCCTTACAGCTGCAACAACCCCGCGATTTAAGGGATAATCCCCTCTTCTGAAGCGTACACCATTGATACTTCTAACGGAGGCGTGCATAACATGAGACCTGAATCTGACAAACCAGAAGTGAAAGCTGTACATAACTACTCCATACAGACTGGCGAAGAGTTTGCACTTGAGTTCATGCGTGACCGTGTGAATCCTACCACACCAGTTACCTTAAATCCAAATACTGTGAGTGGCCTGAACTATGCAACTGAGTATCTGGAACTGAAGGGAATTCTAGGTATCAGTAATATGGGGTCTGAGTCTGGCTCTGATGTTTCGATGCTAACCATTGTGGACAAAAGTGTCAAGGAACTAGGTAAAACACCATCTTCCTTGTGCGGAGACAAAGTCAATTGTGACTCACAGCATTCTGTTTCCTCGAATGCTCCAGGCCGTGACTTGAACGAGGAAGCTATTCATGGTTATGCCTCATCTGGGGCCTCAACCCGCTCGGTAACAAAAATGAAACTCCTTTTTAGCTTTGGAGGGAAGATCATGCCTCGGCCGAGTGATGGGAAGCTGAGGTATGTTGGAGGTGAAACTCGCATAGTCTGTTTGAATAGGGATATTTCATGGAAAGAACTGATGTATAAAGCATCAAATATTTATGATCAGGTTTGTATTGTGAAGTATCAGCTGCCTGGTGAGGATCTGGATGCATTAGTGTCTGTTTCCTGTGATGAGGATTTGCAAAACATGATGGAAGAATGTAGCAGTTCAGTGAGTGGTGAAGAATCAAAAAGGTTTAGAATATTTCTATTTTCTATAAGTGACTTGGATGATGTTAACTATAGTCTTTCCAGAACAGACAGTGACTCTGAGGTCCAGTTTGTTGTTGCTGTCAATGGAATGGACACTGGTTCTAGAAAGAGTTCTGGTTTGCAAGGTTTTGGAATCTCATCAGCAGAAAAGTTAAACAGCAGTGATGACTTCGATCATGATGGGGTTAAACAAAAGGTAGAATCGGGCTTAGTAGGTCTCCACTCATTTGCCACTTCTGGGTCTCTTGCTGGAAATTCTCAACAGCTTCTTCCAACAACGACTTCCATCCCTGAAGTTTATTCAAACTTTTATAGTAGTCAAGCCATCCACCCCGTGCAAGATAACCAGTATTCATTGGATCATGGATACAAATACCATCGTCATAATGTCTCCCCTGATATAGATAATTCTGCCCCTGCAGCTCACTCAGTTATAACTCATCACGTAGGTCAAGATGCAGGTCAATTACATAGTGGATTACAATTACACATTCCGCAAATGCTGGGTCAGGAGATAATTACTAAATCCGGGTTGCCTATTCAGCAAGCCAATGAATTTGGAAGAAATCCTTGCTCAAAAAATAATTATGATGGTCAAAATGAGGTTCCTCTCTCCACTGATAATGGTGATTCCCAGACATGCGGTATTGTAGCTTTTGCTTCAAAACATTTCAATACAGAGTCTGATACTAATGATCTTGCATGCCATAAGCCACCTGTACCTCCCCAAAGGGTATTTTATTCCGCGAGACTTCCTCGTGAACAGACTGAATCATTAAACAGGTTGTCTAAATCTGATGATTCACTTGGTTCACAGCTTCTTGTATCTCAACCACATTCAGATTTTGTACCAAAAGAATCTGTTATGGAAACAGTGAACCAGTTGCATGAAAGTAACCATGTAGTGGAGACCACGCCACCTGTAAATCCATCTTACGCAGACGTTGTTAGTAATGGGCTACCACATATCCAAAATCACAATGTTGGCCAGGAAAACAAAAAGTGCACTGATGAGGTACTGGAATCTGCCCAAGAGGCTATAGTCCATACACATAGCAAAATGAATGGTACTGCAAATGATTGTACACTTGTCGAGTTTGAGACATCAATTGTAACCCAAGATGACACTAGGAAGATTGTGGTCAATGGACCTAGAGAGGAGGAAACGAAGCTGTCTCGACCGAAAATGATAACTCCTTTGAGGAAACTAAGCTGGGATGAGATAGTTGGGTCAGATGTTGTTAATCATAACACAGAAGGGCATGTTCAACCACTTGATTGGACAGAGAGCTCAACCACAATTGTTGCTAAAGGGGATAGTAGTAAACCAGAGGGAGGCGACATCCTAATTGATATAAATGACCGATTTCCTCGTGATTTTCTATCTGATATATTCTCTAAAACCTTATTATCAGAGGATTCTTCTACCATAAATCCCATACTCAATGATGGGGCAAGCATGAGTATGAACATGGAAAATCATGAACCAAAGCGCTGGTCATACTTCCAGAAGCTGGCACAAGATGGATATGGCCAAAACAATGTCTCTCTAATTGACCAGGACCATCTTGGTTTTGTACCTTCACTAACAAAAGTTGAAGAAGATCTCCAAGAAGCTCAGCATTCTCATCATATGGATTCTCAAATAAATTTTGTTGAAGATAATAGTTTGAGAGAGATACCTGAAACAGGAGGAGGTGGAAAGGTATTACAAAAGCTTTCATATTTATAAAATTTGTTTGAATGGCTTGGAACTCTTTATGGCTTTGTAACGGACAGTCCTTGCTTTGATTTTTCTAGGGTGAGAAGTTGCTAATGCACAATGTTGGTCTTCCTCCTCTTGATCCTTCACTCGAAGATATTGATTTAAGTACTTTGCAGGTATAATTTGTACCACTGCATGAAGTGTAGGAAAACATGTATCATTGTGCCTTTTTTATCAATGATTTATGTTAAATTAGAATGGGTTAATGGGAACATTAGTTTAATGAAGATATAAAGCTCTATATCTGCACTTTAACAAGGAAGGCTTGTATGGAGTTGGTTTATATTGAAGTCAAGATACACCCACTAAGACGATAGAGCAACTTCCTCATTTAGTTCATTTTTGAAAACTTATGTTGCTCCTTTCTGTTGATGAGCCATATGCGCTGAATGGCATTATTGGCCCATGAAAAAAGTTATATTCATAACTCATGTTACTGCTTATTCGCAACCAAGTACAGGCACCTTCTTCTTGAGCTTAGGCAAGATGCTCTGGGGATTCCCTTCATATTAAAAGGATTTACGCACGTGTAACTATATTGATGAAGACATAAATATAAATAGATCCTTCATAATTCAATGACTTTTCCCTTCAGAAAAGCTGGTCGTTAATATTGATGCTATTTCAGACTATTGTTATTTAGTTGGGCTGTCTGCATAAACAAATAATTGTTTCCATTAGAAATTTGAAAACAAGTATATTCAAGTGAGGGAAATTCAGTTTTAACTGTTTAGAATAAATGGACTATCATGGAAGTATGCCAATTGCATAATCACATAGCCTCTCCATGAGTATTCCATTGCTTTCTCTCTACTTATGGGGTAAGTCATGCAATACGGCATTACCTCAATTAATTCTTTGCTAAATAAACACAAAAACCTCTATGCTTAGGTGTCCAGCATAGTTTTTGAATAGACTCGTGGACAAAAATATCTCTGATGCAGGAGCAACAAACCTTTTGTTTCTGTTTTTCTCATTCATTCTTAGGTATTATAACTGCTAATGATACAAACCATTTTGATACACAGCCAAACCAGTCATTTTTTCACAATACTTTTTGTTTCTTTTTATTTCAAGCTGTTTTTCAAGTTTCACTAATTATATCATGCACTTCTTTCTTAAAGTAACTATGATTTCAAAGCTTGGTAGAGTATTTGTTCATTTTGTTCTTGTTCATATTTTTTCAAGCGTATGTGCTGGTAAAAAGTAAATATGAGACAAACAAGCTGTTTTATGCTCGGTTTTGAATCATTGTTGGGTAATGTATTAGCATCATTGTCTTTCTAATATCTTCTTGTTGTCAGTAGTTCATTAAGAATGATGACATTGAAGAGTTTAAAGAACTTGGTTCGGGTACCTTTGGGACTGTTTATCATGGAAAGTGGAGGGGAACAGATGTTGCAATTAAGCGAATAAAGAAGAGCTGCTTTACAGGCCGATCATCCGAGCAAGAGCGACTGGTATGATTTATGATGTCTTGTAATTACATATATCCTTGTATATAAATTTGATATTAGTCGGTCAAACTAGAAACAAATTTAGTATGCCAAAGACATTCACTTGGCTGGTACCCAATAGGCATAAGTACCATTAATAAGACCACTCAGTGAAGGGTGGACCTGGGTGTGTGATATGTGTGTTTTTCAGTGAAAATATATAGGTGGTAAGGAACTTTTGGACTCATCATTCCGTCCCTTATAAATGTGTTTATCAATCTTAGTCGGGACTTTGATCCCCATATGCAAATGCAATTATACTGCACAAATGACGGTTCCTTGTAAGTGAGGGTGTGCTGAAAAGCAAGTTAACTGTATTGAATTCATCTTATCATATCTCAACTCATTTTGAAAGTATAAAGTAATAATAAACTTAATTCACATAATATTATATTCTAACACTTGAGTCAATAATCTAAAATGATAGCAAGAAATATCCTTCATTTCTGACCATTAGTATTTAATGATAATAATATTATTTTTCAATCAGAGATTAACTTAATTTAGTTTTTGACTTAATGTGATTTAAATTGAGAAATTTTTTTTAAGAACAAAGCCGTACTAAAAAGACATAATTGGGCAGAATTGTCAATAATGAGCAAATAGTGGGAACATAACCCAAAACACGCAATGTAAAAATAAGTGCATCTTTCGACTTTATACTAAAAATTAAATAAGATTTTTGAGTAAAGTTGTAAAATTATTCATTAACGATGGGACTCAACAATTTGGTACCTGAGTTGAAATGTGTTAGTCTTAGTGTTCAGTAATATGAGGAGCAAGTTTGTTGGATGAATATTGTAAGTAAAGTGTATTAGAGCAATCCCACTTTATGTCAACTGGTTCATAAGGTTGTTTAGGCTATAAAATTATCATACTCATTGACCACTAAAGGACACAAGGTTACAATAGTGTTTAGTAGTGTAGAGGAAGACGTGAAGACACATATTTGTCTGTTCAGGGATCAACTATTATCGAACTCTTCACTGCCATTATCTAAAAACTGCATATCATTTATTGCTTTCCAAAAGTGACAGATCAATTAGAGAGAGATTGAGATGTTTCATGGACAAAAGTTTGGACGAGGACAAAGTCTTGATTTGTAATACTTGCTTAAAATGTTTGTTGAACTCATTTTGCCAAGTACCTTGACTGTTTTGTTGCAGTTGTTTAACAGCGTTATTAAAACTGCATGAATCCGAGTCTCCAACTACTTATACATAGCAAGGAAAAAGCTTATCTCATGCATTTGGTTGAGTTCAATTGCACACTGTTCTATGCTACTTTAAATGTATTTTAATCTTATGAAATGTAGGCGCTTGAATTCTGGCGGGAAGCTGACATTCTCTCCAAACTTCACCATCCAAATGTTGTGGCATTTTACGGCGTGGTGCAGGATGGACCAGGAGGGACATTGGCAACGGTAACAGAATACATGGTAGATGGATCACTGCGACATGTTTTGGTTCGCAAGGATAAGTAATATTTTAGTCTTGCATTTATTAATGAGTTTATTACCTATATTATATGTCACGCTTCTGCAAATAACCTGATCGGAATTACAGACTGTATTATCAGAATTGTGAAAATATTCTGTTGTGCTTCTCTTGGAGTAGTTTTATGTTATTGGCCAATGGAGGAACGTCATAGCTACATACTTATGCTTTGTTTACATGCTCTCCCTAGAATAGTATGAAATGTCATACTTGTTGACAAGCCTTTTTGCCCATAAATAAAATATCTTATCATACACATATTGGGCAGTAATAGTCCAGCAAAATTACTTGATTATTCTCGAAATAATTTTCTTGCCCACATTTACTTTGCAGAAATATAGATCGTAGGAAGAAACTAATAATAGCAATGGATGCAGCTTTTGGAATGGAATATTTGCATGGAAAGAACATCGTACACTTTGACTTGAAATGTGACAACTTGCTTGTCAACTTGAAAGACCCATCACGTCCCATTTGCAAGGTACACATGTTTCCTACACTTGCGTGGAAATGCATTCTGAATTTCAGTCGGAAACTGATAAAAGAAACATTTTAGTTCCTTTTCCTAATGAGAAAAGAAATGTAGGTGGCACGTAGCTTACAAGCTCATAAAAACGATTTCCATTTATTTAGGTGGGTGATTTTGGCTTGTCTAAAATCAAGAGAAATACTTTGGTTTCCGGTGGTGTCAGAGGCACTCTTCCATGGATGGCCCCTGAGCTTCTAAATGGCAGCAGCAATAAGGTTTCGGAAAAGGTTTATCTCTCTTGAAAAATTCTTATGCATTGTCTTGACTGAGTTTACACCTGATTTAATAGTTAGCAAATTGGTTGGTTTTTAGGGTTTCTGGTGTATATTAGTTTATATCTGATGCTCTAGCTCTTAGGCACTCTTATGAAGAGAGTCGAGCAGTCATATCTCATATGCAAACTATAACTCCCTCCCATATTTTTGAAAGTGTCCTTTTAGCCCATGTCTTTTTTAGTTAGATTAGTTGTTACTTAGAGTAGAAACTTGTGATTTGTTGTTTATTGGTTCTAATGTACCTCTACTAGTGACTTTTATTTTCCCCTCATTATAGGTTAAATTTAACCTATCAGTCATATCACAAATGTCTAATTGATTATCCCAATTAATATATAGTGTTAAAATAAAATAAAACCTTTTTAAGACATCTTGAATGTCCATTCAAAATAATTTCAATAAATGTCAGATTTCATATAACTTTTGCCATGGGTTAAAATCTGATCGTGGGCTTCTGCTAACTTTTGGCAAATGAGGGTGCTCACTCAAACTCGTCAGTCTTGGAGGCTTGCTGATGTTTAGCACACCCGCATGAGATACTTTCACATTTACTTAGTTCAGGCAACCTGAGAAATTGTTCAGGTGAAAGTTGTTATTTTCGCTAGGTACAAACCCCATGTTATTATGCTTAGAAGCAAAATGGCCTATCAGCAGTCGCATGTGATTTATTACTATCTGCATGTGCAACTATAGATAACACCATTTTGCTGCTATATAAGTACATTGATTTGGGATGTACCCAGCTCACTTACCGAAAAAACGTTGATTGATCTGTTTCATGTAACTTGCTTGCTGAATACAAATCTAATTCCCCATGTGATCTCTGACTGCTGTGATGTATCATTTTCATTCTCTTGATTCTCAGGTAGATGTATTCTCATTTGGTATCGTGTTATGGGAGATTCTCACGGGTGAGGAGCCATATGCAAATATGCATTATGGTGCTATCATTGGTATGGATCACAGTCTGTATACCTCTAATCATTAAATTTTCTTATATAGTGCGGGGCTTGTGTTGCATCTCATTGCAAATTATCACCAGCGACAGCAATTGGCAATAATCATGAACTATGTATATGTTCATGGTGAATTATGACACTCTTTCTCGATGTGTGTGTTACATTAGGAGTGTCTTTGCCTGTGCAGGGGGTATTGTGAACAACACCTTGAGACCAACAATCCCGAGCTACTGTGATCCTGAGTGGAGAAATCTAATGGAGCAATGCTGGGCACCAAATCCTTCAGCCAGACCGTCCTTCTCCGAAATCGCTGACCGCTTACGTGTGATGTCTACAGCTTGTCAGCCAAGGCAATCAGGTCAAAAGGCATCGAAGTAACTTATGACTAACCTAAATTTATGTAGTGCATCTCCGGTCTGTCATATGATATATGTAGTTTCATTTAAGCTGATCCTTGACCATAGTTTGTTTGTTGCCAACAAGTGATTGACAATTTGCCGAGTAAGTTAGTTTTAGTTGTATGGTAACTAGTTTAACACAATGTGCTTTCAATGTTATTCTAAAGGTTCACAAGGCAGTGACAAGTAATAAGACACCGAGTTCCTTCTTCCTGTCCTGAGGTGCTAATTTTATTCTCTGACAATTGAGTGTCCTGGAAAATAAAAAGGTTCTTCAGAGAACCAGTGATAGATGTTGCCTTTGGAGTGATAAACCGGATCTTAACAAAGTTTTTTAACTGCATTCTCAAGCACGGGGTTGAAACAATGGAATTGGGGGATTTTTTATTTGCTTCGGAGACAAGGGAATTAGTTCCTCGGGAAGCTGGTTCACTTGGTGTAACAAGTGCGAGGGAAGGCAGAGGCGTGAGGAAGAAGATGGTGACGTCACGCTACCCGTCTGAGGTCTTTGTCACACAAAGAGTACTGAAATCTAAGGAAGGAAAAGTGTTACACGCGTCAGGCGATGGTTGATGATAGCTTGTAACAGAATAGAGAGAGAAGTGTAGGCATAATCTATAAATACCAGGAGAAACTGAATAAGAAAACAAGCAATACTGTGATCACAAAAAGCATTTGGTGAAATCAAGGTTTCTTTGATTCCTTTCCCTCTGCTGTAGGGTTTTTCCCTGAGCCTGGAATTTCTCACCATCCCCTGCTAATATGCTTGGTTCAAATTTCAGAGTTTGTAGCCTTTAACTGGTGAGTTTAAAAACTATTTCGACCAAAATTGGCTGTACCGGCCTTTTTTCCAATAAGAAGAAGCTGAACAATCTTAAATCTTGCCTAAAACAAGATATGAAAATTACAGACATGATATGAATAAAAGAGTAGATCAGGGTACACAAGAGTTAAATAGTATTCGAAATGAGTTTTCTGAGAAGCCAGACGACCTGAATTTATAAGCTGAGGAAGCCTGTCTGTCCAATCTCACAAAAACTCCTTCGATTTCAGTTCTTATTTAACTTTCAAGAATTAATTGGGCAATTGAAGGGGACCTAAACACTAAATATTGCCATGATATGGTTACAGGCAGAAGGTGCAGAAACAGAATTTTTTCGATCAAGCTCCCGGACAGTAATACTTCCTTTGATCCAAAGCTTGTCCGAGAGGGTTTTCTTTGTCATTTTAAGAGTCTCTTGAATGGAAACTTCAGGGATCTTCTGTTGGTCAACATTTGTTCTTAGACGGGGCAAAAGTTAGAGACTTGGATTGTATTTAGTTAGAGCTGACTAAAATTGTAAAGAAAATGGCTAATAACAAAGCTGGAGGGAGGGCGTGATGGTAGAGACATTTTGGAGTCTGTTAGGACTTTTTTCTTAAATGGGATGATGGCCAGGGGTCAACTCTTCCTACCTAGACCTGGTCCCTAAATGGAAAAATCTTACATCTCCAAATGATTTCAGACCATTAGCTATTTTAATGTTTTATACAAGATTATTGCCTCAGTTCTTGAAAACAGATTGAACAGTTCTTGCAAACAGTTTTATTAATCGTCCTGCCTCCAACTTTGGTCGAATCAACCTCCTTGCTGCCCGGATAAAAAATGACTAGAGGAGAATTCGCCTACTGATCAAATCTGGGCAGATTGACATGTTCATCATCGAAGGTTTGCCGAGCGCATGATTATTATCCGATTGAGGCGTACCATATCTTGTTGGAAAGCTAATTCAAAGGGCTACAACGTCCTAAATTACATCAAGACGTAATTCCAAGGTTTAAAGGGTCATTCGAGCACTGAAAAGTTGATTTGCCCAAAACGAATTCAAGCCAGGGTGAATCAAAAGTGATTCGAACAGCTCCGAAACTCACTGAGATCTTGATTTGACCAATCCTGGTCGAATCAACTTACGAAGCTACCCCGAATCAAAAGTGATTCGAGCACGGCGGGTCAACCGGGTCAAAATTCAAGGGTATAAATAGAACAAGATTGAAAAAAATCAGATTGTGCCTCCGGCTCCTCTTGTGCCGCTTCCGGCTAAACAAAACCCTAAATCGAAGACTCGGAGAATTGTCAAGATTCCGGAGAAGACACCAACAATCGAAGACTCTACGACATCCTTCTACTCTAAACCCTACTACTTTACTTTTCCTTATTATTCTATTTCATTATGTTTTGTTTCCAACTCACCATGAGTGAGTATCGTATAGTCGTAGGGATCGAATCCCTTAGGCAGATTGTAACTCAAAACATGCAATTTATCATTATGAATGAGGTTTTTGATTGGAAATTCTCATGCTTTATCTTCATGTTAATTTTATCCACAACAAGTGTTTGACGAAACACATGAATGAGTATGAATTAATGAAACACCCAAGGATGGAATGAGAATTGAACTTAGGTTGTTTAGAGGATTAAACATATTTATTTAGATAGCGTTTGTACGCGGGAGTGACACTCGCATTATATTAGGCTAAGCATATAACAGACTTGAGTTAACTACCAATAGACCGATAGCTTGAGATTAGGAGGCTTTTGTTCTACACTGTTCAATAAAGCGAGAGTTTGAGAATTGTGTCCCTTAGGTATCATTTCCATTCTAGAGAAGGAGCGAGAGCTGAGCCAGAGTGCGTGATACTTTAGCCTAGAATTATCAATCAAATTACCTTGTGCATGTATTGCTGTTTTGTGTTGCTAATCGCATGACCTAAGGGTGAAGTAGGATTCCGACTACGCCTTCTTTAAAAAAAAATTCAATCTTGTCTTTAGTATTCACTAGAGATACCTCGCCTAGAGGATAAAACCCCCAGTTTTTATTTAGTAAACTTGCATTAAGCATTACTAGCTAGCTTTAGACTAATCTAAGCTTTTCTCTTGGGTTCGACCTGAGGTCACTTGGATTATAATTATTGCGTACCTTGATTGGACTAGTATTTTTACTACCACAATTTCGACAACGTTAAAATGGCACCGTTGCCGAGGATTAGCCATTAGACTAGTTTGCTTTTTAGTATTGCTTTAGCTAGTTTACTTTATTTTCTTTTTCTTTTTGTTGAACGTGATTGCGTGCTATTCTTGCTTACTTTAATTTTGGTTCACACTTATTGACGTTTTCTTCGATCACTTGGTAGGTGTTTGAATGCAAACTAGAGCGCGCACGAAAAAAGCACAAGAACAAGCCTCCATAACAACGCCAGATCAGAAATTGCCAGAGTTTGATACTCCTTCACCTCAAATTCGCGTTGATCAACCACCAACAGAAATTATGGATCAATCGAACCCAAGAAGGTAAGGAAATGCCGCTCTTCCGCAAGAGGAAGATAAGAGACCGGTTGGAGCTTAGAGACTTCAAGCTCGACGACTCCACTTGATTCCCACATTATCGACAAATGCCATTTGAGAAGGGATCCTCGCAAAGGACTTCTCAAATATGCTTCTTATGAAAAAGGGGATCGGCTAAGTCTTAGCCAAGACGTTAAACTAGGCTTGTGAGTATTTATGCTTCTGTTTTACTTGATTGTAGTATAAAATCGTTGTGGAATTTGTGTTGTGCCGTGTGCCAAATGTTTGATTGGTGGTTTAAGGGATTTTGTGTTTGTGTGCCCTCAAATTACCCCTTTGGTTTGATTATCGATATGTAGAAATTTTAAGTGTGGGGTAATCCGTTGATGTTTAGGTTGCTTCTATGTTTGTCATGACTTGTGTTTGTATTCTTGTTATGTAATTTGTTTGACTAGTTCATTTGTATTTTGACGCGCTTCGCCATGATATTTTTTGCATGACAGATGGTTTTCGAACTTGTATTGTTTTTATTTGACAATTTTTCCCTTAGACCACTGATTCGACCAAGGCTATTTCCCCACTGCTAGTTTGATTCGGACTACCTGGCCCAGTCATCTTTTTTGCCTTGCCCGAATCACTTTTGATTCGGGGAACTTCACACTATCCGAGCTAGTTTGACTCGACCACCCTGGCCGAATCACTTTCTTTTGCCTTGTCTGAATCACTTTTGATTCGGGAAGTTTTGAGCAGAACTGTTTTCGGTTGACTTTGGGAATGTTGCAACTTTACTCGCATTTGTTTGAACCCTTTTTCAAGCACTATAATATATTAGTTCATGACTTTAGTTTTCCACGAGCATATCTAAGTAAACTCATCGTTTGAATCGTCGCGCATTTATTTTCTAATATTTTGCCTCGCTATATGTTTCGCATTGATATATATATATCATAGCTAGCTTTTAAATCTGTGAATTCAGGTGTTGCGCTAACTTTTTTCTTGAGTTTCAGATTGACCGCAACTGACTAGAGCATCATTCACGGACATAGGCGGATGCGCATTTGGCTACCTCCACACGAGAGAGTTCCTTCAAAACTTTCTCTTCAATTCTTTTGCTTTATATTGCTTAGGGACTAAGCAAATTTTTAAGTATGGGGTGTTTTGCGCTTATGCTTTTATTTGCTTCACAACATGATTCTGTGCTACATATTTATTTTACGCGCATTATACTTGCATGCTTGTTTTCATCCTAGCTTTAAGTATTAATCACACGAAGTAATGTTTGCTAAGCAATTAAGTAATATCATTTAAAAATATTTTTGGAATGAGATGTGCTTTGAATTTATGAATCATATCTTTTAGTTGATTAACATTCTTTGTGATGATTTTATTCACATGATTCGGTGTTTTGACTAGCTTAGTTTGATTTATTTTTAAGCCTCTTTCCGTACATAAAAAATGAAGTTAAGTTTAGCGAGCACGAAAAAAATATTTTTCATATAAAAAACCTCGTACTTGCTCTTGTTTGCTTTTAGATGACTTTAGCATTCCTATTTAGCATTTTGCATTTGTTGAGCTCACACTTCATGCTCCATATATCTCACTTAGGCAAAATTGTCAAGTATTAAGTGTGGGGTCAAATAAAGCATTTGCGAAAAGAGAAAAAAAAAAGCGCAAGAAAAAAATTATATTTTTAAGGTATTACAAAAGCCGAGGGTTAGGAAGGTAAAGTCCCCTTTGAAAGCATTTGTATAAGCACAAAAATATTATTTTTTTTATCAAGGAAAAGTTTTACAAATGCTGAAGGTTAGGAAGATAAGTTCTCCCTTGAAAGCATTTGTATGAACGTAAACAAAATAAACCCACTTAATTCTTGACTTTATGCCTTTTCTGCAAGTTCTTTCGCATGCGTGTGAGTAAGGTATTTGCACTTTGCTTTTAGGAATGTCTAAGGTATGATCATCGTAATTTATTACTTAAGCATCGAGATTTGTATGAGTGAATTTTAAAATTTTCAATGTTGACATTCCTTTTCTCTTATGGATTATGACATATAGTCTAAAACTTGAGAATGAGTTTGTTGTCATGAACTTATGAACTTGCCCTTAGCAAGTTTATGTGATTGACTCGACAAAATTTTTGTGTAAGCGACGCTTTTCTTCATACTACTTGCATAGGAAATTGAGCGATAATTTGAATTTGACGAATGCTAATTTTGATATCGATTCTATGAATATTTGTTGTCAGAATAAATTGAATGATTCTTAGAGTTTGCGTAAAGTAAATGATTTGCACAACTCTATTAACTATGTTTGGATTTTGAACTCTTATGGATGATTGCGAGTGGGATTTGTGAGTATTCCTATTATGAAAACTCTCACGAGAATATAACTCGTCCACTAGGGTAGCCTAGGGGTTTAAAGGCTTGATGCATACTCTAAATGTATCCGTGATTCCTAAGACAGTGAGTTAGGAGTAGATTAGTTCTCTTTGTTTAGTTATTTTTATGTTATGTTACATGAGTAGGAGATCGATGTGTTTTATGTGCGTAATATTCGCTACGTGCTTTGATACTGTCATATATGATTTAGCATCTTACTCCCCGCTTGACTTGTGCATATACTTGTTCGGGACGAACAAGACTTAAGTGTGGGGCGTTTTAATGTACGGACAAAATCACCTCTTCTTGTTTGTTTCATTATTTTATAAAATCGTTTGATGTTTTCTTTGTTTATTTTAGGTTGAAAAGATGTATAACATGATATGAAATGGCCTGAAGAAAATTCGGATGAATTCCGGTCGATCGAGAGCAAAAACGAGCGAAATTAAGCAAAAGAAAGACTTGATTTGCTCAAGGCAGATTTGATTCAATCAGGGAGTGCACGAATCACATGTGCTTGAACCAACCTAGGTCGAATCAACCTCCCTTCTGCCCGGATCAGAAATGACTCGAGAAGAATTCGCCCACAGACCAAATCTAGGCAGATTGATCTATTCATCATCAAAGGCTTGCCGAACTCATGATTATTATCCGATTGAGGCGTGTCATATCTTGTTGGAAAGCTAATTCAAAGGGCTATAACGTTATAGATTAAATCCAGACGTAATTCGAAGGTTTAAAGGGTCATTTGAGCACTGAAAAGTTGATTCGCCCAAAAGGAATTCAGGCTTGGGCGAATCAAAAGTGATTCGGCCAGCTCCGAAACACACTGAGATCTTGATTTGACCAACCCTGGTCGAATCAACTTACGAAGCTACCTCGAATCAAAAGTGATTCGGGCAGGGCGGGTCAACCGGGTCAAAATTCAAAGATATAAATAGAAAAAGATTGAAAAAATCAGATTGTGCCGCCGGCGCCTCTTGTGCCTCTTCCAGCTAAACAAAACCCTAAATCGAAGACTTGGAGAATTGTCAAGATTCCGGAGAAGACACCAACAATCGAAGACTCTACGACATCCTTCTACTCTAAACCCTACCATTTTACTTTTCCTTGTTATTTTATTTCATTATGTTTTGTTTCAAACTCACCATGAGTGAGTAGTCGTATAGTCGTCGGGATCGAATTCCTTAGGTTAAATTGTAACTCAAAACATGCAATTTATCATTATGAATGAGGTTTTTGATTGATAATTCTCATGCTTTATCTTCATGTTAATTTTATGCACACCAAGTATTTGACGAAACACATGAATGAGTATGAATTAATGAAACACCCAAGGATGGAATGAGTTGAACTTAGGTTGTTTAGATGATCAAACATGTTTATTTTAGATAGTGTTTGTGCTCGAGAGTGACACTCGCATTCTATTAGGCTAAGCATATAGCGGACTTGAGTTAACTACCAATAGACCGATAGCTTGAGATTAGGAAGTTTTTGTTCTACACTGTTCAATAGAGCGAGAGTTTGAGAATTATGTCCCTTAGGTATCATTCCCATTCTAGAGAAGGAGCGATAGTTGATCTAAAATGCGTGATACTTTAGCCTAGAATTATCATTCAAATTATCTTGTGCATGTATTGCTATTTTGTGTTGCTAATTGCATGACCTAAGGGTGAAGTAGGATTCCGACTACGCCTTCTTTAGTGCTTTCTTTAAAAAAAAAAAAATTCAATCTTGTCTTTAGTATTCACTAGAGATACCTCTCCTAGAGGACAAAATCCCCAGTTTTTATTTAGTAGACTCGCATTAAGCATTACTAGCTAGCTTTAGACTAATCTAGGCTTTTCTCTTGGGTTTGACTCGAGGTCACTCGGATTATAAATATTATTTGCATACCATGATTAGACTAGTATTTTTACTGCCACAATTTCGACAACATCAAAATGTCATGTGCATCTTTGTAAATGTTGAACTCCTCTATGTTTCCATCAATGTGTATTGATCATAAACCATAAGTAACATCTATCTTGGTTTTGATGGTCATGAGGAATGGGCGTCTCAAGATAAGAGAAGTATAGCCGTTGCGCTCTCCAACTGCAAAACATAAAAGTTTGCTAAGACAACATAATTCCCTATATATATATGGTTAAGTTCTACATAAATCCTAGAGAATATTTTCATGACTTATCGTCTAGTTCTATCACAACTAAAGGAGGATTGAGAGGGTCCATTTTCAATGAACAATAAAAGCATAAAGAAAATATTTATCGTTGCTTCCGCATGATGCTTTGACATTATCCCCGCATTCGTTATTTCCTTCCCTACAAGCGGTGTCTACTCTTATTCGACCTTTTGTTCGTCCTCTACACAATTGCTAACCACTAAAAGCGCACTGACATTACCCTTGAGGTTTGGAATTATTTGCGACGGGAGCGTTCCTAGGTCTTCCTTCTTTTCGAAAACGGTGATGGTAATCTGCGACATTTGTTTTGAGATCTCTATAGTGGCGTCCTTCGTCTTTGCTTGATATTGTTGCAGATTGGTGGCTGGTTGACTGCCTCTTCAAATGATTTGTTCTGAGGTTGCGATACGGTTTGGTTGCTATATTGTTGTTAGAAAGGTTGTCGGTACGCTTGGCTATCTTGCTGCTATGATTGAAAGGTATAGCCAGATTTCTTTGGAAATTGTTCTCGTTCCTCCAGCTAAACCCATTATTCTACATCCCGTAACGGTTTTGGCCCTGATCACCTTGATTTCACCGGTTGTTTTTATTGTTCTCGTTCCCTCCAACCAGGTTGACGTCTTATATCTCTTCCTACAATTGAGGGCATCCGTCCATCTTGTGCTTTATTAACATGCATATTCCACATGGCTTCCATGTTGGCGCATGAGTAAGGCCCTGTTCTTAACAACTTAAATTTTCAGTACTTAAGTTAAATTAATTAAGTTAAGTTAAATTCAGTTAAGTACCACCACTATTCATCACCACCATAACAACACCACCAACACTATTCATCATCTCTTTCATTCACACACCACCACCACCACAACACCTCCACCTCAACCATAACACTACTGTATCATCACACCACCACCACACTACTACACCACCACAACACCACCATCCCAACCATAACAATACTACACCACCACACCACATTACTACACCATCATCCCAACCATAACACTACTACACCACCACACCACACTACTACATCACCACAACACCACCCCAACCATAACACTACTACATCACTACACCACCACCACAACACCACCACCCCAACATAACACTACTACACCACAACACCACCACTCAAACCACCACTACCACTACACCATCACACCACCACAACACCTCCACCCCAACCATACTACTACTAAACTACCACAAAATTACAGTATTTAACTTAAGTACTTAAGTTAAGTTAAGTTAAATTCAGTTAAGTTATGTTAAATTCAGCTCTAAAGAATAGACCCTAAAAACGTGCTTGTTGAATATGTCCTTCACGGTCTGCAACTCATGGGAGACGTCCACCTTTTTTACGAGCTTCTGCCCACTATGCTACATGGTCTTCATGTATCTCGCCTTCTCAGCAACATCATTGATCAAATCTGAAACTTCATCGGGATATAGATTCATCATGGACCCTCCAGCTGCTACGTCTAGCATTATGCGCTCCAAATGGGGCAGCCATCGACAAAATTCTCAATCAACATGAGTTAAACAAGTAGAAAAGCTTTACGACAAGTCTCCACTTAGCCTACCGATTTAATACATAGAAATAAGCATGGAGAACTAGTAACAGAAAAGATAAAATATGCATTACGAATAAGCATTAAAATGTGTTGTCACAAGTTCATGCGTTGAATTGAAACAAGTGATTTAGCTACTCATTGCTAAATACATCATTAATAAAAAGAAAGGAGTAGAAGAAGAGTGTTGATGTCGCTTGAAGCGCGCCAAACTTCGTCGTCGCCTCAGCTCCTTTTTGGCAGGAACATTCTTTCGCTTGGGACTAGGCTTTCTTTCCTTGATTTCATATTATGGATATCATTGTAGGAACATTCTTTATATATCTTCAAGGTTTGCCAAAACCTAGAGAAAGTATGATTCCTATCCCAAATATTCTTTAACTCTTTTTGAAATTATCTTGTTCTTGAAATATTATGGGGATTTGAATCTTGAATTGCTGGCAACTTGGAAGGATTATCCTAACTTGAAATGCCAAAAATTATTATCTCGAATATCCTGAAGTCATCATTTTCGGATGCGGATGCTAACGTCATCCGCGCGCAACGGCCAACTTATAGCCGCCCACACAAGCCAATTTACAAGATTGCATGTGGGTCATAACATCTTCTCAGCGCGCGGTCACCACTGAGTTGGTTTATCAGCAATTCTGTCTTCCGCCATTGTTTTGTCCCTACAAAACGCCAGAATCGTCTCTCGGTCTCAACCCGAGAGTTGTAAGGCGTCAAATTAGCTTTTTGGCCATGATGTGTAGGTCATCCTCGTTGGATCATCCATGAGTGCGCAGTGAGCTATTGAAGTTCCAGAGATTGTTTTGCCTTGTAGTTTAATATTGTCGATAAAAGGTCATTTTAGCTCGTATCCTCTCCTAGCATCCAAAATTCACCTAACATATAAAAATGCACGAAACGAGTAATTTTGTACACATAAATGTTTAAAATACATTGTTAAAAAATTATATGACATCTTCGACTGTTCAAGAGAGATTGGATGGTTTGACTCTCTTATGTATCGAGTCTGTTGCATCTAGAAATGCTCGACGAAGATTTCTAACTTAGCTTGTTTGTGGTTTTATATATTTTGTAGGTAGTACAAAATGAGATTGTCGATTCATGTCAATCAATGTCGAGAGAAGTTTACTTTTGTTAGTTATTTTATTGTATAAGTCTAACTTGTATGTTAAAGAATGCTTTCTTTTGTAAGCCACGGAACAGGTTTTTTGCTTCAGTTAGTGTCAATAAAATTTAAATTTTACTTACAACAAATGCAATAGCAAGCCAAAAATAATAAATTTGCTCAGGGCCTACAAATGTGCACGAACGGGGCTACAATAAGTTAGTATTGTCACATTATCAGTTATTGCATTTTACTTTAAGAAATAGGGTATTATAAAATAGTTTAGAAATGAGGATCATTGGAAAAAGAAAGCCTCGATTTTATGATAATCTATTATTAAGAGTTCATTTTTTAATTTGAACTTATTTACTTAACTTAAATACTTAGTTTTAAAATTTAATATAAAATCATTATATTCACTTTCCCCAATAGTCCATTATGAGCTTGAACTTGAGTTTATTTATTTTAAATTAACTTAACAGAACTTAATTTATTTACATAAATTTGAAGTGCACAAGGCCTAAGCCTGAGAACCAATTTGCTGTCAACAAGATTCCTACTGCTTCAAATGATTAATATGATGTTTGGGTTTGTTAGTCTTGCTGTCCACATTTGGTTACTCTATATTTATGATCTCCCTCATATCTGCCTAGCAGTGACAAGAAACAATCATCACTCTGTGTTGGTGAAGAGGCGCCTATTCGGAAAACTCGCCGGATATATGTTATGTGTACAAATTACTTTTCAAACCGCGAGAAGTTTCCTTGATTCTGCAAAACCCTCTGAGTAAATCTGTGAACTGAAAATAAACGTACTCAACAAAAATATATTGAATCAACTGCAACTTGTTACAACTTTTGCTCCTTTCCATCGCAAACAAAAGAATGAACTGGCAGAAGAAGTTAACAGAGTACAAACCTGAACATGGAAGTAACCAACATAATTACGAGGAAGAAATACCTGAACAAACCAATTGCAGAGAGGTAGCAGTTACTCAAGAATGGATGGGCAGATCATATACTTATTTTATGCCCTGCTGCAGATTGAATATTTCATTATTTTCCTTCTGTTGAAAATCAAAATTGCCATGGGGAATGTAATAAATAATCTGTCAGGAAACATTTTATCGAATTCTCCACTGCTGACTTCGACTCAATGCTATTTACAATAAAGATGATTCGGAGACATCAACGTCTACAAGCCCAAAAAGCACCTGGAAAATGCTTAAACATGTGATAGATTGCTTAGCCTCTCATGCATGCATCTCCTTTGATCCCCAACCATTGACTCAAACACATCAAGCAAACCATCCGGAGAATCCCCAATAGCCTTCAGAGCATAGACAATGCTTTCAATTGTTGATAAACACTTTTCCTTTGGCTGAGTTCTCACCTCTCCATACAAACTACTCTTGTCCAATTCTAGCTTTAAATGCGGCAGAGCCTTCAACCAGGGATTCTCGTTGTACATTCTGGTTGCCTTTGCCCACGTTCCATCGAGAACAATCAAGTTCTTCACCTCCATTCCGCTGGACTCAAGATCCTTCATATCAACGGCATTGTCACTCGGGAATAAGAGTACTGATCCGCGAGGTACATTGAGCTCAAATTCTGTATGTGGCTGCATGTCACTGCCAAAGCTGGACTGCATGCTCCCGAACTTTTTTACTAGAAAGCCACAAGCAAAAGCACGTGCCACTTCCGGCACAGCTAGTAGCTGATCAAAATTGGGTTTATAAGATGACAATTGCGGCAGCAACTGAAGCTCACAAGCGCACTGGGAACCATATCTGCCCATGGTAACAGTGACGGTAGGAGCTTCAACACGGTCAGGATACACATGATCTATCTTACATTCTGAATCGGAATCAAAATACCTTGATGAGTCCATTCTCAAATTTATCTCATCAATTCGAATTTCACCATTCACACCATCAATAGATGAACCGGAATCTTTCTCAGAAAACTTCGCTTCAGCAGACTCCATTGTCTGAGCGACATTTTCACAAACATGTGGCGTACACATTCGCACGCCCTGTTCCACGCTTCCAGTATCTTCTACTTCATTATCCTCCATCAACCGTATAACAAACGTAGCTTCTGTAAGCACATCAGAAACGTTAGCGATGACCACATTCTTAAGCCCAAGTTTAGCGATTCTTGTAGAATTGAGAGGATGGTTTCTCTCCAAACTGTGTTGCAAAATGGTGATGGAGACGGAATTGTCCAAAGGCGGAGACCGAAACCTGGTGCAGAGACAAGTGCGAGGCGGTTTCGAACAAGATGGACAGATGGATCTCTTCGACGTGGTGGGCGGCATGTTGAGCATCAACGCCAGTGGAAGTGCTGGTTTTAGCCTGAATCTGAAACAAGGGCTTGAAATGAAACACGGAGACAATGACGTCTGATTTGGGTTCGGCACCCAAACTCCCATATTCAAACACATGACCGTCTTTTTCTTATGCTTCGGATTCCACAAAACCCTACTCTCCAACAATTTTAGCTTTTTCTTGAAAAAAAATTAAGAACCACTCCTCTACCAAAACCAACTTTTCAATTGTTCCGTCTCCTAAAATCATTTTTGAAATGGTTTCTTTCTTATTGAAATCGATCATGACAAGACCATTCAAAGATAGATCATAATAAGATGGGATAGTTTCGTTTCGCAATAAGACCGGTCATGATAAAACTGGTCTCATTAAGAATTATGCTGAGTTGGATGACATGCAGGATAAAAAAAATTTAACTTGAGACCGGTTTTGGTATAACCGGATAGTTTCGTTTGAGAAGACCGGGTAAATGAAGATCACAGCTATAGAAGAAGCCCAAGATGTCAAGAACATGAGGCTGGAGGCACTGATTGGTTCGCTAACACCGATTGAGATGAAAGTTACAGAAGATGCTACACCACTCTCTGGGAAAAGTCTTGGGCTGAAAGTTGAGTCAAAAGGAAAAAAAGACTGTCCCAGATGATGTAGGTCAACAATTGTCCCTACTGGTCAAAAACTTTGGTAAGTTCATGAAGAGAATGGACCAAAAACCTTCGTACACAGAATGGTCTTCCAGGGGTAGAACCGAAGAGGAGAAAATTCCCAGAGAAGAAACAAGGATGCTGACCAAAGTAATGAAGAAAGCAAAGACAAGCAGAAAGGGATCCAATGCTGGGAGTGTAAAGGATATGGTCATAGACAAACTGAATGCCCGAGCTACCAGAAGAAAAACAACAAGTCCATAACAACCAACTGCAGTGATGAAGACAGTGAGGGTGATATTGATCACAAAGGGAATTTAGCTTTGACTACTGTAAGTCATTATGAGAACTCATATCCAATAAATTCAGATATTATTTATGAGATTGTTGAGACTGACTCAGAAGACTCAATTGCCGGACAATTCAAACTAATACAAGAGAAACGCCTCCAAGTCATCGAAGTTAACAAAGAACTGCAGTCAAAGATTTCAGGATTGGAAGATGAACGAGACAAGCTTCAGAATATCATCACCTCACTGACCAAGGGACAACAATCAGAAGATGCTGAGACAATGAGAAAAGACTGTCAACATAGAGCCGCATCAGAAACAACTAATAGAGTGTCATCCATTCTGGATGAAATCTTGGCCTACCAAAGGTATGGAGGTGGGACTAGAAAGCTTGGATACACAGGCGAAGCAAGCACTAGTGTGACTACATTTGTCATAGCTACTGATTCCAAAGCAACTGATAGAGCTGCAAGTGTCCAGGAGAGCCCAGTCACAGTTGTTCAACAGGTTTAGAAAAAGGTGCCAAAGAAAAAGAACAAGAGAATGTTGCAGTAACCCCTTGATCAATCTTCTGCTCGAAAGCCCAGAACAAAGAAGGGGAGATGCTACTTCTATGATCAAGCAGGACACTTCTAGAGACACTGTCCGATTCTGACCAAGTACTGGACGCCTCGAAGAGCAACATATGCCAGTCAATTCATAATAAACACAAGAAACTCGTCGTCCACATATGAATACTACAGCATGCAGATGCGAGTAACCAAGGGATATCGTTTCACTGTGTAGGAAATCAGAAGTGTTGGAGGGACCACTAACCCGAGAAGGAGGCAAAGAAGGAAAAGAAATCTGAATGTCTCACCCACAGTCGGAAAAAGAAGCAAAGCATTAGAAAAATGCAAGTGTCAAAATCATTAGGTACAGGTGTCAAAGAACACATCTATGAATGAACACCCGCCCGATATCCCCACGGAAGCACAAGACAAAGGCCAGGCTTATGCTCCAAAGTCGATTCTGGATCCAGAAGAGGCAGCTGAATAGAGTGCTAAATCACTCTATGGCAACTTGAGGTTGTAACTTGTGAAATTATGGTTGGCGGCAAAAGTTGGTCATGCACAGAAAAGTCGACAAGTGTCCAAAATTTTTAAAAAGGAAAGAAGGGGGAAGTTTCGAGTTAACGTTTTTCACCAAGGGCTTGAAATTTCTCCGACACTGACAACCTCCAGAAAATCTCATCTCCGATTAATCTTCAACATGGTTAGGACAAGGGAAGCCAAGGTACATAGTCACAAGGAAGGCTCCAGAAAGCAGAAGGGCAGTGAGGTTCCCCTGAGCCAACCTCCTGCAACGGAAATCCCAATAAAGAGCTCCGCCCTTCAAATCAGAGAACCAGAAGAGGTCCCGCGCCTAACCTGGAATCCACTTTTCCGGTCAGCCCGACGCCAAACCATAAGCAACAAAAAGGGCAATCGACATCAATGAGTATTTGTCTGCAAAAGTGGATGAGGACATCCTGTCCACCAAAAAGAGCAGCAGCCCATCTTCTCAAGAGAATGCTTCAGCATCCGGTGACTCTAACATGGAAGAACTTTCCCTCCCCCCCCCCCCCCCCACGAAACCAAATCAAAAAGAGCAGCAGCCCATCTTCTCAAGAGAATGTTGTTGTAGTACCAACTCCTTCATCAGAAGATGATCCCTTAGCAGCCTTCAGCAGTGATGAAGAAGAGGCAGAGAAGGAGGAACAAGAACCCTTAGGAAACCAGTGGACAAAGGGAAGGAGCCAATTGATATTGACTCTTTCAGTGATGAAGAAAGAGATGAAACATAAGACACTAAGTCAGAAGACTTCAGGGGTGCCCCAACCCCTTAGAACACTTGGCGAGAGCCTTCCATGGCCAAGTCTGCACCTCCTCCGCCCAACAAATACGCTGTACCTGAAATTGAACAAAGGGGCATTTGGTTCAGAAATAAGAATGTCGTCGGGTCATGACAGATTGTCAACCGTAGAACCGTGATCCCGGAGAAGTTGCTAGAGCCTGGGAGCTTCAGAGTCCCGGAGGTGATAACCTTGCTGAGAGAGGTAAATATACTACATTCCTTGACTGCTGCCAAACGTTACAATCTACATTTGGTTAAGGAATTTCTGGTAAATATTATTGCGGAATGACGACACGTCATTGTGTGCGCCAAACTTATATTTATATCTCCTGTTAACACTCAGCAGCGGTAAGCAGGGTCGAACCCACGAGAGAGCAATCAGTGATAAGGTTCTACTAATAATTGTCACGATAAGAAGGGGGTTTCCAGGAAGAATGTTTATTATTATCAAATTCATAGAAAAGTCAGTTCAGGGATATGCATTGCAACTGGTAATCATCGATTGTAACATGCATCAACTAGTAAACTATTGTTCCTAGTCTAACAATCCCGCTAGGGTAATGTCGACTTTAGTGTTCTACCTACTCTCAACCGCTAAGTTCTCGAATAGAGTTAACAATTACTCGATTAACAACACCGATTAGGTTACACTGCTAGGCTTAGCTAATAGAGAAGTCAATCTAATATCACGCAATAGATATCAACTCAGTTTCACCGCTAGGCTATGCTAACTTGATAATCAGAGCATGCAATTCAAACGAAGAATAAGAATTTACTAAATTGAATTACGAAACATAAATATCTCAAATCATACGTCGCAATACAAAATCCCCAAACTGAACGAAAGGTTTAGCTACGAGAATCCATCTAATAACAATAATTAAATTAAACTGAGTTCAGAAATAATTACGAAGTTATGAATAGTAATCTGTGATGAATACTAACTCCGGCCGTGAATAATAAATCTAGTGATGAATAGTACTCCTGCCTCGATTTCCGCGCGCTGCTGCCGCCTATCTTCCTTAAAACTTTCTCTCAAAATTGTTCTCAAAATTGTTGTTTCTTTGGGGTAGGAAGTCTCTATTTATAGGTGATGCAACCTTCCAAATAATGCAACTTCCAAATAATGAGGCTTCCAAATCTGATTTTTGGGTTGTGGGCCCAATGCTGACGTCATCAAATATTTTTCGCTCCAGTAAAAGACATTAGGAATTGCGCCCGATGAAGACATTAGATGCGCGCCCGAAGAAGACATTAAGCGCTGCTAAAGTGTGCTGCTAGCGCTATTCTCACTGAGATGCACATCGATTCTCCAAATAACTAAACAATAGGAATAAATAACTCGATAGATCGTATAAATGCGCTCCATCACGGACTATGGAAGAGTAGGGAGTTTATTATACGGGGTAAGCTTTGTGAGGATGCTAAGAGTTGTGATCACACCGTCGGTGATCACAAATTCAGGGGATCAATGAGGATGCCAGCCCACCTGCAGAAGTGAGCTGAGATACACTGGCTGCGACGCTCACTGGTGGATTGTGCAAAAGGTGGGTCTCTCACAATTTGGGTGCTGCTAATCTGACAACCAAGTACTAAATCCTTTACTCCTTTGTTGTATGGAATTGATGCCCAACTCACGCAGGGGAAATGTGAGCAATGGGCTAGCTTCTGTTCGACATAGGACAAAAGAAAGAAATCAACCTGGGTCAGATCATCTTCCACCAGATCGTTGCTCATGCGAACAATCTGAAATCCAACTTGCGCATTGAATTCCCCTCCCTGATATACGAGATCATGATCAACTAGCACAAGGAGTTAGAAGTTATCTCTGAAGGCTTATCTGAAGCTCCTCAGCTGTTCCAGCTGGATCACAAGGTGTTCAAAGGTAGACATATAATATATGTGACAGAGGGAGAACCAGCCCTAGTGCTAGCTCAGGAAGATCCAGAGGATGCTGAAGCACTCTCCGACGCTCAAGCCCCAGCTCTAGATGCTGCTCTGCGAGCCAGGATGATCAGCCACCTCAAGTCTAAGCTTGCACATCTGACTACGGAGGCCAAGAAAAACACTACCCGGAGAACGTAGATCAGAAGCCTCCTCCATGACTTGGAGTATAGCAGCTCAGCCCCAGCCGCCCGAGAATCATAGAAGCTCCTGTCATTTGTGATAAAAAGGGGGGAGAAGATTGTAACAGATGAACACTGACATGCTCCTAAAACTTTTTAAACTTTCGAGACATTTGCGGTTTAGTTTTGAGGAACTCTAAACTTAAATGTAATATTTAAAAGCACTTGCCTAGCATAGATATCAAGGTATTATGACAAGTAGTCATTATTTGCGTTGCTCTAGTTTTGTCAAAATGTTAAGGGGGAGATTGTTGAGGTATGACATCCTTGACAAAACGGCACAAGAAGATGCTACAACACTCCCTGAAGATTGAAGCTGGAGCACAATTTGAAGACTAACGAAACAACAAAAAAGCATAAGAAAGTGCTATAGCACTCTGTGGACCACGAAAGCTGAGGCAACCTGGGCAAAAGACAAATGACAGAATCTGCTATAGCAACCTGTGCTGATTTGAATCTAGAGTAGAATGGCCGGTCATCTTGAAGTTGCACGGAGAGTGTCCAGAGAGGTATTGTCGATATCGCAGAGGTTTAAGGAGCTTTGCAAACGTCATCAAGTGATCAGCAGACGTCATCACGCGGCAGGAAGTGAGGCAGAAAGATAAGGTTTCAAAATTCCAATTTAGGAAACCAAATCTCAATAACTCCACAAGAATTTAGGAGAAGATTCAAAAGATGTTGTGTTGTGCTACGAATCCGAAGGCATCTGGGATTTCTGAAGCTGATCATTGATGAAGCTATAAGAGCAATGCAGAGGCACAACAATGAAAAGAGACCGAAGACATAGAATACGCACAACGAGAGATAACAACAAGAGGCTGAGTGACAGAGTTGTGTTGAGCACAGAGGAAATCAGAACCCGCTAAGTTTGATCAAGGATTGATCCATAGAACTCAAGTAGAGCGCGGCTCGTTGAAGGATCAATCAGTTGCTTCGGAGAACAACTGCAGACAGGTGGTGTCGCAGGCTGTTGGAGAGCTGATCGCTTCTACCTGATAATGACAGGTGGTCACTGATCGAGGGAGAGTAAGGTCTGGGTTTGAAGAACTCGGAGTGAGTCTGACTGTTTGGCAGAGCGTGTTACAAGAGTCGTCAACTAGAGTTATAGCAATTCTGATATAGAGATTGCTATAGCATTCCGTATACTACACATTGTATAGCATTCCGTAGTTATTCTTTACTGGAAATGTGTATGTAGTACGAAGCGAGTTTGTGGGATCAGGCTGCGAGCTAATCTGTGTGATTAGATTGAGCTAAGGTTTGGCTAGGTTAGAAGTAGTGGTTGAAACAAGTGTTCGCTATGTTTCTGGAATCCATTGTACTATAACCGTGAATAGTAAAACCTTGAGGACTGAGAGTTGTCCTCCCCAGATGTAGGCATTGGCCGAACTGGGTAACCAAAGTCTTCGAGTACTTTCAGGTTTGGCTGGAGAAAAAAATTCCCTAAAGTGACTAAAAGAGTGCTACAGCAACCCTGTAACTCGTCACCAGCAGCGCGCTGTGAATTTCAACTTCAGATTGAATAGAGGGTGGAGGAATTACCTAAGATGGGTTGCTTGGATGAGTCTCAATCGATGGAGTCGGTGTCATCTCAGTCGCAATTGCAATAACTGACTCCCTGACAACTTTAGATGCTTTTCTTGCGGCCTCGCCAGCCATCCTTGTCTTCCTTGTGTTCACCATTGTTGAGATCTAAGGCAGTTCACCAGAATTTCTTCAAATGGGAATTTAGGGTTTGGGAGCTAGTGGGCAACGACCTTCTAATTTGAATATAAATCGCTCATAACATTACCTCTCTTCAAATATAGCAACCCAAGATGTGGTCAAATGAGTTCGTTTCCAAATTCGAAGATTAAGTATAACTCCTAACGCCTCGAGATGTTCCAGCTTTCCTTATCTTCTGCCGATCAATCTCCTGGAACAAAAACTGGCAAGGCGCTCTCTGGAATAATTTACTTGTTTAATATACAAAGACCCGGAGAGGATCTGAGTGATTCGAACTGGACACCATCCAGCGGCTTGGTGAATATATCACCCAATTGCTTCTTACTCCAAATATGCTTTAGAGTAATCAACTTTCTTTCAACTAAATCGCGTGTGAAGTGGTGGTGAATATCTATGTGCTTTGTTCTGAAATGTTGAACCAGATTCTTGGAGATGTTGGTGGCGCTTAGGTTGTCGCGATACAGAGTCATTTCGCCTCGTTCCACACCATGCTCAAACACCATTTGCTTCATCCATAGCATCTGAGTGCAACTGCTACCAGAACAATATATTCAGCTTCCGCGGTAGACAATGAAATATTATTCTACTTTTTACTGAAACACGACACCTAATTATGTCCCATAAAGAAACATCCTCCGAAGATGCTCTTCCTATCTTCAGCATTTCCAACCCAGTTTGCATCGCAATATCCCACAAGATGAAGATTCGTATCCTTACTATACCATAGACCGAGCTCATTTGTTCCAGCAATGTATTTAATTATTCTCTTCACCTGCAATAGGTGACATTGGATTTGCTTGGTATCTTGCACACGCTTCAACAACAAAGGCAATATCTAGTCTACTGGCAGTTAGATACAGCAAACTACCTATCATGCTCCTGTAGAGAGTAGAATCTGCTAAGGTATTTGGCATCACTGACAAACTCCTACAAGGTGAACAAGAGTCTGCTATAGCAAATGTGTGAAGACAGCAGCTGATGTAGAGCGTTCCAGAATGACCAAGCAGAGTGCACAAAGCGTTGCTACAGCAACCTGTGTAGCAGAGAGTTGGAACATCCTAAATAGCAGATTTCTATGTGAAATACAAGCTGCCCAGAATTGAAGAGAAGAGCAACGGAAGCTTTCTAAATGCAATTCCCAGAGTCAATAGCATGCCGATTAACTTGAAGTGGCCCAAAGAACGTACAAAGGATTGCTGCCAGCATCGCAACAGGTTTGTAGAGTATCGTGAAGATAGAGAGCAAGATGATGCAGCTGCCCGTGTGAAGACAGCAGCTTGTGCAAATCCAGCCAGAGTGAACAAGCTCAGTGAACAAGCAGTTGCTACAGCTGGAGCTATAGTATTGGCAGCAGTATTGGCGCAAAGAACAATCTGCCCAGATATGATCTTGGAGGAGCTTCTAAATATTCAGAGAGAATATCCTAGTGGAAATTTCCGTATCCAGGAGAAGATTTGATTGTGGAAAGATTTGTTTCTCCAAACAAATCTAATCTCCTACGAATTAGGAGATAAGATCTTGTTGAGATCTTTAAAGAATCTTCTTATATTTGATATTGATGGAGCATGGAGTTTTGGAAGGTTTCCTAATGGACTTAGGAAATTCCAGCAGTAACAAACAACTCAGCAAGCCCAAGGAGAGCTTTTTGGAAGGCTTCCTAAATTTGATATTGATGGAGCATGGAGTTCCTATTTAAAGGAGGCTAAGCAGAGCAGCAAAGTATCCATCTAACATAGAATCCAGACACAAAGATAGAGCAATATACCGAGAGATATATTCAGAGCGCTAGAGTGGAGAGATTGGATCACCACTAAGGGTAGAGCTTGAGCGCAGAGCTGAGTGGTTAGAGCAGAGGTTGATTGAGACTTGTAGAGTCGGATTAGAGAAACCAATTCAGAGCAGCGATTGCTTGTTGGTTGATCAAGGCAGGCCGTAGAGGAATTGTCGAGTGGAGGAACTCAGACAATCTGCAGGAGGCTAGATCTCGCTAGTGACAGGAGGTCATTGAGTGAGGGGGAGTCTTTCATAGTGTGCAGCGCTCGAGGAAGAGTTCGATCGTCTCAGCAGAAGGTTTTGGAGCGACACGGACAGAATGTGCACCGGCTATGTGCTACAGCAGGTGCTATAGCAAGCGTACGGGGACTTTGATTTAATTAGAATAGGGTGAGTCTGTGAGATCAGAGGGGTAGCTATTCTGAATTAATTCGAGTGTGTAGTTGTGTGAGACACAATCAGAGCCTGTTCTGATTGTGGTCGAAGTCCTAGCTAAGGTTGAGTAGCATAGGTTGCGTGTTGACGAACCGTATTGTACGAGAGAACCTTGAGCTTAGTGGATAAAAGCACTGAGTTCAGTCCTTCCCAGAGGTAGGAACTTGGCCGAACTGGGTGAACAAACCATATTCCCTTGTTCTATCTTGCTGCATCAGATTTGGGTGTTCAAGATTTTGCTGTAGCAACTGCTTGTACACAAATCTGCATCTCAGAGACGCTGCGAAAATTTCAATTGGTATCAGAGCGGGAACGCAACATACAGAGTAGAGATCCTGAGCGTCTAAGCAAGGTACAATGAAAGAGAGACAATGCACAAGTCGGCCGCCCCTCCTGGAAGAAGGAAATTATAGTTGTTGGAAGGCCAGGATGAAGGCTTTCCTAAAGGCGATGGATGAGAAGACTTGGAGAGCAATAGTTTCTGGGTGGTCACACCCACTGACCATCGATGACAAAGGAGTTGCACGGGAGAAAATCGAGGAGACATGGACAGCTTACTCTTCAGCTGTAGCAACTAGTAACTCCAAACCCTTGAACGCGATATTTGCCGCTGTTGACGAAAATAATTTCAGGCTGATCTCCAACTGTGAAGTTGCCAAGCAAGCATGGGAGATCCTCGAGACTGCTCATGAAAGGAACAAGACTCATGCTGCAAACTGGAGAGACGAAGATATTGAAGAAGACTCTAAAGAAACGAGCAAGGTTGCTCTGATAAGTGCAACTAATATGAAGAATACCGTTTCAACAAAGTCAGAAATTGTTTATGGTGTTGAAGAGTCAGAAAGTAGTGATGATGAGGAAATCACTGAGAAGTATTGCACGAAGAGTGGCTGAAAGTCATCGAGATCAACAAAGGATTGGCTGACAAAGTAACAGATCTGGAAGAAGAACGAGAGGAGCTGCTGAAGACGATCACTTCTCTTTCGAATCAGGCTGCCTAGCAAGAAGAGAAGTTTGCTGCAGAGAAGGAAGAGCTCAACCTCTACAGAAAGACCACAAAGATGCTTAACAGTGGCTCAAGCACCCTTGAAGATATTCTAGCATGCCAAAGATATGGGGGAGGCTACTCAGGTCTTGGATACACTGGAGAAGAAGGTGCTGAAAGAACTGTATTCGTCAAAGCTACGGAGCCCGAAGATGCTGGGAATGGCGTGGAGAAATTGGTCCTGTCCCAGAAAACAGTTCAGAAGAAGGTGCCTAGAAGGATGAACAAAAGGATGCTACAACAACCTCTCTGTCAACAACCTGTAGCTGAGAAGAAGCCCAAAAGCGATGGCCGCAGATGCTATTTTTGTGATTAGAAGGGACACATTTAGAGAAGATGCCCGATCCTGAACAAGTATTGGAGACCTCAGAGATCGCCCATAGACGGACAACGCCAGATGAAGCCAACGATTAGACGTGACACGCAGGTGACCTTCAGCTCATCAAAGCCGATGAAGGACTGTCATTGTCCAGTTGTGCACGAAAACATCAGATACGTTGGAGGGACAACGAGCTGGAGAATGCGGATCGCGAAGGAAACTAGCACAGATCTGGTGAGACAACGAAACAATGCCGGAAGGAAAGAAAGAGTTGCTGGACACAACAGAGCTCGGAAGCAGTGGACTCGAAAACCAGTACAGGTATGGGTGGAGAAGCAACCACCAGATATTCCCCCAAAGTCATTAGAAGAGGCACATGCTTAGACACCAAGAGTTCCCCTTTTTCGGTGGATGTAGAAGAGGCGTTTGCCTATTCGCTGAGTTTAGCTTGAGAACCCCCTTTTCATTTGTGATAAAAAGGGGGAGAAGATGTGTTCTGCCGTTTGCATTGTGTTGGCAGGTTTTGCCAGTCGACCCCAGAGGGAGAAGAGGAGCCCCTGCAGAAGATGCTCATATTTTATCAAAAATGCCAAGGGAGAGATTGTTAAAGTAATGGCATCCTTGACAAAACTAGCAAAAGAAGTTGCTACAGCATCACGCAAAGATTGAAGCTGGAGATTCTTCAAAAGACTGACAAAACAACAATGAGCAAGAAGTTAGTACACCATCCGGTGATGGCAGAAGCTATCTGAAGACACTACTTGAGAAAGAAGCCAGAAGACAGGCTAAGCATAGCTTGAGACAGCAGAGTCATTGTCTTGCGATGAATCCTGAGGAAGCTGCTAGAGAAGGAGTCTGAAGACGAGATGAGGATTGCCTAAGATCGGAAGGGTCCTTGGATTTTGTCAAAAATGCCAAAGGGGAGATTGTTAAGGTATGTGGCATCATTAACAAACTCCTACAAGGTGCACAAGAGTCCACTACAGCAAACGTGTGAAGACAGCAGCTGATGCAGAGCGTTCCAGAATAACCAAGCAGAGTGCACAAGACGTTGCTACAGCAACCTGTGTAGCAGAGAGTTGGAGCATCCTAAATAGCAGATTTCTGTGTGAAATACAAGCTGCCAAGAATTGAAGAGAAGAGCAACTGAAGCTTTCTAAATGCAATTCCCAGAGTCAATAGCATGCCGATTAACTTGGAGTAGCCAAAGAATGTACGAAGGGTTGCTGCCAGCATCGCAACAGGTTGGTAGAGTATCGTGAAGATAGAGAGCAAGATGATGCAGCTGCCCGTGTGAAGACAGCAGCTTGTGCAAATCCAGCCAGAGTGAACAAGCTCAGTGAACAAGCAGTTGCTACAGCTGGAGCTGTAGCAGCAGGATTGACGCAAAGAACAATCTGCCCAGATATGATCTTGGAGGAGCTTCTAAATATTCAGAGAGAATATCCCAGTGGAGATTCCCGTATTCAGGAGAAGATTTGATTGTTGAAAGATTTGTTTCTCCAAACAAATCTAATCTCCTACGAATTAGGAGATAAGGTCTTGTTGAGATCTTTAAGGAATCTTCCTATATTTGATATTGATGGAGCATGAAGTTTTGGAAGGTTTCCTAATGGACTTAGCAAATCCCAGCAGCAACAAACAACTCAGCAAGCCCTAGGAGAGCCTTTTGGAAGGTTTCATAAATTTGATATTGATGGAGCATGGAGTTCCTATTTAAAGGAGGCTAAGTAGAGCAGCAAAGTATCCATTTAACATAGAATCCAGACACAAAGATAGAGCAATATACCGAGAGATATATTCAGAGCTCTAGAGTGGAGATATTGGATCACCACTAAGGGTAGAGCTTGAGCGCAGAGCTGAGTGGTTAGAGCAGAGGTTGATCGAGACTTGTAGAGTCTGATTAGAGAAACCAATTCAGAGCAGCGACTGCTTGTTGGTTGATCAAGGCAGGCCGCAGAGGAATTGTCGAGTGGAGGAACTCAGACAATCTGCAGGAGGCTAGATCTCGCTAGTGACAGGAGGTCATTGAGTGAGGGGGAGCGTTCCATAGTGTGCAGCGCTCGAGGAAGAGTTTGATCGTCTCAGCAGAAGGTTTTGGAGCGACGCGGACAGAATGTGCACCGGCTGTGTGCTACAGCAGGTGCTATAGCAAGCGTACGGGGACTTTGATTTAATTAGAATAGGGTGAGTCTGTGAGATCAGAGGAGTAGCTATTCTGAATTAATTCGAGTGTGTAGTTGTGTGAGACACAATCAGAGCCTGTTCTGATTGTGGTCGAAGTCCTAGCTAAGGTTGAGTAGCATAGGTTGCGTGTTGACGAACCGTATTGTACGAGAGAACCTTGAGCTTAGTGGATAAAAGCACTGAGTTCAGTCCTTCCCAGAGGTAGGAACTTGGCCGAACTGGGTGAACAAACCATATTCCCTTGTTCTATCTTGTTGCATCAGATTTTGGTGTTCAAGATTGTGCTGTAGCAACTGCTTGTACACAAATCTGCATCTCAGAGACGCTGCGGAAAATTCAATTGGTATCAGAGCGGGAACGCAACATACAGAGTAGAGATCCTGAGCGTCTAAGTAAGGTACAATGAAAGAGAGACAATGCACAAGTCGGCCGCCCCTCCTGGAAGAAGGAAATTGTAGTTGTTGGAAGGCCAAGATGAAGGCTTTCCTAAAGGCGATGGATGAGAAGACTTGGTGAGCAATAGTTTCTGGGTGGTCACACCCACTGACCATCGATGACAAAGGAGTTGCACGGGAGAAAATCGAGGAGACATGGACAGCTTCCTCTTCAGCTGTAGCAACTAGTAACTCCAAACCCTTGAACGCGATATTTGCCGCTGTTGACGCAAATAATTTCAGGCTGATCTCCAACTGTGAAGTTGCCAAGCAAGCATGGGAGATCCTCGAGACTGCTCATGAAAGGAACAAGACTCATGCTGCAAACTGGAGAGACGAAGATATTGAAGAAGACTCTAAAGAAACGAGCAAGGTTGCTCTGATATGTGCAAGTAATATGTAGAATACCGTTTCAACAAAGTCAGAAATTGTTTATGGTGTTGAAGAGTCAGAAAGTAGTGATGATGAGGAAATCACTGAGAAGTATTGCACGAAGAGTGGCTGAAAGTCATCGAGATCAACAAAGGATTGGCTGACAAAGTAACAGCCCTGGAAGAAGAACGAGAGGAGCTGTTGAAGACGATCACTTCTCTTTCGAATTAGGCTGCCTAGCAAGAAGAGAAGTTTGCTGCAGAGAAGGAAGAGCTCAACCTCTACAGAAAGACCACAAAGAGTTTTGGAAGGTTCCTAATGAATTTTGTTGAGATCTTTAAGGAATCTTCCTATATTTGATATTGATGGAGCATGGAGTTTTGGAAGGTTTCCTAATGGACTTAGGAAATCCCAGCAGCAACAAACAACTCAGCAAGTTCTGGGAGAGCTTTTTGGAAGGCTTCCTAAATTTGATATTGATGGAGCATGGAGTTCTTATTTAAAGGAGGCTAAGCAGAGCAGCAAAGTATCCATCTAAGACAGAATCCAAGCACAAAGATAGAGCAATATACCGAGAGATATATTCAGAGTGCTAGAGCGGAAGATTGGATCACCACTAAGGGCAGAGCTTGAGAGCAGAGCTGAGTGGTTAGAGCAGAGGTTGATCGAGACTTGCAGATTCTGATCAGTGAAACCAATTCAGAGCAGCGATTGCTTGTTGGTTGATCAAGGCAGGCCACAGAGGAATTGTCGAGTGGAGGAACTCAAGCAATCTGCATGAGGCTAGGTCTCGCTAGTGACAGGAGGTCATTAAGTGAGGGGGAGCGCTCCAGAGTGTGCAGCGCTCGAGGAAGAGTTCGATAGGCTCAGCGGAAGGCTTTGGAGCGACGCAGACAGAACGTGCACCAGCTGTGTGCTATAGCAAGTTTACGGGGACTTTGATTTAATTAGAATAGGGTGAGTCTGTGAGAGCAGAGGAGTAGCTATTCTGAATTCATTCGAGTGTGTAGGTGTGTTGACGAACCCTGTTGTACTAGAGAACCTTGAGCTTAGTGGATAAAAGGACTGAGTTCAGTTCTTCACAGAGGTAGGCACTTGGCCGAACTGGGTGAACAAACCATTGTCCCTTGTTCTATCTTGCTGCATCAGATTTTGGTGTTCAAGAGTGTGCTGTAACAACTACTTGTACACAAATCTGCATCTCAGAGATGCTGCGGAAATTTCAGAATCAACACTTGTTCCACTGTCATCCTTAGTGATCTTCACATGCGTGGTAGCAGGCAAATTTTTTGATGACCTTCTTCGCATACTTGCTCTATGAAATAAAAATTACATCCGAACTATGCTTTACTTGAAGTCTAAAAAAGAATAACAGCTCCCCAACCATGCTCATTTTGAACTCACGCTTCATTTGTTCCACGAACTGATCTACTAATAGCTAGCTATTGGAACCAAACACAATATCATCGACATAAATCTGAGCAATAATAGAATCTTTGTTACCACGTTTGACGAATAAGGTCTTGTCTACTCTCCCTCGCACATAGCCATGGTTGAGTAAGAACACCGTGAGACACTGGTATCATGCTCTGGGCGCTTGTTTGAGACCATATATAGCCTTCTTGAACCAGTAGACATGGTCAGAGTGATGGGGGTCCTCAAAACCCTTTGGCTGTGTAACGTAGACTTCTTCATTCAACAATCATTCAGAAAACACTCTTCACGTCCACCTGGAACAACTTGAAATTTAGAGAGCAAGCAAGAGCAACAAGCAACCGACGGCTTCCAACCGAGCAACTGGGGCAAAAGTTTCTTCAAAATCAATGCCTTCCACTTGAGTGTATCCTGTTGCCACATATCTTGTTTTGTTCCTCATAATTGGTCCCTGCTCATCAGCTTTGTTCTTAAAGATCCACTTTGTACCAATGACATTGGCTCCGCTGGGTCTTGATACAAGATCCCACACATCATTTCGAGTGAATTCTCCGAGTTCTTCCTGCATGGCCACCACCCATTATTCGTCTTTGAATGCTTCCTTGATGTTCCTGGGCTTAATGTTGGAGAGAAAACATAATCGACTAATCAATTTCCGAAAGTTTATCGACTTTTTACGTGTCTGTATGTTGTCAGTGGGTTCACCAATCACATTCGTAAGGGGATGATTCTTCTCTATTCTCTTGGATGGTTGTAAGGCTGTTTCGTCGGATGGATTATGCTCATACTCAGCATCACTGTTACTTGCCTCCTGTGGAACATCCTCTTTAGTCGGAAAACTTGCTGTATTTTGCTTCTGCATGCTTTGTTCAAGGTGGCCTGTTTCATCATCTTTTTGATAAGGCAGTGGAACATCTTTGTCATCCTAAACCACCACATTAACTAATTCAACAATTGTTCCAGCCCTCCTGTTAAAGACTCGATAGGCACAACTATTCATTAAGTAGCCCAGAAACAGTCCTTCATCACTTCCCAATTCAGCACTTGCTACCAAACTCATGAAAATGTTTGACCGATGGTTTCCTTCCTTTCCATAATTCATAGCAAATCTTACTTGTTCGAGTGTGTATGGTTACTCCATTGATGATGTGGCAAGCCGTACTCATTGCCTTTGCCCAAAACTTCAGGGGAATCTGCTTTGCATGAAGCATTACTTTGCACATCTCTTGCAGCATTCAATTCTTCCTCTCTACCACTCCGTTTTGCTGGGGTGTGATTGGTGACGAATATGGATGTTAAATTCCATGTGTGTCGCTATACTCTTCCAATCTCTTGTTCTGGAATTCACATCCATGATCACTTTGGATAGCAATCAGTCTCTCGTGATGATCTTTTATTTCTCACTGAAGTCAAGTAGATAGATGGATAATGGAGTGAGCTACGTCTGACTCGTCTATGAGAAAAGCTGTCCAAAAAATGGAATAGTCATCTACACAAACAAGGACATTTTTTTTTACCTCCCAAGCTTTCAACCTGCATTGGACCCATTAGATCCATAGGCAATAATACCAATGGTCTCTGTGTGTAAATCTCCTTAATCTTTCGATGAGCTACTCATATTTGTTTGCCAACTTGGTAGTCTCCGCATATCATCTTTGGTTCACCGTGAATCTTTCGGATCCCTCTTACAAATTCTTTCTGAAGACAATTTGTGCAGGGTATCCAAATAAACATGCCCCAGCCTCCTATGCCAAATGATAGCTTCACCAGTTTTCCCAAGTAAACATGATGCTCTTGTATTTGTTCCACTGGGTTTGTGCAAGTAACAATTGTTGGTATACCTCCTTCCTTCCATGAGGCGGACAACATTCTCATCAAGCACCAAACATGCATCATAGGTGAATTGAACGCGATTAGCGTGCAAACCTTCAACAAGTAAGACATTCTCCAGATTAGGCATTCTTGACACATTTAATGTTCCATGGCCCACTTCTCTTCCTTTTCCACCATCGCCAAAGGTCACTTAGTTTCCTTGGTAAGCTCTAACGTTCTTCATACTACGTTGGTCACTAGTCATATAAGCTGAGCAACCACTATAAAATACCACTGATCCCTTGTTAACGAATCTGTCGAGCTGTATGCAACAAGGCATATGTCAACTGGTCTCTTTACTCTACATTCATAATGCACTTGAGCATAGCAATTCTTCTGCTTGATTCTGATTTGTTTCAGTAGTGATAGATATCGCGTCTTAATGTGCCCTCTTTGATAGCAAAAATAGTAGATATGATTTTCACCTTTTCTCATCATTAGTTGCTTCCCTTTATGAACCAGTTCGACTCTGTCTCTTGGTATGTATACCTGTTTCTAGTGATTCAGCTGGCTTGACTGCTATAACAAATGAGGTCTTTTAGCACTACTTGTACCACAATAGCCTATTCTCTGCTTCCTCCAAATCTCTTACTTAAATTGCTTAACAGTGACTTTCAACTTGTTCAACTCGTCAATTATTTTCATCTCCTTGTCCTTTTCTGCTTGAATTTTGAGCGAAGACACCATATCAAGCAATTCTGCCCTTTCAGTTACTAGCACATCAACTGTGTTTTGAGATTCTTCCTTAGACATCTTGAATTCTACTTTCTCAATGAGCAGAATGTCTATTGTATCTTTCAACTGATTCTTCTCAGCCAATAGTTGTGTCATATTTTGATCCGGACTTTTGTTGATCTCTACTACTTCTTTCCATTTGTCCAACATCAACTAATACTTCTGAATAATATTTTCTTAGAAAATGTCATCATTGTCACTGCATGTATCATATTCAGCAAATACACTTACAAAGTTACTAGAACAACCCACTATTTTGGGCTCAGGGATACTACTAGTAAGAGAAACAAAGTTACTAGTTTTTTCTTCTTCTTGACTTTGATCTGAGTCACTCTCACTCCAGTTGACTGCAAACGCCTTCTTCTTCTTTCTCAGAGTATTGGCACAATGTGCCGTGAGTGTGTCCAAATCCACCGCATTGGTGACACTGAATTATTTTATCCTTTTCTTCAGTTTCCAACTTGTTCCACCGGTGGCTGTTTTTTGCAGGTTTGACTAGATAACTGGATCGGTTCAACTGATCTTTTTTCCTATTCCTTCTGGTCAGCTTACTGGTTAGACTATCAAAAAACTTTGTCAGCATGACAAGTTGTTTAGCAATGTTGTTGATATGTTCTGTTTGGTCATCTGCCTCAACTTTTAATACAATAGTTTTTCCAACAACCTCTTTGTTAACTTTTGTCATACTTAATTTGCTGGTAACCAGTGTTCCCATCAGTTCATCCAACTTCATGCTCTTAATGTCATGCACCTCCTTAATGACTGTTACTCTCATAGGAAACTTCAGGGTGAGGGACCTCATTACTTTTCGAACCAATTTTTCTTCAGGAATCGGCTCTCCAAGTGAGAAGGCTTCATTGTTAATAACTTGATTGTATGTATAATAATTGTTGAGTCAAACAGAAGAACGCGTTTGATTTGGTTACAATTTGATTCTCTTTTGGATTATTGTTAGGAGTTGATCATGTATATTGGGTAGGGTTCTGATTTTTGTTGATTCAAATATTTTTTTCTCGATATTAAAGGGAATGAATCGTGGTTTTTGGGGATGTGATTGCAGCGACCATCTTAGCGTAGCAATTGAATTCAAATGATATTAATATTCTACATTCAAAATTAAACGTCTGTTCAACTTGGGTTGTTCCAGATCGCTTGTTTAAACTGTTTCACAAAGCTTTAACAGATTGCGTTTTGGTGATTGTTAGTTGCAATGAAAATAGTATGAAGAACAGTAAATAACACAGGATATGTTTACCTTGTTCAGCTCACCGAGCCTACTCAGGAGGTTACTCGGAACCTCAAGTGGGAATCACTTCACAAGTATTCCATCAAGTAGCTTATCTTCAATAGTTACCACTATGTAGTTGAGCTAACTCCCTCAGACGGAGATCCTCCTCTTCCCACCTCGATCTGTCTTCCATAGATCGGTAATTCTCTTCCCGAGAATGTCAGACCTGAAACACAGTCTGTTCAACTTTGTCGATTTTCCGACTATCTCAGATGATAATCGCCAATTTGTAGCTTTTCTGCCTCCGTTCAAAATTTCAGTTGTCATGATCATATCTGCAATATTCCGATTACACATATATAGATTAGATACGCTTTTTCATGTATGAAATTGTTATGTGCAAGATGATGAGAACTTGTCCAACTTGTTGTCCAGACTTCTTCCTTGAACAAGTTACGCAGCGGAATAAAACGACAGAAATAAAAGCTACTGCTAAAGGACACAAGAGTGATAACCCAGTTCGGCTATAACTAGCCTACGTCTGGGGGGGTTATCCCAAGTCCGTGGGAACCAATTCACTATATCACGATCGAGTTCAAGGACGTTACAGAACACCAGACTCCCTCTCTATTCTAACCTCTACTCATCTACTAGTAATTGGCATTCAGGCTTTCCCTGAATGTGAGACCTCCCATCTCTACCCACTGTGTACTCAGGCTCCCCCTGAACGTTATTGATCGCTCAGGCTTAGATGCTTTTCAGATTTGTCTTCGATGCTTGTGTAATATCTCAAGATAAGCTCACTGTTTTTCTCCTCAAAAGCATCCTTCAATCACTCAGCAAAACAGCTCTATGTATATCAGATATTTCTCTCCAGTCGAATGAATACTTACGGCTGCATCAGTTCCTCATATTTAACCTGAGAGACGCATCATTATCTCAGGTTGTTACGATCTCAGAGTTTGTTGAGGACGATCTTTTGTTGTTGTTGTTGTTTTGATCTTGTTGCGATCCGGTTGTTTGTTGCGATCCTGGTGATAAGGGTATCTTCAAGACTTTGTTCAATGTTATCCTTAACCGTTATCATTATCTTTAAACCCTTATCTTCATCGCGGATTTCGCGCACCAGTATTGAGCGGATCGTCACAGTAGGTTGTTCAGCTTCGGCGCCTGGACAACTTCTTGTACAGTTTTGTGCAAGCATGTCATATGAATCCACAATCTCCCCATTGGCATTTGCATCAAAACTCCATACTTTCTCCGTCTTGGACACACCATTATTAATACAACAACACAGCATCATAGTCAAAACACATAATTTCATTCGTGCAAGTTGTCCATACCTTTCTCTCCCCTTTTTGGTGTAACTGCCACAGGCCTTAAACGTCTGGAGGAGCATGCGCTGGGTACTTCATGTGTGCCTGCTGCATTGTGAGAAGGTGGTAATATGTGCCCGTTGGAAATCTCTTGTGACTGGGTTTTTCGAGACCAAGCTTCACTCACCATGCTCATTTGGAATTTGCTCTTTATCTGTCCCATAAATTGTTCCACCAACTTCTGTGAGGTTGATTATGTCGCGATATTTGATTCTAGGATTGCCTCGTGGTCGGCTGTCTTCTGCTGGATCTCCGATGATGTTGGTGATTGGATGATTCACCTGATTTCTACTTGTTAATAGGGAATTTGGCACTAGGCTGCCTTCTTTTGTGTGTTGTTCCTCTTCGGTCATTTCTTCCACTGTACTGGATCATTTGTTCGAATAGTTTTTTTGTATATTCTAAGTTTCTTTCTCTGCTGGTTCCTTAGACTTCTTCTCAATGTGTGTGGTCATACTGTGGGCAACGAGACAGGTGTCTCTCTTCTCCTTTGCTCTCCAGACCCACTTGTTGTCCCTTCGAGTGCCTGAATCCATTCTTCTGATGTGATAATTTCTTCTGATATGTCCAGTGAGGTGACAGTAATAACACCTTCGTTTCTCCTTCCATATCGCCGATTTTTTTGCGCGTCTGAGAGTATCTAGAGTGATCTTATCAGCCTCTCGAACAAATACCAGTCTGTTGGCTGTTTTGGATCTGGTGAATCCAATGCCTCTTGTGTCATGACTCGGTCTCTGCATAGATAGGATTGAATCTAACTTTCTGGTTCCTGAGTTGAGCATCCTTTGAAACTTCTTGAATGAGCTCAACTCTTTTGTGACGTCAGACAGTTTTTATTCCAGTCGGTTGATGATTCTGTGATCTTCCGTCCTTTCTCTGTCCAAGATGTTGTTCTGACGTTGTAGCTTGACATTCTCGTCTTTCAAATTGCTGAGTGTTTTGTTGAGCTTTGTGTTGATGCTGACAACTTCCATCCATTTTGAGTGCGACAGAGAGAACTTCTCGATGATGCATTCATTAGTTGGTTCTTCATCTTCACTATCTGAGCATGTTATTGACACAACAGAAGTTAGTGCAACTATCTTTTTCGGGCTTACCTTCGATCCTTCTTCATCGAACTCTTCGTCACTCATGGCACATATAGGGACTTGTTATTCCTTTTTCGAGTATTTGCACACTCTGCCTGAATGTGACCGTATCCCTTGCATTCTCTGCATTGAATCCCCTTGGGATTACTTTGTTCCTTTGAGTCGAGCTGTCTGCCTCTAGTCTGGGAATTTCCTCTGGATCTGTACTGGCCGTTATGCTGAGCAGACTGTCCCACCATTTTCTTGTTCAACTTGTTCATGAACTTTTCAAACTTCTTACTCAAGAGATCCATTGCTTCTGAGATTTCTTCTCCATTATCATAATCTAATGCCTCAGCTTTGAATCCAATAGTCTTGTCTTTGAATGCAGATCGATTGCTATCTATCCTCATTTCATAGGTGGTGAGTGATCCTAGGAGGTCATCGAGTCGCATGCTTTTCACATCTTGAGCTTCCTTGATCGCGGTCACTGTCATTTCAAATCTGGCAGGTAGTGATCGTAATGCCTTTCGAACCAGCTTCTCTTCAGGCATGGGTTCTCCTAGGTTGAAAGCTTGATTGGACAGGTCTCCCAACTTTGCGAAGAATTCTCTTATGGTCTCGGCTTCGTCCATCTTCAGGCATGGGTTCTCAAACTGTGTATTGATCATTTGCATACGTGACAGCTTTACTTTGTCGGTTCCTTCATGATGAGTAGCCAGAATGTCCCACGCTTCTTTGACAACTTCACATTTTGAAATGACCTTGAAAATCTTCTCATCAACTCCTGAGAATATGGCGTTTAAGGCTTTGGCATTGCTGGTCCGGGCCTATTCTTCATCCTTTGTCCATTTTTCTTCAGGTTTTTCGATTTCGTTCCCGTCTTTGTCACTTTTTGTTGGGATACTCCAGGGCTTCAGAATGGCTCTCCATGCACGGTCATCAACAGTTTGGATGTATGCCTTCATTCTAGCTTTCCAATAACCGTAATTATCTTCATCCAACAAGGGGGGGCGCTATGCTTTGTCCTTCTTTCATACTCATTTTCCTGCAGCCTTTTTCCCAAGATCTTACTCTGTATGTTGAGCACGCTGCTCTGATACCAATTGAAAATGCTGAAGGCTGGATGGCAGGAACTTGTCCAACGTGATGTTGGGACTTCTATCTTGAACAAGTTACGCAGCGGAATAAAACGATAGAAATAAAAGCTACTGCTAAAGGACACAAGAGTGATAACCCAGTTCGACTGTAACTAGCCTATGTCTGGGGGCCTTATCCCAAGCCCGTGGGAACCAATTCACTATATTACGATCGAGTACAATGACGTTACAGAACAGTAGACTCACTCTCTATTCTAACCTCTACTCATCTACTAGTAATTGGCATTCAGGCTCCCCCTGAATGTGAGACCTCCCATCTCTATCCACTGTGCACTCAGGCTCCCCCTGAATGTTATTGATCGCTCAAGCTTGGATGCTTTCCAGATTTGTCTTCGATGCTTGTGTAATATCTCAAGATAAGCTCACCGTTTTTCTCCTCAAAAGCATCCTTCAATCACTCAGCAAAATAGCTCTATGTATATCATATATTTCTCTCCAGTCGAATGAATACTTGCGGCTGCATCAGTTCCTCATATTTAACCTGAGAGACGCATCATTATCTCAGGTTGTTACGATCTTAGAGTTTGTTGAGGACGATCTTTTGTTGTTGTTGTTGTTTTGATCTTGTTGCGATCCGGTTGTTTGTTGTGATCCTGGTGATAAGGGTATCTTCAAGACTTTGTTCAATGTTATCCTTAACCGTTATCATTATCTTTAAACCCTTATCTTCATCGCGGATTTCGCGCACCAGTATTGAGCGGATCGTCACAGTAGGTTGTTCAGCTTCGGCGCCTGGACAACTTCTTGTACAGTTTTGTGCAAGCATGTCATATGCATCCACAATGTATTTGGAAAGAATATAATATCCGATCATGCTTTCCAGAGCGGATCCAATCTTTGGAGAGCAGAATCTTATCTTTGGAGCGCAGAATCTGAAAGAGTATATCCTCGGTATATCTCCAGAATATTTCCTTGCTGCCACACACTATTCGCAGATCTCGACTGAATATATTACAACGCCTGTCTGAACAGATACTGTCTCACCTTCTGTCAAAAAGTATGTCGCAAGTCTTTGCCTTGTTTGTCAAAAAGTATGTCATTCAAGAGTCCATGAACTACTTGGATCTAACATAATAATAATGACAAGTTTAATGGTACTTATCAAGTGGTTCGAATGCATTTCTAAGCTTAATAACCATTTCACTAATAAGCTTTGCTGGTGCTTCTGAACTTGACACGAAGGATACTGCTATCTTTGCTCTCTGTTTGATGGATCTTTCTCGGAGGTCATTGTTGTAGACAAAGAGCACTCGTCTTGATTAATCGTTTTGTTTTTATGTTTAGCAGCAATCACATGTTTACCCTTCCAATACCTAGGTAACATTTTATTGATAACAATGCCCAAGCTATTCTACCCCCGCAAGTTGATGTTATGGAGCTGGACTTCCACAAAAATATAGGTTGTATTATACTTGATGCGTACATAGATTTTGGGAGAATCCATGCATCTTTGGTCACACCATTACATATGTAGGTCAATTGTAACCATGATGGTCAAATGTGTCGATGATGATGCCAATGGGTTTGAGGATGCAACATTAATGATAAAGTCCCTTTCCAAAGGGATGGAATGACACGACTGTAAGTAAGAGATAGTATGACTAATAGTTTATTATAATAAGAGTGATTAAGGTATTGAGAATCAACCACGGTGGTCGATCGAAGACGCATGAAGAATCAATCACAAAATTGAAAGATGATCGTAAATTGCTCGGAAGCTGTTAAGGCATTGTGCATTTTGGGTGCAAGATAGTTTGGGTGCAAATTGCCCATCCCACTCGCTCAGTGACCGAACCACAATGAATTGCACGGTGTCACAAGAAAGAAGAAGAAGATTTGAACGAAAGAGTTCACGACATTAATCACTTTATGGGATGACCGATATGAGAGGATCAGTGGCGAAGCCAGGATTTCCTTGGACCGGGGGCAAATTTTTTTATCAAGTCGGAAATTTGTTGCCGGGGGCATAAATTTAAAATTACAGGGGGCAATTTGTTATAAACCTAAAAAAATTCAAGCTAATCATACGTAATATAACGTAAATTTACAAAATGACCGGGGGCGGCCGCCCCCCCTCCTCACCATGTGGCTTCGCCACTGGAGAGGATCATCGTGAGAGACGCATCTGATGGTGACGAATATATTGCGGAGTATTATACTTGATATAATTCTGTCACTTATAGATACATTCAATCTCACGCCGATGAGCCTATACCCTACCGTTCTAATGCATCCGAGCGCTCCTATGTAAGCACTTGTACATACTCATACTAACATGTCTTAATTTACACACGTTTACCAAATGGTTTATGTGTTCTTACCTTTTTTAGGTTCGTTCTTTAGTGCGTTCAGCTCGGACGACAGCACACATATAATTGTATGATACGACTTACTCGCCAAAAAAGCTAGCCCACGATTTATTTCATGCCTCATTAAGTGAACTAGGAGAGGAAAGTGTCTTGACCATTCATCCGTCACTTATTCAATTTTCTACCGGTTAGTGCATGGCCTAAACAAAATTTATGCTTTATGCTTATAATTTATAATTAATCTATTCGTCCTAACGCAGAACCTGCCGATGAATACATGGAAGACAATACACATAAAGATGATTGTCTAAATCAGCCTTCCCTGATTACTCAAATTCACACTCAAGCTAGAGCCGCGCCGAGGAAGAGCACGCGTTCCAAGAAAAGACCTGATAGACTTCATTATGATAGTTTTTTGTATATGTGCTCCTTTGTTGAAGACAACCGAATTCGATTATGACTATTTCAAATCTACTATTTTCAGTTTCCGTAATATGTGTTGAGCATCTATTTCAAATTTGAAAACTTTACCCATCCATTTTTTTACAAATACATTCGGTGCGTATTTTTTTAGTAAAAATCGTGCTTAGGAAAGACAGCTTTCGGTTTACCAAACTTTTCGTCCAATCTGAAAGTCACTGACTTCAAATAAAATGAAAGCTGAAAATCGTTTTTCACATGATCACCTTTCAATTCCATCAGCGCCATGTATGTTTTCACATCAGCAATGACCGAACACGGATCCAAATTTTTTTTTGGAAAATCACCATTCCAAAAATACCGTGTGGTATTTTGTAAGCAAAAAGTGGGCCATGTGTGGCACTCCTAAAATTTTTTCTGATTTCTCCGTCTTGAAGCTTCCATCGCCTCTCTCTCTCTCGACGCAGCAGCACAACTCGTCGGCCTCTCATCTCATCCGGTAAGCCCCCACTTCGTCGCTTTTTATATTTGAATGATTCATTTTTCGATTTTGTTGAGATTCATTTTCCATCTGTATCGACTGACTGTTAAGTTTCGTTTTTTCGCCGAAAGCTTTGATTTCTAATACTCGATGGCGGCAAAGAGGAGCGTTGGGGATCTCAAGGAGGCTGATCTGAAAGGAAAGAGGGTTTTCGTCAGAGTCGATCTCAACGTGCCTCTCGATGATAACTTGAAGATCACTGACGACACCAGGATTCGTGCTGCTATTCCCACTATCAAGTACTTGATCGATCATGGTGCCAGGGTCATCCTCTCCAGTCACTTGGTATGACCACTAATCTATTGTAGATCTAAGCCAGTCTACTTTGATGTCTCAATATCTGTGTTGTGATATTGGAGACATCTTATTTGTATTATTTTCTGTCACAGTGATAGACTCTCTGTTTGCTTTCAATTTGCTGGTTATACATTAATCAGTATATAATTTGATTGGAAAATAATCTCCTGGTTTACTTTTTAGGGTCGCCCAAAAGGTATCACTCCCAAATACAGCTTGAAGCCCCTTGTGCCAAGATTGTCAGAGCTCCTTGGACTAGAGGTCTGCCCTATCAACTGACTTTTAATCTTTGGCGGAGTTAATTATATTATTCAGTTCTCCATCTACCTACACAATATTTGCCTGTTTTATTAAATTGGTCTTCATTTTTGAGTAGGTTATTGCAGCAGATGACTGTGTTGGTGAGGAAGTTCAGAAATTGGTTGATGGGTTACCTGAAGGTGGTGTGCTTCTTCTGGAAAATGTCCGATTTTACAAGGAGGAAGAGAAGAATGACCCCGATTTTGCCAAGAAGTTAGCAGCTCTTGCAGATCTATATGTTAATGATGCATTTGGAACCGCCCATAGAGCTCATGCATCAACTGAGGGTGTAGCTAAACACTTGAAGCCTGCAGTTGCTGGTTTTCTTATGCAGAAAGTAAGACCAAAAGTCTCAGTCATCTCTGCTAGTCTCTGATCTATCTAAATAACACCATTCTTGGTGATCTGTCTTAAATAAAACTTTAAAATAATTGTTTGCATTGTTACCAAGTCCGTAAACTTTAATTTTTATTTTGAGCTCTATTAGTGTACGGTTAAGTGCTCTGGTATAACTTGCCTATGAATTAATCTTGTTAGCTTGAAATCCAACATAAGTATTAAAATGTACATGCTGCTTCATTCTTTATTCAAGTAAAAGAGCGAAAGTGACCTCTTATTTATATTCGGAATGAGAAGCTCTATAATTTGAAAGCATTACCTCACTCTGGTTGAAGTAAAGGATGTCTCACTCGGTGTTAGTATTTGTATTCTATCCAATAACTTGGATTTAGAAACTGCGTACTGCAATGAAGTCTTTGAGATTAATTTTGGATTCTGAATTGTCATAAAGAACTGTTCTTACATAACATTGTTTATTATGATCGTTCTCCTGCGTTGTGATGGGAAGTTTAGATTTGTATCCATTCATATATTAGTGGATGTTAACTTTCGTTCTATATGTAAGACATCTTGGCTTTTGTTGTATTTTTAGGAACTCGACTATTTGGTTGGAGCTGTGACAAACCCTAAGAAGCCATTTGCTGCAATTGTTGGTGGCTCTAAAGTTTCCAGCAAGATTGGAGTCATAGAATCATTGTTGTCGAAGGTTGACATTCTTTTGTTGGGTGGTGGAATGATCTTCACATTTTACAAAGCTCAGGGAATTTCGGTTGGGTCATCTCTTGTAGAGGAAGACAAGCTTGACCTTGCTACCTCACTACTCGAAAAGGCCAAGGCTAAAGGCGTCAGCTTATTGCTCCCAACTGATGTTGTTATTGCCGACAAGTTCGCTCCTGATGCTAACAGCAAGGTTTGAGTCTTGTATATGAATTCTCACTTTTTCATGCTTGGTTTCTGTTAATATCTAATTGTGAACTTGTGGAAAGCATGAATAGGTATGTCAAATGTCTCATGATCATAGATGAATTTGTGGCTGTGTAATTTATAAGTTTTCTCCTGGTCTTTTCTTTTCTAGATTGTCCCTGCATCTGCTATTCCTGATGGTTGGATGGGACTGGATATAGGTCCTGATTCCATCAAGACCTTCAATGAAGCTTTGGATACCACCAAAACTGTTATCTGGAATGGTCCTATGGGTGTGTTTGAGTTTGACAAATTCGCTGCTGGAACTGAGGTACAGCAAATGATTAATTCAGCAAAAATGCAATCAGCTTATACAGCGCTATGAGGCCAAACCATCTGTGCTTCTTTGTTTTTCTTTCTTTTTTCTGTCTACTGCTGGAAGTGTTTTCTTATGAATAGAGAACCATGGCCTTAAAAAGATGTGCTTTTATTCAGTAACCAATGAAACTGTTGCCGTGTACTGTGTTTGAGAACTGATTTATCTGTATCTTTTTAGGCTATTGCATGGAAGTTAGCAGAGCTCAGTGACAAAGGAGTTACAACCATCATTGGAGGGGGTGATTCAGTTGCTGCAGTAGAGAAAGTAGGTCTAGCAGAGAAGATGAGCCACATTTCCACTGGTGGTGGTGCTAGCTTGGAGTTGCTGGAGGGAAAACCACTACCTGGTGTTCTGGCCCTTGACAATGCTCTGTGAATGAGTTTTTGAATTAAGCTGTTTATTCCGAGCAAGATTCAGGGTAATTATGATGAGATCAACTTTGTTGAGATTGCAATAAAATGTTTCGGCTAATGTGATCTGGATGAATTGAATGGGACCTGGTTGTTCGGCTATTTTTGTTGAATAATATAGTTTTTTCTTAAACTTGTTATGTTCTCTTTTTGCAGACTACAACTCAGCTGTGCAATTTCATTCTGAAGCGGAAGACAATGATTTTAGCAGTTTCAGGAGATTACTTACTGTTTGAACTTGTGTTAGTTTCAGCATTGATTGTGGCCTAATGTGGGATTCTCTCTTGCAATAGTTTTATGTTTGTCTTGAATGTCTTTTGGGCGACTCTGGACTTTTTAGCCAAGAATAAAATTCTCAGAGATCAATTTTATTAACATTCAAGTTTTCTAATTCCTCAATCCCCTAAATATGTATTGAAAGTGCACTACATCTTACTACATATGTTACAAAGTGCACTACATCTTACTACATATGTTAGAAAGTGCACCATATGTCAACTCACTATTTTAGAATATGTTTTCTGAAAATGAGTTTCAAAATTGAAATGTGGAGATAGAGAGAAATTATTAAGATTTTCAATTCGGGAAGTTTGGACACGTGAAAGAGGTTGTTCGCTTGTGTTTTCAAGAATGTGTAAAGTTTCAAACTCATAAGGTCGGAGTTATATTTCTCGATGAGCTTTCATCCACAACTGACAGATGGAGAGGGTTAATGCACTCTTGAAGGTATTGGTGAGACACTTCGTGAGTGCCAACCAGTGGAATTGAGCTAAATTCAATTTTTCTATAACATGCAGAGGAGTGAGTCTACAAACAAGAATCAATTTGAATTAGCTATTAGGCAACAACCACTCAAACATCAATATTTTGTGTTCAAGTATACTAGGAGTTCATCTACAATCAAAGAGGCAAAATCATGAACAAGCTGACATAGCTCATTCCTACTTGGACAAAGAGGTGAAAGAAACTTCATAAGAGTCTTATGAGGTTGTAGGAGGGATCCTACCCGCTAACACAAAAGGTCGGAAAGACATTTTATGAGGTTGAGTAACCGCTAACTTTGAATATGATTCACCATGTCTTCCACAGTTAATATAGACTTGGATACTTATTAAGAAAGGAATCAGTATGGATTAAAGGGCTACATAGACTTAAAGAGAAAAGGGACCACAGTTGGATATTTAAAAAAATTGAGACTTAGAGAGAGGATGTAAATAAATGTTGGGAAAGTTTTTCCAGATTTGAACCTTTTTTGGAAACCTACCATGAATGAATTTCAATTTAAAGGAGTGTTTAATCTACTGGAGACAGGGGAAGAAAACTAGGGTAGATATTGTTGAGGAATTATCACCGTCAAAGCAAAGTTTTTGTTTGTGGTCTATTCCCAAATAAATTACCATCGTTAGACAGAGTGAGATCAAGCAAAGAGATGGATGCAATATGTTGCTGGTTGATGAACCGTATTAATAAGATGCATCAAGTTGTTTATTCTCATTGTTTAGTTGCATTTTACGTGTGATAGATTACTTCTTTGTAGTGTTTCGCATCGCAGGTGTATCGAGACCGCTTTTGAGCTTTATCGCTTATTTGGAGCATTCTAGGCCTCATTCAATCACTCGGGAATGCAAGGGAGCAAATACTTGATAACGAGAAGAAGTTTCGGGTAAATTCAATTTGATCGAGGGCAAAATCGAGTGAGAATATCAACAATGCTGAAGTGATTCGCCCAAGCAGTGCGCGAATCAAAGTTGATTCACCCAGCTCAAAACCTACTGACACTTTGATTCGCCCAAGTGATTCGTCCAACCAAAAGTGATTCGCCCAGCCATTTGATTTGCCCAAGCAGTGCACGAATCACTTTGGTGCAGCACGAATCAAATTGACCATCTTATTCGACCAACCCTGGTCGAATCAATTGATGCGCCTACATGAATCAAGATTGATTCGGTCAAAGACAGTCAGCCCGGCCCAAAATCAAATGTATAAATAAAAAGAACATCTAGAGAAACCCTAACTAGCCGCCCCTGCCAGAAGAAACCAAAGGCCAGAGATCATTAGAGATTGAAGACGAGAAGTCAGCAGCTTTGCGGAACATTTTTAGTATTTTTTTGAACTTTGTTTTTCATTATTATTAGATGGATTGTAGTAGCTAAATCCTAATTCAGTTTGGAGATTTGTATTGTAACGTACGGTTTGAGATACTTATGTTTCATAATTCGATTTAGTGAATTACTGTTCTTCGTATGAATTGCATGCTTTGATTATCAAGTTAACCTAGCCTAGTGGTGAAACTGAATTGATATCTATTGCGTGATACTAGGATTGACTGCCTTATTAGCGAAGCCTAGCGGTAGAACCTAATTGGTACTGTTAGTCGAGTAATTGTTAACCTATTCGATAACTTAGCGGTTAAGAGTAGATAGAACATTGAAGTCGATATTACCTTAGCATGATTGTTAGACTAAAACAGTAGTTTTACTAGTGTTATGGATGCTAAGAGAGAATACAAGCTAAAATGGTCATTTGTCGATAATATTTCACCACAAGGTAGAACGACCTCTAGCGTTTCCGAAGCTCACTGCACATCATGGACGATCCGGCGAACATGAGCTACACATTTTTGCGAAGCTAACTTGATGCTCTACAACTCCCTGGTTTATATCAAAACCAGATTCTGAAGCATAAAATGTTGAAACAAGAATCGAAGATAAAGCTACTAAGCAGAATGAACGAACAGCAACATTAGTTATCGCTCACAATGAAGGCATTTTGTTCGGCGCGCAAGTAAGTTAATAACTACGTAGCACGCGGGTGCAACATCAATGTTGCACGCAGCTGAAGTTAGCATGCACCGGTAGATGAAGTCAGCAGATGCAGATTTCCATAATTCGAGAACTTGAAGATCAAGAATTAAACAAAATTTCTTGAAGATAATCTTCCCAAATTTTCGAAGATTTAAAGAAACAAGGATTACAGATAATCTTGGATTGGAAGTTCTAACCGCATCAGAACTTGTTGAATTTGGCAGGCCCCTACGTTATATAAAGAGATCTAGCAGCAACCCAAAAAGAAACTAATCAAGCTATCGAGCAACGAAGCATGAAGAGCATAGAAGATGGCCAGAAAGTCTTGGCACACCATCTCGGCGATTTCTACTGCTACTTCTTGCTTTCTTTCCTTTTATTATGTCTTTAGTTCAGACCATGTCTAGATAATTTTCCTTTTTAGTTCGGGACATAATCTTGTAACTAATTGTTTTGAGCTGAATTGCATCATTAATCGGAAGAACAACTTCTTTGTTTGCTTGCATTTCACAACCTTCACTCACAAACCCCCATTTGCTGATGAGAAACTTTTCTTCATGTTTCATGATGAGTTTTAAAAATCAGGCACTTCTTTATTCAATATTCCACAAAAACTACACACATTTTCAACTAAACTGCTCCATTCATCGTCTATAACTATGTGCAATGGGGTTGTTGAATTGAGAATTAAGTAGTTGAATAGGTTTAATGAGGTAGTTGAATAGGGTGTTGAATATGAGTTGGATTATTTGGTATTGAATTGAGGCTATTTATAATGGGGTAGTTGAATAGGTTTAATGAGGTAATTGAATATGGTGTTGAATATGATTTGGATTATTCGGTGTTGAATTAATTAAACATGTTGAATGAAGATGTGGTGGGGACCATGTGTGACATATCAATATACGTCGATTGTTTATTGGTTACTGATTTTTTTAGATTTTAAGTTTTATACCAAAATTCATATTTTTTTATGCTCTATAAATACATACTCGCTTCATTTGATTTGGACACCGAAAAAAAAAACCTCTTTCTTCTCCATTTTAAATCCTTCTTTTTAGCCAAATGGATCCCAACAATAATTCCTTTGTCTACCCAAATCTCCACAATTATCAGTTTCAAAATCAACAATCCAGCCAACAAAATACTCAAAACACTCCAAACTACGGGTTTGCACCAAATTTCATCATGCCTTCATCTGCTCCAAATTATAGTCCATATTATGGATCAATGATGTCATATTCATCTCAAGCACCACCTTCTTATTCATCTACTCCAATAGGAAATGTACCAGTTCCAAATGTTGAAGCAACTGAATTTCCCAAATTTTCTACACAAATGGTGCTTGGTGGTATGAGCAGTGCTTATGAAGCCACTCCAATTGCAGGAGATTCAACTCATTCTCGTCGGAAAAGCCCTAAATGGACCACCGATCAAAATTTGGTGCTACTTAGTGGGTGGATTAAATATGAAACCGACAGTGTTGTTGGCAGAAACCAAAAAAGTGAGTCATATTGGGGTAAAATTGTCGAATTTTGTGACAAGCATTGCTCGTTTGATCCTCCACGTGATGGAGTTTCGTGCAGAAATCATTACAACTACATAAACAAAATACTAGGCAAATGGATTGGTGCTTATGATAACGCTAAGCATATGCAACAAAGTGGCTTGTCAGAGACTGATGTATTAGCCAAAGCAAATGAACTATATTCAAGTGGTAAGAGTGGACATTTCAATTTAATGTCAGAATGGCTCGCTGTCCGTGATCAGCCACGTTATGGTAGTCAGGTAGGAGGAAATACTGCTTCTAAAAACAGCGGGTCTAAGAGAGCCCATGACAGTGATGTAGGTGACTCCAACTCTGTAGGCTCTTCTGCTCGTCCAATGGGGAGGGATGCAACAAAAAAAAAAACGTAAAAAGAAAGGCAAGGGCGCAGCCTTGGAAGTGGTCAATGAATAGTGGAATGAATTTAAACAATTTAAGGAGCAAGAGTTGGAACGATTGGAAAATAGTCATAAGGCAAGAGGAGGCAAACCAATTGATGAAAGAACGAACTGAAGCGAAGAAGATGAAGATGTTTATGAAGCTAAGTTCAAAGGAACATCTCGAGGACCGGAGCAAAGAGCTGTTGGAGAAGTTGAGCAACGATCTATTTGGAAAGTAATGTTGTGTTGTCACTGTCTTCTTTAAGTTTGTGTTGTCGATGTCTTCTTTCTTGTTGTGTGGTCACTGTCTTCTTTAAGTTTATGTTGTCGATGTCTTCTTTAAGTTTGTGTTGTCGATGTCTTCTTTAAGTTTGTGTTTTCATTGTCTGCAATCCTTGACTTTCGATTTCTAATGAGAGAATCCAATGCTTTTTATTAATGCTGTGTTGTCACTGTCTTCTTTAAGTCGGTGTTGTCGATGTCTACTTTAATAATGAGAGGTTGTCAATAATCCGTGACCCTTTTTATTTTGATTTCTAATGAGAGAATCCAATGCTTTTGATTACCCTTTTTATAAATGGGTACTCGTTCTCCGATTGATGTACCAGTGCCATAAATCTCATCTTACAAAAAATAACAATGGATCCATCTGAATTTCCTTTTGATATCGAAGCTTACAAAAGAAAGTCTGAAATCGAAGAGAGGTATATCCTCAACCGGTTTAGGGAGCGTCGAAACAAAATAGAGGAAGAATATGCGCGCCAAGGCAAGAGAAAACATTACAAAAGAGATCATTCTGCTGCGAACAAAAGACTGATTGACGACTACTTTGATGATCAACCTACATATGATGATGCAATCTTTCGATTGTAATGTCAGGAGGGATATCGGAAGGACATTGAACGTGCATTTGGAGTGTTGCAGGCTCGATTTAAAATTATTCGCGAACCAGCTCGCATATGGGACATAGCCGATTTGGCTATCATCATGAGGTCGTGTATCATATTGCATAATATGATTATTGAGGATGAACGAGATACATATGCTCAACACTGGACCGATTATGATCAATTTGAGGCGAGTGGGTCTAATACACAACAACAATTCTCGACCGAGGTGCTACCGGCATTCGCAAATCATGTGCGTGCTAGATCCGAGATGCATGATTCAAACGCATATCACGCATTGCAAGCAGATCTGGTCAAACACATATGGGCAAATTCGGAATGTTTCGTGGTTAAATATATTTCTAAGTTGTTGTGTGTATTTGTTTTAATAATGTCTATCTATATTTCTCGTCTTTATTTCTTGCAAGATGCAATGATATAAAATTTAAAATTGATGAAATAAAAATATTAAAAATAAAAAATAATATATATAATTTTTTTTACTATTAATTTTTTTTTTGAATGCAAAATGGTAAATTTATTGAATTGTAATTACAAAAATTAAATTATGAAGAAAATAAAAGAAGATAAATAAAAGTTGTGGGATAGGGTGTTGAATTTTATTAAACAAGATCATTGTAGAGGGTATAAGTTGAATATGTGTTGAATGATTAGGTGGAAGATAGAGAAGATGACGTGGAGTGTTAAAAAGTGATAAAGTAGGGTGTTGAATTTTTTTTGCATTGTAAATAGTCTAAGCTTTTGAAGAAGAGGCTTTGAAGACGAAACAAGTGATATAGTATTCAAAATATCTTGAGACTGAACTTGCAAAGTATTACAAATGCAACTAGTAATGTCTAAAACTTCCCTCATCAGAAGCATGATGAAGACAGAGGAAGTCATCGTCTCATAAACTGAACTTGCTCCACCACACTGACTATGAGTATATCCATCTGATTTGATAACCAATACAACTTCACGTGTTGCACTAAACATCTAGATCAAACTAGAAATTGATTTAAAGTGAGAAATCCAACGAGTATCACCGGCTCTTTGCAAATAACCTGATTGATTAAGACCTTTTCTACTTTCAAGTTCACCAATAGCAAGTAAATAAGTCATATTTGAAGCATAAGCATCTCTTAGTTGGCCGTTGCACTTACATGATGCACTGACGATAATGACAGTAAAATTTAACTTCTCAAAAAAGTGTTTAATATGATAAAGTTCTTTCGAAGCATCAACTAAGAAAACTGCAAACGATTTAACAAGAAATGGAATAATAAACATATTGGCATTCACGAGAAACTAAAGCTTGTGAATTTCCATTTTGCGCGCATATCACTTTGCACCATTATAAACTTGCCCTCATTTAGACTGAATATCAAGATTATACCGAGAGAGCATCGAGAAAATACCATTTTTCAAAGTCAATGATTCAGTGTCTTTAACAAAAAGCAACCCAAAAAAGCTTCTTGTATGCAACCATCATTGTCAGCGAAACTCAACACAAATGACATTTGCTCCCTTTTAGATTCATCCACTATTATACAAAACTTCTTTACTTTCATTGCCAAGTCATGCAATATCTGCTTCTTTACTTTCATCCACTATTACTCTCGGTGAAGTACATGATGCATTTCGCAGAGCATTGCTACAACACTATTTAAAGACAGAGTATCTCAACAAATCTGTGAAGTTATCACGATTTCTTGACATGCCACACTCATCATTGTCTTTGAAAGCACATGACTTGTCTAGCAACTTCATCATACATTTTCATATCACATGAATCATACTTTAATAAATATAAAACCTAAATAACTAACCCTTGAAATTAAAATTTACCTATTTAGTTAGAAAAACTCACCCTAAAGTTTTTACAAGGAACTCCGAGAAGTGATCGAGGCAGCATGGAGATGTCTTCATATATTTTGAATAGAAAAGACATCATTTTTTTTTTTTTTTTTGAGTTTACAGTAGGATACTTAACATTTATTATTAGCAGTTTATACTCCAATTTTTTATTATTATTATAACAGACAACTTCATAATATGTAAGTTTTTGTTAGCAAGAACAACAAAATATATCCTAACTCTTATTCCACCATTCTTGCTCTTTGTACCATTTGATCTTTGATTAAACGATTATAAAACATTAGCTATCAAGTGCTAAGATTCATTCTGTGTTGTATTATCAAGGCTAATAACCTACAAATCTCCCATTGTAACTCATTGTTTTTCAATGAAGGGAGGAGTCAAAAAAAACATAAGTGAGATGATATATTAATTGATCCACAAAGAGGCCAAGGTTTATTTGTGTAATTTGTTCAGGATGTCTCTCCTAGTCTTGAATCGCAAACATTGCACTATTTATAAAGTACTTCAAATCAGCTTTCCTCAAAACAAACACTATTTGTCTTCCACCAAAAATACGGAAGGTGTTGATGCAAACCTATTATAAGTTCCAGTGCATTGCATCCAAAAAAAAATGTAACTTGCAATGAATTTTTATATGATTTACCTGGTAAGAGAGTATGCATATGTATAAAACACCTCCTAAAAAAATCAAAATTAAAGAGTTGTAAGAAAGACGAATTCATGAGAAGCTCCAATGATCTTTTTGAGTGCTTCATTTATTTAATAGCTACCTCTGCAAGAAACAAGGAGAGATACTAGTAGTAAGGTTCCTTAAATTACATTCCACACTAAGTGAGTCAGGCACATACTACTTTAGATGTTCCCACATAATAATCAAAACCTTTATGAAAACATTTTGTCGCATTAATCAAGAAAATCATTCCTACTACATCCAACAAACAACCAACTCCCATTCAAATTCATGCAACTATTTTTAACGGTTGAGTATTGTAACTTATAATTTGTGATTTTATTGATGGACGGTCTCACTCACTCATTTCTACTCAATTGCATATTACTTATAAGACTCTCCCAATGGCGGATCCACGGGGTTCCGGAACCCTTCTCTTTTTCCCTAATTTTTTTTATTAATTAGTTAAATATATTTTTTTGTCATTTTTTTATTTTAGATTGCTATTTCAACCAGGGTTAGCTTTTCGGGACCATGGTGAAATGGATGATTCACTTAATAGAAGAATTTTTTTAAAAATTCTTGATTTGTATAGTTCAAGAAACCTTGCTGTTGAAGATGTGATGAATGAAAATGCACTCGGAAATAAGAAACTTATTTGTCATTCAAGATAACAAAAGTCATCACTAGTGATATTGGAAACAAATTCTTTTCTTTATTGGTTGATGAGGTTTTGTTCGGTCAAATAGAAAATGACTATTGTTTTAAGATGTGTAAACCATCATGGAACAGTGATGGAACGTTTCGTTCGAGTTGTCCATGTTATTGGTACCATATCATTAGCTTTAAAAAAGAGGATTAATGAATTCTTTGATAAATATGGATTGTGTCTCTTTAAGCTAAGAGGTCAAGGATACGATGAACCTTCTAATATGCGAGGTGAACTTAATGGTTCAAAGACTCTTATCTTGATTGAAAATTCATGTGCAATGTACATTCATTGTTTTGCTCACCAACTCCATTTAGTTTTCATTTGTTTTCATTGCTCAGTGGATGAAGCTAGTATTGGGGTTGACAAATATTTTGTCACAATTCTTGTAAAAAACATTATGGAGGCCGTAAGTTTAATTCATAATGCCAATACAAGATTTCTTGCATTAAAAAAGAATGGATGGGATGAGCTTTTGGAAGGTGTACATAATTTTTGTGCCAAAAATGGTATTAACATTCTTAAGATGGAAAATAAAGTTCAAAGCCGCTTTCGTTTATGTTATGCTACAACAAATGACTTCCACTTTAGAGTTGATATATGCTACAATAAATTGCTAACTATAAGCTACTTTCTAGATGATTGACCAAATTTTTCAAGAGATGAAGAATCGCTTTAGTCAGTCAAACATATAATTACTCACTTATATTGGGTGACCAATTCCTAAGAACTCATTCTCCAAATTCAATGAGTCAAAGATAATTCGACTTGCGGCTTTGTATCCGCAAAAGTTCTCTAAATGTACTTTAATGGAGCTTGAAGAAGAATTCAAGGGTTGAATTTATGAGATGAGAGAAAATGATAGCTTTTTTTTGCTACAAGATATTGGAGATGTTGCTAAAAAGATGGTTGAGGCGGTATAACACACACTTAATGAAATGAATTAGAAGCATTTTTTTGTATAAATAGATGTTTAAATTATGTCATGACTTTCATTTTGTGACCCCCCTCTTACGGATCTCTGGATCCGCCACTGGACTCGCCTTATTTGTAATAGAACTCCTCCTAAATGCAGGGCGAAGATCATTTTGATTCAATAAGAACAATTTATCACTTTAAAAAATTGTATCAAAATCTCTAATTTCTCATTTACTCCATACTTTTCTAGAATAATCTTCTTCATGGGTAGACTTTTTTTTGGACCATATTCTTCTTAAGCTTAGATTTGGGTTCAGCCCAGTTTAACATTTATAACTTAATAGTAACGTTTTGCGTACCCACAGCTTCGGGCCTATGTCTGAAAGGGGTTAATTTTTTAGATCATTATTTATTAAAACAGTAGCAACACATGTGATCAAATATATCAAATTGTAAATTAAATTTAAGGGATGGATTGTCATAATGACAATGTCTTAAAAATATAGTTTTATGTTACATAAATATCATAAGAATTTGATTGGTTGCTTTAAGTTAATGACGTGTTACATGAGCCTTTAGCATTAACAATGTTTTCTATTACAAATTTAAATAAGTGCGCCATAATTGGAACATGCAATAGAGATGATTGATATATATTTTTATTAGAAGAAGAAAAAGAATTATTTGTTCTTTTGAATAAACAGATATTAAGTAAACTTCAGCAGAAATTACTCAAAGAATTGGCATTTTTAAAATGAGAATAAAAAAGTTGAGGAAAGTGAGTTACAAAAAAGAAGAAGAAAACATGAGCATTAATTTGAATTGAAAAGATGAATTAAACTGCCTTGCATCACAAGCAATGGGCATTCATAAGTAGGGCTGCAAGCGAGTCGATACACTCGCAAACAAGTTCGGTCAAAGCTCGGCTCAGTTTTAAACGAGCCAAGTATGAACATGATACTTATGCTCGTTTATTAAACGAGCCAAGCTTGAACAAAGTGGTACTCGGCTCGTTTAGACTCGCGAACAACTCGTTTATTTGTTCGATTAAAGCCCGTTTATAAACTCGATTAAAGCTCATATGTATACGTTTATTTATTCATTTAAACTCCATTAGTCATCCAATTAAGTTCTAAGTTGAAGAATGCCTACTTTTTTAGTCATTCAAACGATTCATCTTCTAATCATTGTCCTTTGGGAAGTGAGACCTAATTTTTATTGTTATGATGACGAAGGTTGAAAATGATGCCAAGAACGAGTCATCCAAACGATTCGTCTTCTAGCGTTTTAAAATTCGTTGCTAGAAAAATACACTTCAACTATAATGAAGTAAACTACTCGTTTAAATCTCGGGCTCGTGGAAATTAAACGAGTCAAGCTTTTTTTAAGCTCGTGACTACTCGGCTCGAGCTCGAATTCGTAAAAAAAATTAACAAGCTGAGCTTGAACACTGTGATACTCGGTTCGTTTGTAGCTCTATTCATAAGACGTAGTGTATATATATAGTCTCTCTATTCAGACATGTCTCTCGTCTGATTTCACCCTCGTCATTGATAATATCGTCTAGGGAGCCAGTTAGAGAGACAGCGACGATTCAAACGAACGCGCGCGATCATGGGAACCGGGCGGAAGAAGATTAAGACGCGTTCATCACAAGCTTCAATAACTTTTTAAGTGCTTCATTTATTTAGGAGCTACCTCTGCAATAAACAAGGAGACATATTAATAACAAGGTTGCTTAAATTTACATACTATACTAAGTGAGTGAGGCATATAGTACTTTAGATGTTCCCACATAATAATCAAAACATTTTGTCACGCTAATCAAGAAAATCAATCCTACCATATCCAACAAACAACCAACTCTCATTCAAATTCATGTAACTATTTTTAACGGTTGAGTATCGTAAATTATAAAACGTGGATTTTATTGATGGACAGTCGATCGCACTAACAAAAAGAGAAAATACTCTCAAGTAGGCCTCACACACCTCTATCACACTCACTCTTATCTACTAAACTGCATATCAGTCATAAGATTCGCCCTTATTTATAATAGAACTTCTCCTAAATGGAGGACGAAGATCATTTTGATTCAATAAGAATAATTTGTCACTCTAAAAAATTATATCAAAATTTCTACTTTCTCATTTACTCCATACTTTTCTAGAATAATCTTCTTCATGGGTGAACTCCTTTTTGGACCATATTCTTCTTAACTTAGATTTGGATTTAGTTCAATTAAACATTTATAACTTAATAGTAACGTTTTGCGTACCCTAAGCTTCTATTTCAGGGCCTATGTTTGAAAGGGGTTTTGTAGATTATTATTTATTAAAACAGTAGCAACGTATTTGATCAAATATATCAAATTGTAAATTTACGGGATTATCATAATGACAATGTCTTAAAAATATAGTTTTATGTTACATAAATATCATAAGAATTTAATTGGTTACTTTAAGTTAATAACGTGTTACATGAGCTTTTAGCATTAACAAACTCTTACAGTATACTATTAAGTTGTAAAAAATTAACTGGAAACTCAATGTTTTCTATTATAAATTTAAACTGAGGCCATATATATATATATATATATATATATATGTATGTATGTCCTCCCTCGATGGCGTAGTATATATATATATATATATATATATTATTAAGTTGTAAAAAATTAACTCGGAAACTCAATGTATATATATATATATATATAGTTTTGTAAAAAATATAAACTCAATGGCGTAAAAACTTTAGTTGTATATACAAATTTAAAAAAATAGTTCTGTAAATCTTTTTAAAAAATAGTTTTATATACAAATTTAAAAATATAGTTTATAAAGTCAATGTATTTTTTACAGTTTTGTAAAAAATATAAACTAGGAAATTCAATTTAAAGTCAATGTAAAAAATATAGTTTTATATACAAATTTAAAGTCAATGTTTTGCATTAAGTTGTAAAAGATTAACTCGGAAATTATATATGTATATGTCCTCCCTCCCTCCCTCTATTCAGATTTCAGACATATTCGCCATTGCTAGCTTGAAGAAACAGAGCGCATCGTTCATGGGGACCGGGAGGAAGAAGATTTCGATTCAGAAAGTGGAGAACATCAAGCATCGGAGGGTCACTTTCACAAAGCGACGCCAGGGGCTCTTCAAGAAAGCCGACCAACTTTCCGGCCTCACCGGATGCAGGGTGGCCTCTCTCGTCTACTCCCCAGCCATGAAGCCCTTTCCGTCCCTTCTTGAAGAAGCCGACGCCATCGGCCGCACTTTTGGAAATCCAAATGCCCTGAGCGACATTACAAGTGTTATGGAAGATGATGAAATTGTGATAGGTGAAGAATTGGTTATCGCAGGTTTGTATGATGATGATGATGCTTGCAGCAATGTGCATATTGATCCGGAGATGCAGCAGTACAATAATAATAATTATGCAAGCAGCAATACCACCAAGAATGATGAATTGGTGGGGCTGAATGTTGATGGGTGTAGTAGCGAGGAGCAGGAAGTGAGTCAGCTGATGTTGATGCAGCAGAGGCTGGAGGCCATGAGGGAAACTGTGCTGGGTGAGTTGATCTTCTCCAATGATCCTTTTTTCATTCTGCAACCTCTTCTCCCTCCCTCCCACAACACCACTCCCTCCCTTTAGCAGCTAATTTTGTAGCTTGATTATAATAATAATATTACTCTTTCATATGCTTTAGTAATGTAAATGAGAGGAGCTACACCATGCTTCTTCTTCTTCCTTCGGTCACTGCAACATTACATTTATACTTGTTCATGCTTCATCCATATGTCTAATCTGATGATGAGAACTTATCCAACTGGTTGGTAGGACGTCTTCCTTGAACAAGTAACACAGAAAGTAAACTACTGCTAAAGGACACAAGAGTGATAACCCAGTTCGGCTAAACCAGCCTACGTTTGGGGGCTTATAGACCTATATAAGATCGAGTACAAGGACGCTGCAGAACAGCAGACTCCCTCTCTATTCTAACCTCTACTCATCTAATAGTAATTGGCATTCAGGCTCCCCCTGAATGTGAGACATGCCGTCTCTACCCACTGAGCACTCAGGCTCCCCTGAATGTTATTGAGCTCAAGCTTGGATGCTTTCCAAATTTGTTATCGATGCTTGTGTAATATCTCAAGATAAGCTCACTGTTTTTCTCCTCAAAAGCATACCTTCATAGGCTGCATGTAGCTCTTATTTATACTGAGTTGCATCGCACGAATCCATCCAGTTTGTTGTGATCTCCAAGTAGTTTGTTGGAAATGATCTTTTCGCTATTGTTGTTTTGATAGTTTGTTGCGATCGCGATGTTACTTGATAATGTTATCTTGAAGACTCTTCTCAATGTTATCTCTAAGAGACGTCATTATCTTTAAGCCCATATCACGGATTTCCCGCTCCCAGATTTGAGTCACTCTTCATACGAAGTTGTACAACTTCGGTCGCCTGGACAACTTCTTGTACAGTTTTGTGCACCATGCCAATATGCAGCTACATATCTCCCCCTTGGCATTTTGCAGCAAAACTGACCTGCTTCCATGCGAGTACTTGCTCCGTCTTGGACACACTATTTGTTAAGGTATGTGGCAACATTGACAAACTCTTACAAGGTGCACACGAGTCTGCTACAGCAAGCATGTGAAGACAGTACCTAGTGCTAAGCGTTCCAGAGTGAACAAGGAGAGTGCACAAGGCGTTGCTACAACAATCTGTGTAGCAGAGAGCTGTAGCATCCTAAATAGCAAATTTTCGTGTGAAGAACAAGCTGCCCGGAATTGAAGAGAAGAGCAACAGAAGCTTTCTAAATGCAATTTAGAAGATTCCCAGAATCAATAGCATGCCGATCAACTTGGAGCAGCCCAAAGAACGTATGGAGGGTTGCTGCCAGCATCGCAACAGGTCGGTAGAGTATCGAGAAGATTGAAAGCAAGATGATACAGCTGTCCTTGTGAAGACAGCAGCTGGTGCAAAACCAGCCAGAGTGAACAAGCTGCTGCTATAGCGGGAGTTGTCTCGGGAAGCTATAGCAACTGTTCTGCAGCAGAAGTTCAGCTCTTCGTAGAAAGCGCTTGACAGTTCAAAAAGGAGCAACGAGGAGCTTCTGAATATTTAGAAAGAATATCCCAGTGAAGATTCCGTTCCCAGGATGAAGATCTGGTTGTGGAAGATTTGATTTTCAAATCAAATCAAATCTCTTACAAATTAAGAGATATTGCTGCCTGGAGAAATTTCCTAAAATTGATATTGTTAGAACTGGTAGTTCCTATTTAAAGGAACCTGGGCAGGCGTTCAAGGATCGAAGTAGAGAGAGCAAACACATAGAGCATACACAGAATATCAACTGAGGGTAGATTGTGTGCGAGCAGAGCTTCGATCATCACCGAGCAGAGCTTGAGCGCAGAGCTGAGGTGATTGAAGCTGAGGCTGATCGACACTTGCAGAGTCTGATCAGAGCTTGATCATAGAAACCAATTCAGAGCAGGACGAGCTTGTTGGTTGATTAACACAGCCCGCAGGGGAGTTGTCGAGTGGAGGAACTCGGACAATCTGCAGAAGGCCTGGTCTTCCTAGTGACAGGTGGTCACTGAGTGAGGGGGAGTCGTCCGGAGTGTACAGCGCTCGTAGACCAGTTCGATCGGCTCGGCGGAAGGCTTTGGAGCGACGCGGACAGATCCTGCACTAGCTAGTTACTACAACGAGTGCTATAGCAAACCTACGGTAGCATTGTTTTAATTAGAATAGGCTGAGTCTGTGCGATCAGTAGAATAGCTATTCTAAATTAATTCAAGTGTGTAGGTGTGTGAGACATAAGTCAGAGGGTGTTCTGATTGTGTGTGATCGACTAGCTAAGGTTGAGTAGCATAGGTTGCGTGGAGTCAACCCGTGTTATACAACAAATCTTGAGACTAGTGAATTGAAAAACTGAGATTCAGTCTTTCCCAGAGGTAGGCACTTGGCCGAACTGGGTGAACAAATTGCTGTTTATTATTATGTCTTGCTGCAAAAGATCCGTCGGTACAAGAGTGTGCTATAGCAACTACTTGTACACAATCTGCAACTCAGAGGCTCTGCAAATTTCAATTGGTATTAGAGTGAGAACTCGACACATAGAGTGGAGATTCTGAGCGCCTTGCTGAGTTCATCGAGCGAAGATGAAAGAGAGACAAAGCACAAGTCGGCCGCCCCTACTAGAAGAAGGAAATTCTAGTTGTTGGAAGGCGAGAATGAAGGCTTTCTTAAAGGAGATGGATGATAAGACTTAAAGAGCAGTAGTGTCTGGGTGGTCACACCCACTGACCATCGACGACAAAAGAGTTTCACGGGAGAAACCAGAGGAGACATGGACAGCTGAAGAAGAAGCTGTAGCAACCAGTAACTCCAAAGCCTTGAACGCGATATTTGCCGCTGTTGACGCAAATAATTTCAGACTGATCTCCGACTGTAAATTTGCCAAGCAAGCGTGGGAGATCCTCCAGACGGCTCATGAAAGGAACAAGACTCCTGCTACAAACTGGAAAGACGAAGGCAGTGAAGAAGACTCTGAAGAAACGAGTAATGTTGCTCTAATAAGTGCAACTAATATGAAGAACACCATTTCAACAAAGCCAGAAATTGTTTATGGTGCTGAAGAGTCAGACAGTAGTGATGATAAGGAAATCACTGAGGATTCCATTGCAAGAAACTTTGCCCTGTTGCATGAAGAGTGGCTGCAAGTCATCGAAATCAATAAAGGATTGACTGCCAAGGTATCGGGTCTGGAAGAAGAACGAGAGGAGCTGCTGAAGATGATCACTTCTCTTACGGATCAGGCTACCCAGCAAGAAGAGAAGTTTGCTATAGAGAAGGAAGAGCTCAACCTCTACAGGAAAACCGCAAAGATGCTTAATAGTGGCTCAAGCAATCTTGAAGATATTCTAGTATGCCAAAGATATGGAGGAGGGTACTCTGGTCTTGGATACACGGATGAAGGAAATACTGGGATAATGATATTTGTCAAAGCTACGGAGCCAGAAGAAGTTGGGAATGCCGTGGAGAAACCGGTCCTGTTCCAGAAACCAGTTCAGAAGAAGGTGGCTAGAAGGATGAACAAGAGGATGCTACACCAACCTTTGTGTCAACAACCTGTAGCTGAGAAGAAGCCCAGAAGCGATGGCCGCAGATGCTATTTTTGTGATCAGAAGGGACACATTCAGAGGAGATGCCCGATCCTGAACAAATATTAGAGACCTCATCGAACGCCCACAGATGAACAACGCCAGATGAAGTCAAAGTTTAGACGTGGCACGCAGGTGACCTTCAGCTCATCAAAGCCGATGAAGGACTGTCACTGTCCAGTTGTGCACGAAAACATCAGATACATTGGAGGGACAACGAACAAGAGAATGAGGATTGCAAAAGACACAGGTGCAGATCGGGTGAGACATCAAAATAATGAAGGAAAGAAAGAGTTGCTGGACACAACGGAGCTCGGAAGCAGTGGGTTTGAAAACCAGCAATGGTTCGAAAACAAGTACAAGTATGGGTGGAGAAACAGCCACCAGATAGTCCCCCAAAATCATCAGAAGAGACACATGCTGAGACACCAAGAGTTCCCCTTCTTCGGTGGATGGAGAAGAGGCGTTGGCCTATTCGCTGAGTTTAGCTTGAGGCTCCCCCCCATTTGTGACAAAAAAGGGGAGAAGATGTGTTCTGCTATTTGTATTATGTTGGCAGGTTTTGTCAGTCGACCCCAGAGGGAGAAGATGAGCTGCTGCAGAAGATGCTCATGTTTTGTCAAAAATTCCAAAGGGGGAGATTGTTAAGGTAATGGCATCCTTGACAAAACCAGCGCAAGAAGTTGTTACAGCATCCCGCGAAGGTTGAAGCTGGAGCTTCTTAAAAAAACTGACAAAACAATAAAGAGCAAGAAGTTGGTACACCATCCGATGACAGCAGAAGCTATCTGAAGACACCACTTGAGAAGAAGCCAGAGACAAGCTAGGAAAAGCGTGAGATCAACAGAGTCCTTGAATTGAGATGAATTCTGAAGAAGTTGAGAAAGCTGCTAGAGAAGGAGTCTGAAGACGAGATGAGGATTGCCTAAGATCAGAAGGGTCTTTAGTTTTTGTCAAAAATGCCAAGGGGGAGATTTTTTAGAAATGTGGCATCATTGACAAACTCCGACAAGGCGCACAAGAGTCTGCTACAGCAAGCATGTGAAGACAGTAGCTGGTGTAGAGCGTTCCAGAGTGAACAAGCAGAGTGCACAAGGCGTTGCTACAGCAACCTATGTAGCAGAGAGCTGTAGCATCCTAAATAGCAGATTTCTGTGTGAAGAACAAGCTGCCCAGAATTAAAGAGAAGAGCAATGGAAGATTTCTAAATGTAGTTTATAAGATTTCCAGAGTCAATAGCATACCGATCAACTTGGAGCAGCCCAAAGAACATATTGGGGGTTGCTGCCAGCATCGCAACAGGTCGGTAGAGTATCGAGAAGATTAAAAGCAAGATGATACAGCTGCCCATGTGAAGACAGCAACTGGTGCAAAACTAGCCAGCGTGAACAAGCCCATTGAACAAGCTGCTGCTATAGCGGGAGTTGTCTCGGGAAGCTGTAGCAACTGTTCTGCAGCATAAGTTCGGCTCTTCGGAGAAAGTGCTTGACAGTTCAACAAGGAGCTTATAAATATTCAGAAAGAATATCCCAGTGAAGATTCTGTTCCCAGGGTGAAGATTTGGTTGTGGAAGATTTGATTTTCAAATTAAATCTAATCTCCTACAAATTAGGAGATATTACTTCCTGGAGGAATTTCCTTAAATTGATATTGATGAAACTGGCAGTTCCTATTTAAAGGAAGCTGGGCAGACGTTCAAGGATCGAAGTAGAGAGAGCAAATACATAGAGCATACACAGAATATAAACTGAGGGAGATTGTGTGCGAGCAGAGCTTCGATCATCACTGAGAGCAGAGCGTGAGCGCAGAGCTGAGGTGATTGAAGTAGAGGCCAATCGAGACTTACAAAATCTGATCAGAGCTTGATCATAGAAACCAATTCAGAGCAAGACGAGCTTGTTGGTTGATCAACACAGGCCGCATGAAGTTGTCGAGTGGAGGAACTCAAACAATCTACAGAAGGCTTGGTCTTCCTAGTGACAGGTGGTCACTGAGTGAGGGGGAGTCTTCCGGAGTGTGCAGCGCTTGTGGACCAGTTCGATCGGCTCGGCAGAAGGCTTTGGAGCGACAGAACCTGCACCAGCTAGTTGCTACAACGTATGCTATAGCAAACCTACCGTAGCATTGTTTTAATTAGACTGGGCTAAATCTGTGGGATCAGTAGAATAGCTATTCTAAATTAATTCAAGTGTGTAGGTGCGTGAGACACAAGTCAGAGCGTGTTCTGATTGAGTGTGATCGACTAGCTAAGGTTGAGTAGCATAGGTTGCGTGGAGTCAAACCGTGTTATACAACAGATCTTGAGACTAGTGAATTGAAAGATTGAGGTTCACCCTTTCCCAGAGGTAGGCACTTGGCCGAACTGGGTGAACAAATCGTTGTTCATTGATTTGTCCTGCTGCAAAAGATCCATCGGTGCAAGAGTGTGCTATAGCAACTGCTTGTACACAATCTGTAACTCAGAGGCGCTGTGAATTTCACCATTATCAATGCAACAACATAGCATCATAGTCAAAACACATAATGTCATTCGTGTAGTTGTCCATACCTTTCTCCCCCTTTTTGTTGTAAATGCCACAGGCCTTTAAGCGTCTGGAGGAGGCTGTGCTGGGTACTTCATGTCCATGATGAGATTGGGAATCTGTGCCCGCTGCAATATGAGAAAGTTGCCCTAGCCCAGATGCCCTCTTGACCTGGTATTGCAGCTGCTGGAACATCATTTGGAAGATCTTCAATAACCCCTTGGAGATCATGGATGTGGCGCCCAATAAACAACTTGTAATCTGATTTTCCCGCCGAGAGTGTGTTTTCTGAATAGCGAGGGCAGGTCCTTTGAAGCAAGCTTTTCATCAGTGTTGGAACGCGAATAGGTTCAGGGTTGCCATCTTCTGGCTGATCTTTTGTCATTTCTTTCATCTGTACTGGATCGTTTGCTTGCTTAGTTTCTTGTACATTCTTCTCTTCCTCTGCTGGCTCCTGAGACTCCTCCTTCTCCTTTTCTGTGTGTGTGGTCATGATGTAGGCAACGAGGCAGGATTCTCTTCTCTCCTTCGCTCTCCAGATCCACTTATTGTCACACCTCGTGCTTGAGTCTATCCTTTTGATATGGCAGTTTCTTTTAATATGTCCAGATCTGTTGTAGTAATAACACCTTCTTTTCTCCTTCCATGTTGTTGGTTTTTCTGCAAGTCTGGATGTGATTGGAGAGATCTTCTCAGCTTCCCTGACAAACACCATCTTGTTAGTTGTCTTGGGTCCAGTGAATCCAATGCCTCTCGTGTCCTTGATTGGTCTCTGCATGGATATAATGGATTCTAGCTTGCTGGTTCCGGTGTTGAGCATTCTCTAAAACTTCTAAACAGATCTCAATTCTTCTGTGACTTCAGCAAGTTCCTGTTGCAACCGATTGATGATTCCGTAGTGCTCAGCTTTTTCTTTGTCCAAGATACTGTTCTGCGTTTGTAGCTGAGTGTTCTTCTATTTTAAATCGCTGATGGTGGTGTTGAGCTTGGTGTTGATGTTTACTACTTCAGTCCACTTTGTGTACAAGAGGGGAGAGTTTTTTGATGATGCATTTTTTGTTGGGTTCATCATCTTCACTGTTTTCAGTGTTCGGCTCTTCACTTGAACAAGGTCTGGTATAGATTTTTGAAATTTTAGAGGTCAGGGCCACAATATTGTTGTTGTTCTTTTCAGGCACATCCTCTCCACAATCTCCATCACTCCATGTAGCTATCGAGGACTTATTGTTCCTTTTGCGAGTATTTGCACAGTCTGCCTGAATGTGTCCGTATCCTCGCATTCTTTGCATTGAATCTTTTTGGATCGATTGAAACGATTATGCTCTCTAAGATCAGACTGCTGGTTTCTAGTTTGAAAATTTCCTCTGGACTTGTGCTGGGAATTGTACTGGACATTCTGTCCCATCACTTTCCTGTTCAACAGTGGAGGTCGCCCTATGCTCTGCCATTCTCTCATACTCATCTTCCTTCAGCCTTTTTTTACCAGGATCTTTTACTCTGTGTGTTGAGCACACCGCTTTGATACCAATTGAAATTGCTGTGTGCAGGATGATGAGAACTTATCCAACTTGTTGGTAGGACGTCTTCCTTGAACAAGTAACACAGTAGAATAAAACGACAGAAAGTAAACTACTGCTAAAGAACACAAGAGTGATAACCCAGTACGGCTAAAACAGCCTACGTCTGGGGGGCTTATCCTAAGCTCATGGGAACCAATTCACTATATCAAGATCGAGTACAAGGACGTTATAGAACAACAAACTCCCTCTCTATTCTAACCTCTACTCATCTAATAGTAATTGGCATTCAGGCTCCCCCTAAATATGAGACCTTCCGTCTCTACCCACTGTACACTCAGGCTCCCCCTGAATGTTATTGATCGCTCAAGCTTGGATGCTTTCCAAATTTGTCTTCGATGCTTGTGTAATATCTCAAGATAAGCTCACTGTTTTTCTCCTCAAAAGCATACCTTCATAGGCTGCATGTACCTCTTATTTAAACTGAGTTGCATCGCACGAATCCAGCCAATTTGTTGTGATCTCCAAGTAGTTTGTTGGGAATGATCTTTTCGCTATTGTTGTTTTGATAGTTTGTTGCGATCCCGATGTTACTTGATAATGTTATCTTTAAGACTCTTCTCAATGTTATCTTTAAGAGACGTCATTATCTTTAACCTCATATCACGGATTTCGTGCTCCCAGATTTGAGTCACTGATCGCGCGTCGTTGTGCGCGTCAAATTAATTCCTTCCTCTTCCACTAGTACAGCGGTTAAGTAAGGGTCGATCTCCACAGGGAGCAAGCAGTTCAGCTTTAGCCAGTAACCTACACTTATGAAATTGGGGGGTGTGAGTGATTGGGGTTGCGTGATGCGCAAGTAACAGTGGTATCGTAACGCAGGAATTTGCACTAGACGTGCGCAGGCAATAGAGATTAAGTACTATGACTATGAGAAGTATCGGCGCAGACATCCTCTATGAGTGTATTCCTTATCATCGACTCTAAATGTCTATAGTTTGGGTTGCTAATGTTAGTGTCCGATCAAGGCTTCCTAACATGTGTGCATGTTTCGATCAAAGTTCATGTGCTATTAATTCTTACACTAGACTAAACAACTACGAATCCGATCAAGGTAGTAATTGCCTATCCTAGCGCGTTACTCCTAGTTGGCACCGTCAGGCTATTCAACTAGTTTAACAAACAACAACAAGCAACAAGAGTAAGATTGCGGTTCAAGGCTTCCCCTACTCATGTAACAAGCTGCCAGTAATGTGCACAGAATTAATATCAGCAAGCAAGCTATGCATTAGGCGCAAGTCTCAAAGGAAATACTCATAGATTCATGTCCAACCGATACTAAGCGTTTAGCTAGACATGCTAGTGATAAACATCATAGAAACAGTAAATAATACTAAAGTGTCCAAGAAAACAATAGCAAACAGTGCGTGCAGGTTGCAGTCTTGGCTGGCGCGGTCGGCTAGCGCAGATCCTCTCAACAAGCTCGTGTGTTTTCCAGTCCTGCTGCGCAGTGCCTCCTTGGTGTACGAATTGTGAATCCTAATTATTGTCTCTCAACCCTAGCCTCCTTCTCTTCTTTATATACTGCTCAGAGGCTCATCCTTGGCAACTTCCAAATCTGGTCGTGTCAGGATTTGGAAACACCACCATCTGCGCCTGGCGCACGGCATCTGCTTAGCGCAATCGGTTAGCGCACCGTGGTCGACTCTGCCAATTCTTCTGTTTGCGCCGCTAGCTCCGCAGGCTGTGTGATGCGCGTCCTAAATGCTGCCTGTTAGCGCATATCCGACTTAGGCCCTTGTTTTGCCCTGAAATACAAAAACACTGGAAACCAGTAATCTTGTACACAAAATAATGCAAACAAGCATAGGGTTATGATCTAAATAATGTGTATAAATAGGCTCTATCAGTCACTCTTCATTCGAATTTGTACAGCTTCGGTTTCCTGGACAACTTCTTGTACAGTTTTGTGCACCATGCCAATATGCAGCCACAAAAGACAAAGGTAACTGGCAATATTAGGCATGGAACAAATATCAAAATAAACGGAACTATACCCATTGAAAAATGCATTCTGCTAAAATAATGCTAGCCGCATATCCGAGCGGTTGATGGTTGAAATGATGGTAGCTCCATTGGAACGGTTAATGAGAGGTCTGTAAAGACATTTAAAGTCCTTTAATGATTCAGGCGTCCATGCTGAGGAGACGCTTGAGAGGCCTTTAAGAACATTTAAGTTCCTTTAAGGACAGATGTGTCGCCTGGCTCATACGATCGAGGCGACGTCTGAGTTGGATAAATGACTTTTAAGAGCAGTTACGAGCACTCAGGTGATGTCTGGTTTGAGGCGTCGCCTAACTCTTTGTCGAGGAGACGCCTTAGTCAGGTTAATGGCTTTTAAGAACACTTAGACGACGCCTGAACAAAAGCGAGGCAATGCCTCATTGAGGCAAGGCGTCGCCTGGGCTCAATGTGAGGCAATGCTTGGAGCGTTACAACTTGGCTTCCTATAAAAAGAGAAGGATTTCTCTTCATTTGACACATTGAACAAAACCTACATATCATACACTCTTGAGAAAGCTTCCATCAGTTCTCTTTTAAGGTTCGAAGCCGGCTTCAAGTGTGATTTTGAGTTTTAAACTCTTCGTGGGTATTTTTGGTGATAGTGGAAGGTATACAAAGTTCCAAGAGCTAATTCATGGTGCACAAAGGATAGCTCTAGAGTTATTGTGGGACGCGGTTGACCAAAGAATCTCAACACCGATGGGAGGCCAATCACGCTTTAAAGAAATCATCGAAGGAAGGGTCGACACTTAATTTACCAATTCTCCTTTGATGGTAGACATCCTCTCTTCCAACAATTGATAGGAATCCGAAAATACGATTGGATAAAAGAGCTTGATACAATACACAAACAACGTCCCATTGATCCTTGTATCGAAGGTCTAATCTTGGTGTCAAAGCAAATGTCCAACTACCACTAAACTACTTGGACTACAATACTTCTCAAATGATCTTTTTGATGATGAACACAAGGCTGGACGTCCTTTTTTTATAGTCTTCAAGTGGCCCATTGATTGATCTCCTTAATGTCCCACTTTATGACTTTTGATGGCATTTACTTGCTCTCCCCGAACAGTATTCAAGTTTCTACATAATTATTATGTCCCACGGTTGCAATTGCTCATAATCAATTATTGGAGTCGAACATAAAATCCAAGTCTCATTTATCAATGACATTTCTTACTCCTGCATAACAATGCTTTGACACAACCTGCCATGTGAAAAGAATCACTGCCCATCACCCTCTTCAACACCAACATTCCCTTCTGTATACCATTCATTTGTATGGGTGACCAATAAATACTTCTTTCAATGCATTAAATAAGGGTTTCATATATCCTGCTGACACTTCACAGTTTATTAAAGTTACCACAAGAAACATTCCAGTAAGCTGGTAATCACACGGCACTGTAGTAAAACAAAAGGTATTCGGTCATTGCAATGAAACTTCAAGGCTTGCTATGATCCATGTCGACAACATGTTTAAGAAAAGCATTTAGGATGTAGCAACAGGCGGTGTGGTGTCAACAGGAGTGTCAGGATTTGCTCCCCATTCAGTCCAAGACCCGTCGTAAACAGCAACATCAGATTTTCCAAGACGATGAAGGCCCTGGAATAAAATATAATAAAATCATTACACTGCCAATACAAATCAGATAAACACCCAAATCTCCACGTGTGGAGTCACGTCACATTATAAACAACAATACTTCCTGTTAATTAACTCTCTTCAAGTGAATAATTCACCCAAACTCAAGTTTGAGCAAATGCAGCCATTGCAAACTAATGATGAGGATAATAAGAAGAGGATAGATGATGCCAATGATGCGGAGCAGAAATTACCAATGCAAGAATGCAAGCAGTCACGCCAGTGCCACAAGAAGTTACAACAGGTTTATCAATTGAAATGCCTGCAGGTGAGTCAGGTCAAACTATATTAAGCATGAATACTCATAATTTTGACAGCTGAGACAAGCAAGGTCATGAGGCATTTTGAATGATTCCTACCTTCTTGCTCAAATCTCTTTTGAAGGTCATCAGCTGGTAAGAGCGATTGAGATCCATCCAACATCTACAGGCAGCTATTAAGTATATGAAGATGCTGAACTCTGACAAGATACGCATTCCACAAGTAGATTATGCTCAATTATTATGCATCTCCTAGTGTTGTTATAAACAGTTACTGCCAGTGGACTGACATTTATTTGATAAGCAGTTGTGCTGCTGAGATCATTTATGAAAAACTTGTACCCACCACCCCGCAATTCCAATACATTCTCTTTAGATCCAAACAAGATTATTCTGAATATTACCATCACCTAAATAAAATTTATTTAATACTGTATTTAAATAGCTCGACTGTTCCAAAAACTGCCAACAATGTAATAATAATTCTCACTACATTACCTGTCCAAAAGGTACACATTTGCTACCCGGGACATGGCCACTTCTTATACCCTTCCGAGGTTCAGCTGCAGCTCCATCAAACCTAATATTAAAAGGTTGAGAAATGATGCCCAAAGAGAGTACAAAACTATATGATATGAGTAAGATATGGGTTTAGGGTTTAGACAGTACAAAAACTATATGAAATGATGCCCAAGTATACATTCAAAGAAACGACTTCGGTAGCTTGATGTTTCAATCAACATATTTCATTTGATCAGTTATCTTGAACTCATAAGAATGACTTTGGTAGCTTGGAATCAACCATTCACAGAAAAAGAAATTCACTACCTAGCGTTTGATCGGGCATCAATATGCTGGTGGGTTTTGTCTTCAATGTTTTTCCTAACCTGCAAGGATGAGTTAAAGAGTTAATACATCAAGGCTGTGCCAGCTGCCAAATCGTAACTGAAGGGTCTAATTTTCCAACTTCATGCTGAGTCCAATGAACAATTATATGTAACCTGATCCAGAGTCCAAACAAGATGTGGCTGAAATTTGGTCTCAAATGTGATTGGACCCACCTACAAAAAAGTATGTAGCACATTAGGAGATAGACTTGCACAAACCCAGTGATTAATCATTCAGTGTTCTCATCATCTTATAAAGGATTTCCCTAATCAAGTTGTTACTGATTAGACGGCAGGAAATCAAATTCAGTACATTTCCCATTTGTGATGCCGAAGAAAGTTATACACATTTGCCAAAAGCACAAATGTAGAAGTCGATGTACATTACTAATCGGAGCAATCTCCACTCTCAAGCAACTGTGACAAAAATTGTACGCAACTCTCAGAACAATCATTTTACAGGGTCCGCGTAGATAAGTGTCTTTCTTTGCAAAACTTCAATCAGTTGGCATACATGAACCATATCGAAAATTGTAGAAATAAAAGGTTTAGCAGTCAACAAACAAGGAAATTTAATTAAGCAATAAGATGTTTAGGAATTTACTGCTTGTCCTTGGTATACTTTCTGTATTGCTTCGCTGGCAGCACTAGCTTTCAAAATGGCATCACTGGATGCACTAGATTCAACATCAAATCCTGATGCGCGCCATTTTGGCAAACCTCCATTTAGTACCCAAACTCTGTCATGCCCAAACACTCGGAACATCCTTCTCAGATCAATAAATGTAACATAGAAAATGAGTGAAGACTGATAGGCCAACATCACACACTCAATTTATTCTGGTAAATTCATCAGCATATACAACATGTGTCACTCACCACCAAACTCGAGCTGCACTGAAAATTCCTTTCCCGTCATAAACAACAAGAGAATCTTTATTTTCAATGCCTAGAGCAGAAACAGCAGCTGCAAAAGCTTCTTCCGATGGTAGCATATGCGGCAACTGATACAAAGAGTAAACTAGTTGAGTAAATAACTCAATCAATCATGTAAGAGGTGTTTTAGAGATGACGCATCAGCAATCCATTTGCCTAATTACGATTCTAACAAAAATAAAATTCAATCTTCTTTTACTAAAGTATGTGCGGCACCAAAACAAAATCAAACTTGGACATACATTTAGTCTCCAGCAAAGCCAATAACCACTTAGCTTGACAAAGTTCAATGCTAGAAACTCCTAATACACAGCAACCTACCCTAACTACAATTGCAGAGTATTCCTTGCAATTCTTCCCATATGGGATAAATAGATTATACATGAATATACAGAGATAATCAAGTAACAACCAAACCCCTCTTTTAGTGTTAAGTTTTTCGAGAGGCATACCTAAGTTTAGGATGGCAAGGGATTTCTTAATTCCTGAACTTAAGATCATTTGATCTGTGTAATTTTTACTCTATCAAAACAAAAACCAAAAAAAAAAAAAAAAAAAAAAAACCCCTACTTGTAACACTATGACATGTGCGAGAACATTTACAATGGTTTGATACTAGTGTGTGAATATGAAGCAGACTTTTTTCTTTCAATTTCTGAAACATCTCTAATCTAGCCCTTTAACAAACAACTTGTGGCGACAAAGAATCCGATGCTAAGATTATTCTTGGAGGCAGAAAGATGGACTTTTACACACTCAGCTAATCGAGAGCTGCCAGCTAATTAATTCATCTCAGGGATACAAAACATAAAAATTATTTATAATAAACATAACTTCAGAAAAGGTTCTTCAGAAGAACAGAATCAAAATCTAAGAACACCAAAATTTCTAAACAGTTCAGAAGTCTGTTATTGTCTGCAACCCCGAAAGCATAATATGTGCCCCGTTAATACTTTGCCAGTTATGATCGCCAGAAAGATTAGATTCCACAAGATTATCCTCTTCTAGACCCTAGCGTTTTGGTCCAAAGTCAATCTTCTTAGTCCGCAATGGAACCAGAAAGTCTTTTTCAGCTTAGAGGGATTCGGTCAGTCAGCGACCATTATCAGGCTTGGAATGCCATATAATTATGTAAATGAAGCTGTCTACAAAGCAAGACTTTAACCTTCCATAATATCTGTTTTAATATCCATACAAAAAGGGAAATACCAAAGAGTGTTCTACAGTATTTTTCATTCAGCAAAATTATGAAAAGATATTTCAGTTGCTATTGATTTATAGATGAAAACCAATTTATATTAAGAAGCTACATAAGTACTATACAAAAACTAAGAGGGTCAACCATGCATATCTCAGCAAGCTATGAGAATGACACGGCTATCATCACCTGGAAAGAGAATGAACTTACATTATTAGTTTGATCTGATATGCCATCTACATCAAAGAAAAGGGCCCCGGGAATGTGAGCCACCTGCAAGAAAAATCTCAAAATTTATTGAAAAGAAAAGGGATTACAGAGTGGAGCCAAATAGAACATTTAAGATGCAATTCAATTTGGTGCATATGAATCTGCATAAGTGATGAATGATGTTCCTACAGTTCATCTAAACTAAAGAAAAATATTTAAAAGAGTACTGAATATAATATAGTATCAAAGATTGTTCAAGAATTGAACAAAGTTTTAGGAAACACTTCGTAATTTGGCCAATTTAATCTCTAGTACTTGCTCCCAGATACTATAACTTGAGATAGAAAACAAAACATTGAGCAACCAACCAAAAAAGAACAAAAAAGATACAAGTCCTACAGTACAGTTAGTTTCAGGGACCATGCATGTGTGTCTTTCTAGAGTGCAATTTACAATTTATTCAAGGATTTGAGGTCAAATCTTCTCAATGTGAAAGACAGAATCCAACCTGAGGACCTGACCTATGACGAAAACAAGAATAATACCTGATATTCTTGAAGAGGATTCCTTTGCTCATCTGGCATGTACCACGAAGCATCCAAAACCTGGGAAATTAAGGTAGATTTACTTCTTAAAGGTCCCTAAATTGTACGATGTAAGTTGATTACATGATATAGAGTTAAACATTTAAATCAGAGAACATTAGAAACACATTTATATGAGTTAAAGGGTTATAAGAGGTAGCAGCACCCATGGAAGAAAGTGCATAGAAAACATCAATTATTGCAGTAGACATGTACCAATGGCCTTGAAGAACTGAGGCCAAAGTTACACAGAGTTCTGCAGTTATTCTATGATTCGTGACAGCTAAAATAAGTGTATCCTTCGCACCAAAAAGGGTATCGCTTTTCTTTTTGGGCACTAAAAATCAAAAGTGCATGGTAATTATAAGAGTCTAGTAGACACCTAGTCATAGGGGATGCTCATGAGCAAATATGAAATATTAAAATCATAATGCTTAAAATTCTGCAGCAGAATACTAGTACCAGTTGATTCAAAGGCGTAAAAATACATTGATGGTCTACCTTCGTATCTGGCTCTTTGAGATTAGAATGGAGCCATTCAACAGAAACAACAGGATCACTAGTTGAGGCTTGGGAAGAATAATCAGCTTTACTCATGTTCATGGCATAAGCAACTGTATGCAGAATTCCAGATGGCTTGTATCCCAAATTAGCCGGTACGAACTTCACGTGAAATTTCCTCTGAAAAAAGGAAAAATGAGGAGAGAGAAATCGAGAGCAATCATTGTAAGACAGCATCAAAACAAAGATCAAATAAGGTGAAAACATAAAAGAACAACGGTACCAACTAAATGAACCACTCAAATGGCTAGTTATGTACCCATTATAAAAAAACTTATGTGCAATTTTACTAATAACTAAGCTAAACCAACACCATTCACTCTTGCAATCTATTTTGTATCAAAACAATGACCATCCATAGTCCATTCAATAGTATGAAAATTAATCAGGGAGAGAGAAAAGCTCGTCTTGGAGAAAGCCCTTCTTTTCAAGTATGTGTATCTTTAGAACATCAGTAGACAAAAAAAGAGAACTAACTAGCTAATTTAATCTTAATTATGTGGAAATGATGACATAGAAATTCAGATGAAAACCCTGAACCAAACTCATAGCTCCCAATCTGGAATCCCAGGAATAAAACTTCTGACGCGAACTTGAGTCAGTCTGTGACTGAAGGATAAATGAAAAGGAACAAGTAAACAAAAGTCTTACAAAGGTGGAGTGGTTTGATGTTGAGGAGGGGTGGCGCAGAGAAGTGAAGGAGCGAAGAAGGCGATGACCCAGAAAGGCTCTGGTGCAAATGGATGACGCCATATGTGATTAATTAATAGGCGGACAGAGAAGACGAACCCCAGTTTGTCGAGAGTGACTGAATGCTCGTATGACGACGATTGGGGTCACCGCTTCTTTCTTCCTGTTCAATATAGCTATTATATTTTATCTTTAATATTAATATATTCTGTTGTGATAATCAGTTTACATATCAGTGCTCCAAAATATTTTGATATCAAACTTACATTCTTTTTTCAATTTAATTTCAAAAAGGACCTCTCTTTTTTTCCCTCTAAAACCGCACCTAACAACCAGAAACACTATCATAATCATTGTTGAAGGCCGGTCAACGCTTACTGAAACAGTGGAATGGGTAATGCTGATGATTTTCCTAAATCGAGAACTTACCAAGAGCTCAAGAGTAAGATGATAATGAATTCTGGAGATGAATACGAAGGGAGGATTCACCTCGAAGTTTCCAGATCAGAATAACAACAATAATGAGAGAGGAAGATTGTAGGAAGAGAGTAAGTTTTTTATTGCTTAAACATGCACCTGCCTTTTGTACAAATACTGACTAAGTTGTTACGTTTCAATAAACAAACCACATTGCAATAAAAACAAACCATAAACCATAATGAGAAAATCAGCCATTACCCATTACAGATAACAATATTCCTCTGTTGACAACATCATTGTCCTCAACGATGGAAATTTGGGTATTTGCTGATGATGGTGTTGTAGAACTCCAATTAGCTTGATCAGCTAGGGCATCCTTCCATTTGACAAGGATTTTTGTGGCGGCTCCATTGTGAAGTTTAACCATTTTTCTGTCAAGGATGGCTTCAGGTTCCTTGAGGTTCCTCGTGTCGAGCATATATTGTGGTAATGTAGCTAGGACAACAAGTGGGTTGGGGCAGAGTTTTAGTTGACTAACATGGAAAACGTCGTGGATAGTAGTCTCCGGTGATAATTCCAGCTTGTAGGCAACTGACCCAAGCGATCGATGATACGGAAAGGGCCATAATAAGGAGGTGCCAGCTTCTGATTGGTCCTGGATTTCAGAGAATGTTGCCTATATGATTATAGCTTGAGGTAGACATAAGTTCCCATTTGAAATTCGCTGTCGGAGCGATGAGGATTAGCATATTGCTTCATCCTATTTTGTGCACGAAGCTGATGGAATTTAAGCATTGATATGAGTTCCTCCCTTTTTCTTAGGCTTCAGTCCATAATCAGAGAATTACTCTCCCGGGGCAAGTATGGTAAATGAACAGGTGCTGATTGGCCATGCACAATTTCATAAGGTGTGCTCTTGATAGCGCTGTGGAATGTGGTATTATACCACCATTCAGCTTTGCTCCAAGTATGAGGCGCATGAGAAGCCATACATCTCAAAAAAGTTTCTAATGTTTTGTTTCGAACTTTTGTCTGTCCATCTGTTTGTGGGTGGCATGTGGAAGAAAATTTTAGATAAACTCCATGCACTATAAAAATTTCTTTCCAGACCTCACTTAGGAATATGGGATCACGATCACTGATGATAGATTCTGGCATTCCATGTAGCTTGAAAACATTGTCCAAGTATTTTTGTGCAACCTCAGTAGCAAAGTACGAATGTGATAAGGCAATAAAGTGTGCGTTCTTGCTAAGCCGGTCAATAACTACCAATGCAATGCTTGTTGAAAGAGTTTGGTAGACCCTCAGTAAAATCCATACTGATTGATTGCCAAATGAAATCAGGTATAGGTAATGGTTGTAGCAAGCCTGGTTTAGCGGATAGGTCATACTTGTTTCACTGACATATGCTGCAGTTTCGCACGTAATTTTGAGTGTCAGTATTCATTCTTGGCCAATAAAATAAAGACTTCACTCGGTGAAGAGTAGCATCTCTGCCAGAATGTCCTCCTATAGCAGAATCATGCATCCATTTGAATATCTGAAGCTTGACCTTCGGGTCATTGCCAACAACTAGCTTCCCCTTGCGACGTAACTCATTATTCATATATGTGTACTTAGGATACAATAAAGGATCAGATTGTAAGGTAATTTTGCACAGATGTAGATCAGATTGTCAGAGAAGATTGATAGAGTCGTAAAGATTGAGGTTTGCATGGGCGAGAGTAATTTTTAGTAGTTGAGAACCTGTCACCCGAGATAATGCATCAACAGCCAAAATTTTCCTTTCCTTGCTTATATTGAATCTCAAAGGAAAAGCCCATGAGTTTAGAAAGCCATATGTGCTTGAAGGAGGTTGTGACTTTCTACTCCAGTAAATATTTTAGGCTTTTCTGGTCTGTTTTAATAATAAACGGTCTGTGTGTAAGGTAAGAGCTCCATGTTTGAACAGCATGGACTACTGCCATTAATTCCTTTTCATAAACTGAGAGAGACTGATGACGAGGACCTAGTGTTCTGCTGGTATAGCTGATAGGATGGCGATCTTGCATAAGAACTGCGCCAATTCCCTTGTTAGAAGCATCAGTTTCAACGATGAAAGTTTTATCGAAATCAGGGAGGGCCAACACAGGACTTGAAAGAGAGGGAAGCCTTTAGGTTTTCAAATGACTCAGTGGCCTCCGAGTTCCATAGAAAACCTTCCTTTTTGAGGAGATTTATTAGGGGTCTTGCAATAATGCTGTAATTTCTTATCGATCGCCTATAATAATTTGCTAACCTCAGAAAACTATGCAGATATTTTTGTGTAGTTCGGGGTAGGCTATTCTTGAATTGCTTCAATTTTCCTTGGATCAGTGCTCACACCTTCTGTAGAAATAAAATGGCCCAGATATTCTATTATCCGAGCTCCAAAAGTACAATTAAAAGGTTTGAGGTATAGCCGATTTTGTTGCAGAGTAGAGAATACCACATAAAGGTGTTGGATGTGATCTTCCCAAGTAGCGCTGTATATTAAAATATCATCAAAGAATACCAGTAAAAAATTTCTGGCCACTGAACAAAATATATGATTCATCAAACTCTGAAATGTGCATGGAGCATTGCTTAAGCCGAAGGGCATGATGATATATTCATAGTGCGTGAATATGTCTTAAATGCTGTCTTGTAAATATCTTGGGGTGCCATTCTCAATTGATGAAAACCAAAACGAAGATCAATCTCTGAGAAAAAATTTGAACCACCCAATTCATCTAACAAATCCTCAAGAAGAGGGATGGGATATTTATCCTTGATTGTCTGCTGATTGAGACTTCTATAATCGACACAGAGTCTCCATGAGCCATCCTTCTTCTTAACTAATACCACAGGTGAGGGGTAAGGGCTGGAACTGTTCTGTATTGTACCTTTGGTGATCAGATCTTGAATCAATGTGTCAATAGTATTTGAAAATTGCAGCGCCTTCGTTTGCTGAAAGTGTACTAGCATGTTGTTATAGCAACATCTTGTATCATTGTGCGAAAATAAGCTTGTACAGCGAATGAAAGAGAGCACACACAAATTTGGTCACCCAGTTCGGCCAACCGCCTACGTCTGGTGAGGACTTCTCAGGATTCTTCAACGATTCACTAGCCTCAATTTCTAATACCACGATTCAGTTCCACTTACTCTCGAACAATCTCTACTCCTAACAAAGCTACTATGAATCAGGGCCCAATCTAAACACCTTAGACCAGCCTACAATACCTACTACTAACTCGACTTAATACATAGTTAATCGGCTCACAGACCTAGACTATTCAAATTAAGATATCAATTATCGTAGGTTGTTATAGCACACTCTTGTGCCGTATAGCTTGTGTCGATTGTGTCCGCATCGCTCCAAGCTTTCCAGTGAGCCGATCGAACTATTCCACGAGTGCTGCACAATCCGAAATACTCCTCCTTGCTCTGTGACCACCTGTCACTAATGGGAACGAGTCTTCTGCCGTCGCCCGAGTTCCTCGGACACTGACGACGCTCCCTCGACTCTCCTTAGATCAATCAGATAGTCTCTTGCTCCAACTGATCTTCTCCGACCAAGCACTAACCAGACTCTGCAAGTCTCGATCAGACTCTACTTCACAATCACTCCTGCTATGCGCGCACGCTCTGCTCAATGAGTGATGGATCCAATCTCTCCCCTCTGCTCAATTTTACGTTCTGCACTTGCTGCTTTACTCAATTGATTTTGGAATGGATCGATTGTCTGCTGCTCTGCAGAGCCTTCATTTTATAGCGACCTGCCGGCCCCATCGAAAACAGAATAGAAAGTACTTGTTAGAGATAAGGACACCCACCTTCCAAAACATTATTATCTTGTGGCCGACAACATTATCTTGTAGCTGACTTATTACGGCAAGTAAGCGCCTCTGGGAATATTCTGCGATGAATTTAGAAAGTTCTCGATGCTTTTCTATTCAATTCTGGGCAGCTTGTTCTACGCGCGGCTCAGGATGCTACAACTCTTCTGCTACACGGAAGCTGTAGCACCGCTTGTGCACTTCAGCTTGTTCACTTTAGAGGGTTTTGTCAATTTGAATGTCATTACCTTAACAGTATTGTTTTGTAGGGATGAATACCTGTAAGGTCTTTGATTGACAGGGTTAGCTCCTGTAATAAGCGGGATTGTGTAAATCTGACGGCTCTTCAAACAAAGAAGAGAAGCTAATAAGGAGTTCCTGTAAGGCCGGATTTGTACTCATATCTGTGCCACTAGTAGAGATATGACAGAATGTTGCATTGGGTTGAGAAACTGAAATACCAGGATTTGGAAATTCTGTGAACTATAATAAAGCTAATTACGGGTCTCTCATAAGTAACTTATTGAGGCTTGCAGCCTTGATGAATTTGCAGGTTTGTTTGGTGACTCCCCTCAAGATGTGTTTTGTTCCATTCAGTGTGAATTCCATTCGCAGGTTTGAAAAATCCCACCATATAGGATTGAACACCAAGAACCATGTCACAACAGTCTAAAGGCAGAGTTCTGATTTCAGTGGTAAGTGTGTAACCCTGTAGTTTCCATGAGAAGTTGCTGCATCGATAGTTAGATAACAGATTGTTAGTCCCATGTTTATGTATGTCATGTTTTTCTGCAAAGAGTTGTTCAAGTAAGTTAAAAATATGTGTAGAATAGCCAAAAGAGATAACTGCAACACTGAAGTCAGGAGATGCAACGCAAGTTGTTATGGCAAGTGCTGGAGTTCGCGATGGCTGTAAACCAAACGTGAATATTCTCTGAAATCAACAGATTCCGAGAATCTAGGGCGTGGAGCATATCTCCAAGATTCCTAGAGTCTTAAGTGGATAAAGACCCAGAATATCTTCAATTGTATTTTGGAAATACAATCTCTTGGTTTGGTAACAAGATGAAAATAAATCAACAAATATTCAAAATGAATATTGGTTGAGAATTTCAAGGAGATTGACGCACGACATAAAAATGAGGATGAACGAAGTTGAAGATTATGAACGTCAAAGTAGCTCTCTTGCATTATAGAAATATATAAGAGAAGTCAAGTTTAAGGGATTGAGTGCACCCATCAGAGATCAGAGCAAATTATCACTCAAGCATGAGAACGAGGAGTATTTGCTGAAGATACATGTTTCACAAATCCTGTTGCAAAATAGATACGTCCAGCTATTCGGGAGGACGTTGAATGGACAACCAGCTGTTCGGGAGAACGAAGCTGTTGTGACAAGCCATAGAGAGGGATCTCTACACTGAGGGGAGCTCAGTGCGCATCCACACGAGTTGGAGAGAGAGTCTTGCAAGTTTGTACTTCATTGTCCAATCGTTACTAGTGGATTGCTGCTTGTTGAGGTTAGGAGAACCCCACCCCACCCCTCCCGTTACAGACACATTATCCCAAAGTGGGTTACCAAATATTTGTGTCTCGTATTTACTTTCACTCAAAACAGTCGAAACATTCCTAACACATTTTCTCAGAAGTTGTCGTAACAATCGTTGGGACAAATTCTATCATCAACACTAGAACTACAAGTGGTATCAGAGCCGACATCTGACACACAAGGTGAGATCAGAGGAAACTCATAATAAGTGGAAGAGATATGGGGAGACCCCCTAGTTTGGAAGAAGATGAGTTTGGCTACTAAAAGTCAACGATGAAAGCATACATCAAATTTCTGAATGAGTATGCGTGGAAGGCTGTTGTTGAAGGTTGAGCTATACCATCAGGTGCTGCAGATGCTATTGGAGTAAAAGCGACAAAACCAGGAAAAAAAACTGGACTGAAGAGGAGAAGAAAGTGTTCCAAGGGAATAGTCAAGCTTTGTATGCCATTACTGCTGCCGTGGATAAGAGAAACTATAAGTTGATAGCTGGTGTTGAGATAGCAAAGGTCACGTGGACTATTCTTGAAACAAATTTTGAAGGATATGCCAAGGTAAAGAAGACTACAATGCAGATGCTGAAGCTTAGTTATGAGCAGCTGATGATGAAGGATGATGAGACCATAGCTGACTTCAACAACCGTTTGATGGATATAGTGAATGAAATGGGCATACTTGGGAAGTATGTGTCAGAGGCTGTGCAGGTTGAGAAGGTTCTCAGGTCACTTCTTCAGAAGTTTGATGTCAATGTAACAGCTATTGAGGATATGGAGAATATGAAGATGGACTTTCTCATGGGATCTCTCAGAGTCTACGAGATGAAGATGAACAGCAGAAAGGCAGCAGAGAAGAAGACTAAAGGAATTGCACTAAAGTCTGCTGTAACAAACGCTGATACAGAGTCTGATGATGAGATGGATGACGGTCAAGTAGCTATGATGGCCAAACAGTTCGGAAGGTTCATGAGAAAAATGAAGAAGAGAATATCCAATTACAAGGCTGGTGGTGATCGTAGATACTAAGAAAAGAAGGAGGAGCGTAATGACCAAAGATATCCTGTGAGGAAAGATGACAGATTCGAAAAAGGCAAGCCTAGAGGGAATGATAAAAATCCAAATGAAGAGATTCAGCGCATAGCTTGTCAAGGATACGGTCATATACAAAGGCACTATGCTAACACATTGATGAAGAAGAAAGTCATGGTAGCCACATACAGTGATGATGAGTCTGAGAGCAGTGATGCTGGAGAAGATTAGAGTAACTTTGTTGCACTAACAACTGTAACTGAGGATGTCACGGATCTTGTTAAGCTAATTGCTAAGGAAAGCGCTGAGGAGACAAATCTTGACAGTGACACTGACTCTACTGATGGCGAGGAAGTTAATGAAGAGACTCTAAGGAGAAACCTAAGAAATATGTACGTCAAGTGGAAGCTGGTGGACACCGGTAGCCAAAGTTGCACCTACCTGCGCCGCAAAAACATGAAAACAAGCAAAACAAGAAAAATAAAGCTAAGAACTCTATATTGAGTGTTTCTCTCCCAGGTAACGGTGCCAAAATTTGACGGCACGTCGTTGTGTACGCAAAAAATAAATTTATAATCTCCTACTATGCTAGCAAGCAGTAAGCAGAGTCGAACCCAAAGAGAGCAATCAGTTATGGAGTTCTACTAACAATTGTCGCAAAAAATACAGTTTGCAAGAATAATGTTCTTGTTTATCAAATTCAGAAGAAATCAGTTCAGGGATATGCATTGCAACTAGTAATCATCAATCAAACATGCATCAATTAGTAAAATAACTACTCCAGTCTAACAATCCTGCTATGTTCTACCTACTCTTAACCGCTAAGTTCTCGAATAGATTAACAATTACTTGACTAACAATATCAAATTAGTTTTATCGCTAGGCTTAGCTAATAGCGCACTCCAATCTAGTATCACGCAATAGATATCAATTCAGTTTCACCGTTAGGCTATGCTAACTTGATAATCAGAGCATGCAATTCATACGAAGAACAGTAATTCACTAAATTTAAATATGAAACATAAGTATCTCAAATCGTACGTTGCAATACAAATCCCCAAACCCAATTATGGTTTAGCTACTACATCCATCTAATAACAATGAAAGTAAGGAGTAAAGAAAAATACTAAAAACTTTTGCGATGTTGCTGCTTTTCCTGATCCTCGTCTTTGCGCTCTAGTGTGGGCGGCTAGCTAGAACTTAGTCCAAAAGATGCCTAGGTTTTTTCTTCCATTCTTTTTATTTTGAATTTGCGCCGGACCGACCTTCCTTGCACGAATCAAAATGATTCGTGCAAGGCTTACAAATTGATTCGTACAAGCTTGCACGAATCAAAGTCTCAGTAAGTTTTGCTAGGCAAATCACATTTGATTTGGGCTGGCTAATTCGTGCAGTCTTAGGCGAATTAAAGTGTGTTTTGAAGCTGGGCGAATCACTTTTGATTCGGGCAACACCAAAGTGATTCGTGCAAGGCTTGGGCGAATCAAAGACTCAGTGGGTTTTGAGCTGGGCAATTCACATTCCTCTGGGCGAATTACTTTTGATCAGTGCACTGGTCTGGGCGAATCACTTTTGATCCGTGCACTGGTTTGGGCGAATCACCTTTACAGTGCTAGAATCTCGCTCGTTGGACCCTTCAAACCTTCGAATTACATCTTGATGTAACTAAGAAGTTGTAGCCCTTTGAGTTAGCTTTCTAACAAGATATGCCACGCCTTAATCGGATAAGACTCATGTGCTCGGCAAGCATTCGACAAAAAATAGGTCAATCTGCCCAGATTTGGTCTAATGGAGCCTAGAATGCTCAAAATGCGCAATAAAGTTCCAAAGCGGTCGTGATACACCTTGCAAAATACTACAAAGAATTATTCTATCAAACGCAAAATGCAACTAAACTATGAGAATAAACAAATCGATGAATCGTGTAAATACGCTCCATCACATGTACGATAGATGAAACCAATTTAGAATGACTAGACAATGTTACATGGTTGGCTTCATACCTTAGTGTCAATGGTGGGTAAACTCTGAGTTTGACGAGCTCGTCTCTAACATCATGAGTGAAGCCAACGGTATCCCTCTGTGAATCGATGGCTTTTCTTAGAACCAGCTTAAGCACGTCATCTCCATCACATATATAAGTGTTCTGTACCAAATCGTCTATGACATCTACCACATGCACTTCAATACCAACTGTCAGATGTTTCATGGCCTTATAATGTTGAAATGAATGATTTCACCCTCGACTTCCATAGATATGGTGCCATGGTACATATCGATATTTTGTATGTGCAGTCATCATGAACGGGCGTCCAAGAAAGATGGTAGGTGAGTCTCTAACTACATCATTTTCCGTTTTCAAACATAAAAATCTGCATTGAACACTCAATCCCCCACTTGTATCAACACGTCCTCAATGACACCTTCAGGATAAGTGCATGATCGATCCGCTAACTGAATGGTCAAACCTACATGCTTTAAAGGACCGATCCGCAAGGTACTATACGTATGGTAAAACATTTATCCCAGCACCCAAATCAAGCATACAATTCTCAATTCGAGTCTTACCAATTGTGCATGGAATTGTAAATGTACATGGATCTTTGCATTTGGGTACCTTCCGTTGGATAGCAGCTGAAACAACCTCTCCAAAGAGGACCTGCTTTGTATCTGACGAGCGTCGATGATTTTTTCATAGTTCTTTATGGAATTTCACATATCGTGGAATTTGCTTGACGGCGTTAAGCAGTGGAATGTCGATCTCCACCTTGCTGAAAAGTTCTCAGACATCTTTGTCGACCATCGTCTTCGTAGATTTGGTAACCTGCAAAGGAAAAGGTAATGGAATATCAGCATGACGTTCATTATTGCTGTGATTATGAATTTTTGCACTGAGTTCTTCATCTGGCTGCTTGGGTTGCTCTCTGCCCGAATCTGCGATCGCCTTTTTATCATTTCCCGCGATCGATGCCTTTCCGATTTCCGCGACCGCTGTTATATTGTCTTCACTCGTGGGATTGGGCAGATCCATTGGGTCGTTCTGCTTTGCATTTCTTCCGACTGTCCTTCCATTACGCAGCGGGACTGCATTCACTCCTCCCTTCGGATTAGGCAGCGTCTGAGATGGCAATCTCCCTTGTGAGTCACGCATCTCAAACACGGCACTCGCGATCTGGGACAATGTCTTCTTGATGTCTGTCAAGTCATCATCATGTTTCTTGACCGTTTTGGCGAGTTCTCGTACTGTCTCCGTTACGCCTAAGTTCTCTTGTCTGTCGTACTGATTGTAATGGTGATTCAGATTTGATTGTTCAGAGCAACATTGCTCTTCTGTTCAGAGTCATCTTCACTATCTCGTCGCTCCAGTTTGCAGCAAGGGACTTGTTGTACTTCTTCTGATTGTTCTATTCAAATTGCATGTGGCCAAAGGCTTCACATTCTCATTATTGCATTCCTTTCTGTTTGTCCTTCCACTCCTCTCTACTTTGATCAGCCTTTTTGCTTCTTCTTTGGAAATTTTCTCCTCTTCTAGACTGATTTCTTCCATCTGATTGCTGATCTGCATAAGAGGGTTTTTGATCCAATTTCACGAACTTACCAAAGTTTTTTGCAAGATGTGCAAGTTGCTGCATTATGTCTTCTGGTGCAGCTTCCTTCTCATTTGTCTCAACTTTCAGTCCAATGTTCTTCCCATTAGATGGTGTAGTGTCCTCAATCAGTTTCATCTCAATTTGTTTCAGGGACCCAATCAGAGCTTCTAGCATCATGTTCTTGATGTCCTGTGCTTCTTCTATGACTGTGATCTTCATATCAAACTTCGAAGTCAAGGATCTGAGAACTTTTCTCACCAATTTCTCTTCCTGTATTGGTTCTCCGAGAGCATAGGCTTCATTCGATAGGTCAAATATCTTTGTGTTGAACTAAGTGATGGTTTCTCCTTCCAGCATCTTCAAGCTTTCAAACCATAATGTGATCATCTGAATTCTCGAGGTCTCACATTGTTCGTTCCCTCATGAGCTATCTCCAGGATGTTCTCATGCTTGTTTGCGATAGCGCATTTTGAGATCAACCTAAAACTGTTGGCATCAACAGCAGTAAATATTGCATTAAGGGCATTGGAGTTGCCGGATGTTGTAGCTTCCTCTTCTGTTGTCCATCTATTTCGACTTCTTCTAAGCAACTCCCATGATGTCGATGGCCAGTGGATGCGACCATTTTGATATCACCGCTCTCCAAGCTTTTTCACCTATTGCCTTCAGGAAAGCCTTCATGCCGGCTTTCCAGTACCCATAGTTTCCTCCTTCGAGTAGTGGTCGTCTGCTTGTGCTCTGTCATTCCATTATGTTCACCGTAGAAGTCAGCAACTCTTGCCCGAATCTCACTTTGTGTGCCGAGTGATAGGCTCTGATACCAATTAAAATTTCGACGCGCTGCAAACGACTTGTATCAACAGGTTGCTATAGCAACCTCTGGGTCACTTTGAGAATTTCTTTGCTTCGGCCGAACCTGATGAATGCACAAGCTTTGGTTACCCAATTCGGCAACTGCCTACATCTGGGGAGGACTTCACTAGGTCCTCAAGATTTCACTATCTCGGTTCAAGTACAAAGGATTCTAAAACTCAGTCACCGCTAGTTTAACCTCTACTTCTAACCTAGTCGAAATCTGTGCTCAATCTTATCACACAGATTAGCTACAAAGTCTGATTCCACACACTGTCTACACACTTATTCAAAGATATCTACCGTTCACAAACTCAGTCTATACTAAGACATTGTGTAACAGACAGATGTTATAGCAACTTACACTGCCAAGTTGCTTTAACTTTTGTCCACGACTCTCCACGCACTCTCTGCTAAGCAGTCGGACTTCCACCAGTTCTCCTGATTCAGGCGATGCTCTCTCTTGATCAATGACCTCCTGTCAATATTTGGGAACTCTGCTTTGATCTTCGACAGCCCGAGACAACTCCTCTCCGCAACTACGCTCCAGCGGGATCTATACGACAAAAATTTGACAGGTTTGATCAGTGATAAATTAATTCAAATTTTGTAATGTAGATACAAACTTCTACATAGATAAAAGAAAAAACACAACAAAACATTCCATCACAAACTAGCATATTTCTATAGCAGAGTTTCATTGTTTTACATTTTGTGGAATATATATTCATTCTTATAACTCAAAAAGAGATAGTTACAAATGAAATCTCAAATCAAAGAGGGAAAGACGGAGCTAATCGTAGTCCTTTTTTAATAGAAATCCGTCCACCAATGCCTTCTTCGAAACAAAAGACAACTTCTGCCTCAAAATGGAGAGCGCTGCCGGCAGCTCCACACACTTAGCCTCCGCCCACCTCGCCGCCACTGTCCTGATCAGCTGATCCACCCTCGCTCTGAAACCTCCTATAGATTCCATGATGAAAGGCACGAACATAAGACCATTGGCTGAACAAATAGCCCCATGCTTAGAAATTTTCCTCTCCTTTCTCCTAGTAGCCTCCCCTGACCCCAACACTGCCCCTCCTCCCACAAAAGGAGAGAAAATGGACATGTCCACACAAGTCGGTACTAAAACGTCCGCTAGCTCCCACCCCCCCCCCCCCATTGAGAAGGCCTGCCACCTCCAGCCTAGGCCCCATATTAGCCTCCCTAAAAAAAGCGTATAACGCATCTCTCACAACGTTATGCCTTCGAATCCTCCTCCCACCCCCCGGACAATGGGAATCATGAACCTCGGCCGTGTTGGATGTGTGAAACCCCCTACAGGCCGTACAAGCCCGGGAAATTGCAAACACATCGTGTCCGGTACGGTACCTGAAGGCCAAGCGATACGCCGCCTGGCTCATATGAAGCCCAGAAAAAGGTGTAGGTATCGCTGTGGTCCAAATACCACTCCCAGACGCAGAAACAACATCCACCAGAGTACTCACCCTGACCCCTGTCCTAGATCTCTACCCAAATGATTTCTGCAGCCAGACTGGTAAGCAAGTGTTGTGGCTTACCCTTCGACCTAAGCTCCTCCAATCCAACAGGGCAGGTAGGATGAAATCTCAAATTCCACATTTAAAGCAAGACTCCACATCTAGAAGAAGAGAACAAATCCTTCGTAAGCATCTCTCATAAACCCCCCGCCTGTACCAAGGAGGCCCCTGCAGCTGAGAGAGCCACATCGCTCCCCATCGGAATTCCAAGCCTACCAAACTTAAGAGGCAAACCCACCAAACTTCTTCGCTCCACCGTGAAATTCGTGTTCAAGATATGCACCAAACTTTGATGCACCGCTGCGTCGAAAGAGCGAATCGACCCCTCAATCCAATCGGGCGGTGAACTCCGCAAATTATACATCATCTTCGGCATGCCTACGCAAGCGCGCAAAAGCAACAACTCCAGCTATGGATTATGCAATTTAGACACCTTAGCCAGTATGGCCTGAATGCCTACAATTCTCTTCCCCACCACCCCATCAACCCCTCTCCCATCCGCTAAAATAGAATTACCCAAAATAGATAAAACCGAGGAGTCCGAGACAACAACCCCGTTTGGCACCTCCGGAGACCGGTTCCTGCCACCCCCTAGCCACCACCATAAGGATTTGGTATGGTTCACCACCTACCCAAGCCGTGGCTCCGAATCCCAAATGACTCCAACGTTATCGACAAATCCTCTCTATGTCCCATCAATATACCATCCTCTAGGTACCAAGCGTTGAGCATCAAACAAGGACATAACTCTCCAATCCGACGAAGCAAAGGCTGCAAAGAGACCGCAAAAAGCAAAGGCCCCAAAGGATCGCCTTGCTGCACCCTCGACAACTAAGAATGGTCAACTCTCCAACAAAGAGCAAAGCTTGAGACCCATAACAATACTCAACCCAAGCGCTCAGCGATGGGAAATGCAGCCGCACTCCTTCCAAGAAAACTTCTCTGCTAACCAGATTAAAAGCATTTGTGAGATCCACCTTCCAAACCCTCAATCCCTCATCGGCTGAATGCTTCCCCATCAAGTGGTTTAAAGAATGTGTAATAGCCTCTGCTGCCCCTTTTACTCCCACCCCTACCTGAAAAGGCAATAAATTAGCAGTCGCTGAAGCTTTAATAGCACTCAGAGCCACCCTCGACGTAAGACGCCGTCAAACCTCTCCCACAGCGACTGGCCTAACCCCACCTCTAGGTTTAGCAAGAGGAATAACTGGAGCACTCATAAGAAGGGGAGCCAAACTAAGAGGCGCTCTCCCACTGAGCAAAAGCGCTACATGGGCTGTAAAAACTCTCTGTAACTAAACCTCCTCCACCCGTTTTGCGACCTCCTGAACCATATCCAAAAATAGCTACGGCTTTAGCCCATCCCGCCCCCGGGCGGAACCGCTCGGAAAAGAATAAAGAGCCTGCGACACCTCCTCCTAAGAAGGCACAACCGGATCAGGAGAGCCCCGTGGGAATCTCTCGAGGTGAAGCATGCGGGTGCTTACGGACCAGCTCATCCATCACCTCTTGAGACCGCGGCAATTCCCCTCCACTAACTAAAGCACCCGCCGCATCACCGAGACGATCCATCGCCGCCAACTTCCCCCAGGGCTTCACATTAATCTTCCTCTGATCTTCTTCAGAAAAAACTGGTACCCGCCTCCCAGATGTCCCAAAACCCAAAGCCTCTTGCCAAAGGCGATGCAGACCGTCCCCTCCCCCTTCCCACACCTCTAATCTACGAGCCACCAACTCAGCCAAGGAAACTCCATCCTTTTCTTCTTTTTTAATTGATCGAAGAACTGACACAACAAAAATCTGCATGAGCCCCACTGGTCAAGGTCACCAGGAACCTCATTAATTGCTCTAACTGCTTCGACATAACACTTAGCCACCCCTCTCCTACAAGCTCTTGGAATGAAGTTCAGGGTTGGGATCGAAGCACACCTCAATTTCTTAAGAACCTCAGGATCTTTATCAACAGAGTCAAAACCACCGGGAACCTCCTCAAGGACCGACTGGTCCTGCTGCACAGCTATCACCTCCCTCAAAACTGGTACCGCCGATCCAGCCGGCATGCAAATCGGCAACTCCTGGGAACCAAGGAAGGTGGCTCCACAACCGCAGCCTCGACACTGAGTCCCCACCCTATACGTCTTACTGCATCGTCCGCACAACCATCTCCCATGCTCACGAAGGTGCTGAACTAACTCCACCAGCCTTTCCCGACAGGCATTCACTCCGCGATCTTCTCAAACGACAAGACATATGATCCCGCAAAGCACTACTGCCCCTCATACTCGCGCCAAATTTTAGACAAAACGAGAAAGGGCACTTCCAATCCAGGTCCAAACCGCCCAACACGTAATTAACAAGACCACTGTCTTGAGACTCCATTGCATTCCACAGCTTTCTTAAACTAAAATCTGATTTTGATGTCCAACGTGCTAATGAGAAAAACCCACTCCAACCATGGCCAACCCTTCACAAGCCCGGCCGCCAGCTCCTTTTATGAGAAGCAGAAGCAGAGAAGACTCCAACCTCACGGACCTGACTGATGAATTCACTCAGTAGCCTCAGCACGCATCTTCACCTTTCCACCTCCACACTGACTCTCCAGCTCTCAGCTGCTATGATTGAACCGCTCTACGGCCTCCAAACCCTAATTGTGACTAGCACAAAGCTTGGACCCTGCTAGCATCAGCAACAGGCGCTATCCCCGACACAGCACGGTTTACCAAAACAGCCAGCAGCGAACCACCTCCAACGCAAATCGGCAAGCTCTGAATAGCATCGTCGTTGTTTGACACCCACTCAGAAATCCGCTCCTTCCTCGGCAAGCTGTGTGTTGGTCACTGAGAAGAAATCTGCTCCTTCCTCGGCAAGCAGATCGGTTTAAACGACAATTCAGCCCCGGTCGAGGGGGTTGCTAGAAAGTTCCTGACTACTAGACAAACCCCTGATCGTTAATCAAGGCATGTATTCTGATTAATTTCAGTAATAAATGTGGAGTGTGAAAGAGTCGAGGCAAAGCTGGCTGTGTACGAATGTGGATTTGGAATTAGGCAAGATGCAAGCTTAGAGCATATGCACCCAGCAGGTGCTAAACTAGCAGCTGCTGGGAGGTGCTGAGAGGATTAAGGCTGAAAAGGCCAAAATCCTCTCAGCACCTGCCAACAGCTGCTAGTTTAGCACCTGCTGGGTGCATATGCCCTTAGGAGGAGATGTAGAGGAGCAATCGAAACATGCGATGGATTTGCTTTACAAAGCAAAAAAGGAAGGAAAAAAATATGAGCTTGTTCAGAAAGGTCAAACAATATATGTGGAGAGACTCCTCAAGATATCAAATAGCTTAAGAATACTATGATTGATGCAGAGTCTCATATTTTAAATATTCAAATCAAATATTTAAGTCAAATTGGTTTTGGTTAAGTTAAAATAAGTAAAAGTAAATTATATTAATTTAATATATTTACGTTACATTTTGTATTTTGAAAAACGAATTTTTTCAGGCTTTTTTATTTAAAATTTTAATAAATAAGTGAAGCTAAATGAATTTAAGTTAATTATTTTATTGTCTCATGGCAATAGGTGAATGAGTGAATAGTAAATGGATGGTAAAAATGAAACCGTTGATGTTGAATCAAGTCCGAGAGTTAAGTAAAATGAAAGTAAATACTTGTGTAAAAAATTTACGGACTCTCGCGTGGAGAATGATGAAATGTGTTTACGTCATCAAGTATTCTTTTTTTTTTTTCTAATCAATTATTAGTGCATGTTACTTTATTCTGAGAATCACAACGTTCATTAGCATGCATATGGACATGATACGCTGCCAAACTGAATTCAAAATATGTGGATTCTTCTTTACTTATGTTTTCCAAGAACGAAAAGCCAGGCGTGAGTTAATGTTTTTTTTATAATACATCGCTCATGTGGCATGTCGCACATATATGCATGCCCAATAGACAATAATAAGAACAAATGCAAGTTTCAGTTGTATGGATAGTTTTGTTGAAATTGCAAAATTTTGCATTTGTTCTTTGCTTATCATTTTTGGGATTTAAAGAATACGAGATTGTTATTATTGGCTGGGTGCTCAATGACAAAACGAATCTGGGGGAGTTGGTGAGGGTGTGTCCATCTTTTTCACGACCTACTCGATCGGATCGGTCCCGCGGGCCCGGCCAAAACAGCAACACTCCCTCCTCTTTTTGTCGCATAAAAAACTCCGCCCCCTCCTCTCTTCTCTGTATTTGATTACAAAACCCCAACTCATCTTCCAAAAGCCATTTTCTCGGCTACACCTTTTTCGCATCCCTCTATACGCTTTGATTGACAGACTGCCAAGAAGGAAATGGCCTTCTCTTCCACCCTTCTCAGATCTGCCTCTCTAGCAGCAGCCGCCTCCCCTTTCTCTGCTGAATCATCCGCCGATTCCTTCAAGGTCCCTTCTTTTCTCAAACTCTTTTTCCGTTGTCGCTTACGCTCTTATGCCATTCTGCCCTCCGATTCAAATGCGCGTGCCTCTTTGTACTTGCTAATGGTTAAAAGAATAATTTTTATTTTCTGGGCGTGGGCTGATGATGCTCTAAACCTGTTTTTTTTTTTTTTGTGATCCAACATGGTATCTACTTAATCACATATAGGAGCTAGGCCGATCGGAGCTGCTGTTGTTGAAAAGTTGTCATTTTTATGTAATTCCTTCTGTCATTTGTTTTTTATTTATCATTACTGAACCAAATGTTTTCTGTGCCTATGCGATTATTACTTCAGGTATCACGAAACCGGAATCTGAATTTGTCCAAGATTCAGCAGACGAGTATTTTTGGCGCACCTGTCTCTGCAGACTCATGTCACTTACAGTTGAGTACTTACTTGCATAACATGTTTTATGTCACTCTGCAGCTCCTCTTCTGTGTTACCATTCCGTAGCACCTAACTTTGTGAATGAATCAGGAAACTTAGTGCCCGTAGTGTGCAGCTCATTAAAGCCACCGCGACAGAGGCACCTCCAACTGTCCAGAGTAAGCTGCTATGTTTTATGCTATTGATTTTAAATCACTTTTGGCCTCAAAATCCTTTGTGTCGCAGCTTACACTGTGTCCTTTTGTTCCAGAGTCGAGCAGCAGTGGGAAGACCAGAGTTGGAATTAATGGTAGGCAGTCCATAAAAAGATGACCACCAAATATTGTCATATCACAAAAGAGTAAATAGAAGTTTAATAATCCAGTGAAAAATTTTCCCCTACTCTGTGTGGATAAAAATTAAAAGTAAGCCTGATGTTATATAATGTAATGTGCCATTGGATAGCTGCCTTAGTAGCTTCGCCTTATGCATTTGTTTCGAAAGATACAAAATTTATTAGTTGTACATTACACAGTGTCGAAGTTGTCAGTGAATTTGTTTAGAAAGGTCTAACTCAGCTATTGTATGCAGGATTTGGTCGAATCGGCAGATTGGTTCTTCGTGTTGCAACTACAAGGAATGACATGGACGTTGTTGCTGTCAATGATCCCTTCATTGATGCTAAATACATGGTAATAATAGTTCAGTCATACAGTGATTTCACCTCTGAAGTCAGACTATGTTCTGTTTGGCAAAATTAAGTTCTTATTGAAGTTTAAACATGGGAAACTGTTCCAAGCAAGATGAATGAGGTTGTATTCGCAAGTCCTTGTTACGTGACAATGAATTAACATCATGGTACACATTTCCAGATCATAAGCTGCCGGTTATTGAATATGAGAGTGTTTTAAGTTGGCCACTGAATGTGCCTATCTGTTTCAACAAAATAATTATCGATAAGTGGAAACTTTTGTGCACATGGATCAGTTATTGGCTATTTGATCCAAGAGGTGTGATGGTTCTGCCTTTCTTTTCATCATTTGTCAGGCATACATGTTCAAGTATGATTCCACTCATGGAGTTTTTGACGGAACCCTTAAAGTGGTGGATCAGTCCACTCTGGAAATCAATGGGAAGCAGATCAAGATCACCAACAAGAGGTAGTCTCGATTCCAGCTTATTCGAGATGGACTGTTTCTATCCCATGCAGTTTTTCTGTTTTCATTTGTGTATTGTTATCATAAGAAGACTTCCCTTTGAGGTATAAAATTCTTGATAACAACTCTTCATCACTCAGGGACCCTGCTGATATACCATGGGGAGAGTTTGGGGCAGACTATGTTGTGGAATCCTCTGGTATATTCACAACTGTTGACAAGGCTTCTTTACACAAGAAGGTGAGAACATCATCTTGTTTGAGAAATCAATTTGTTTCCCACGACTATGCAACTTGTGTCTTGTTCTTTTATACATTGACCAGCTTTGTTCGCATAACTAGGGTGGTGCTAAGAAGGTGATTATATCAGCCCCATCAGCTGATGCTCCAATGTTCGTGGTTGGAGTAAATGAAAAAACCTACAAGCCAAGCATGGATGTTGTTTCCAATGCAAGTTGTACTACCAACTGTCTTGCTCCTCTAGCAAAGGTTGAGCAATATGGCTGAAATTAAGGGCCGAGTGAAGCTCTCATTTTTTTGCTCCATAGCCGCTACTTCATGGCCATCTAAAAACCATTTTGTACAGGTTGTTCATGAGGAGTTTGGTATTCTTGAAGGCTTGATGACAACTGTCCATGCAACCACAGGTGAATCTTTATCTCCCACTTGAACAGAAACGGTGTTACTACTTACTACAGCTGCATAAAATTGGATTTCTTGTTTTAATGTCATGTAATGTATTATGCTTCCCAGCAACACAAAAAACTGTTGATGGTCCATCAATGAAGGACTGGAGAGGTGGTCGTGGAGCTGGACAAAACATTATTCCAAGCTCCACCGGTGCAGCAAAGGTACATAATTGTTTACAATGACAATCTTGCTTGGAATAGCAAATGGGGGTTTAAATTTTATATTTATGACTGCAGGCTGTTGGTAAAGTGCTTCCAGAACTCAATGGGAAGCTTACTGGAATGGCTTTCCGTGTCCCAACACCTAATGTATCTGTTGTTGACTTGACCTGCCGTCTTGAGAAAAGTGCTTCTTACGATGATGTCAAAGCCGCCATCAAGTATGATTCTTATCTAGTTAACAATTTGGTCCAACATTTTTTTTTCCATTTTATTAATGCTGCTTATTTTTATTTTTATTAGTGCTACGTATAAATAATTTGACATTGAAGTTTTAATTACAGACTGTTTTCTTTGTCTGTCGAATGGGGAAAAAGAATGAGATGGGTTGGCTAGTTTTATTGTGTTATTCATAGCTTGTTTCTTTCTGGCGGAGTGGAGTATAAGTATGGGATTTTCTTTGACTTTAAGTATGATTTCTTGTTGGTGGGTTATCTGTAGTTGTAATGCATTTATAGCACTAATACAAGTTACTATGTCAAAAGGTTCGCTTCCGAAGGACCTCTTGTGGGCATCCTTGGATATACCGATGAAGATGTCGTGTCTAATGATTTCGTTGGTGACTCAAGGTATCTGTTTTATCTACTTCTATAAATTTAACAGAAAACATACAACTTTTTTTTTTATTATTTCGAAGGAGTTTTTTTTAAAAAAAAAATGTTTCTTTGTCATAGACATGGCGTCTTAAATGATTTTTGTGTTGGTGTAGCCTGATAAAGAACTGATGAAAGAGCTACTGTTATTTTGTTTGAGGGTGCATTATTTCTCTTGTTAAAATTAGCATGTGTTCTACTGAGCTACTCATATACTTCTAGGTCAAGCATTTTTGACGCTAAGGCTGGGATTGGGCTAAGCTCTTCCTTCATGAAGCTGGTCTCATGGTACGATAATGAATGGGGTTACAGGTGAAGTCTCTCTCTCCCTCTCTCAACATACCCCGCATCTGTCTCCCTTCATTCTCATTTTAACATATAATGCATTTTGGTTTAAGTAACTGATCATCACATACGTATGATAGTTGCTGGTTTTCTTTTATGATAATTTCTATACAGCAACCGAGTTCTAGACTTGATTGAGCACATGGCGTTGGTGGCAGCTCACAACTGAAGTTGATTCCTTGGCACACTGCAGATTTGGCCACATCTGTTGAGGATGCTTGCTAGAATAGTTCAGAACTTAGAAAGTGTTCTGGATTTCTTTTGATACGATGTTCAAGTGATTGACCTACAGAGTCATACTTGGACACCATGCTTAAATAATCAAGCTCCTGGGAATATGTTGAGCTTCGCCATATGTGGTGGTTACACCTCTACCCTTGTGTATTGTGTCTGTTTAGAAATACGATTTACCCGAAGAATGTGCCTAGGTGGTCTTGTGGAGTTTGGAGGATCTAGATATGTTATTCTGTTTCAGACATATGCTAACTAGTGGTCATCAGGGAGACCATCCAACCGACATGAAAGGGAACACAAGTGACCTGAGTGGCAGGATTATGTGTAACAGGAAAAGGAACCTTCCATTTTTTTGGGGCAGTACATGATGTGGCGTGGATACCTCGATCTTGTTTGGAGAAGGTTAGGGAGGTGGGAAAGGAAAAGAATCAAAAGAAAAAGGAATAGAAGTTGATTGAATCTCTTTTCTACATATACATATGAATGCGCAACACGCCTACTCTTCACCCTGTCCTGGTGCGTTCCCCCTGCTCCACGCCAGCCAGCTGAATATCTCTTACACGCAACCCTTGCTCGCCCGCTTGCCTTCCTTCGTGGTTGGACATCTGAATGAGTATCATTACTCCCTCCCTAAAAAAGGACCTCCTCATCGAGGTGAAACTCTGGAAATTCCTTCAGCAACTGGACCTTATCTTCCCAAGTCGCGTCCTCCAGGGTTTGGTTGTGCCGCTGGACTAGGAGCTCTGGAACTTCTTCTCCCTTACGCAGCAGCACCCTAGCGGTAATAATCTTGGCGGGCTATAATAACGGGCGATTGTGCACAAAGCTTTCTGGCCAGACGACCTGAGAGAATAGTGGTTGGGCCCTGCAGCGTTTCAACACAAACACATGAAAGACATCATGCATCTTGCTATCGGGCGATATGCGACACCGCCGATACGCTCCCCAACTCTGAAGGGTCCATAATAACGTTTGGCCGATTTGTGCTACGGATGGGCCCTGAGTGAGTTCTGCGATACGGTTGGAGACGTACGAACACTCAATCACCAACAGCGTAGTCGACAATTTTGTTGTTCTTATTGTCTTGCTGCACCATTCGGTGTCGAGCTCGGGCCAAATTATTCAGCAATCGCTGAACTAACTCAGTGCGAGTAGCATCGACTGCCGCCACGGTTATTGATCCAGGGACATAATCACGGAGCACAGGAGGCGGGCGCTTACACAATGCCTCAAAAGAAGATGTTTTGAGCCCAGAATGCGTTGCAGTATTATAATACAATTCTGCCCAAGGTAGGAACATCGCCCAGTCTGCTTGATTCTCAGCCACGAACTCAGGTAATCCTCCAGTGATTCACCGTCTCCGTCTGCCCATCTGTTTGAAGATGATAAGCGGTACTGTGCGCTAACACGGTTGCCTGGCTTCGAAACAAAGCCTGCCAGAATGAACTCATAAAAATAGGATCTCTATCTACAATTTGCACACCTCACAAAAATGTACTAAAATCAACCGTATAAAAACATCAGACTATATGATGTTTTTATATATAATGTCAACGAAAATAGGTCGGAATTAATTTTGTTGATAATATGGTTTTATTTACAACAGATATCTATCGTAATAAAAATCGTTGATTGTAGGAATCATATTTTCGACAAAATTTATGTAAGTAATTAAAATTGTAAATATAAAGTTTTCAAACTTAATTCCATGTATTTTTAATATTTTAAGTATCAACAAATATTGTGGGAACTATTTCTGTCACTAATATTACTTTTAATTTCAACAGAGTTTCGTTGGAATAAATGCCGTTGATTGGTGAACATAATTTTACAACGGAATTTCCGTGAGAAGTGAAAATGGTTAATCATAAATATAAGAAACCAAAATACCACATAATTATTAAGTTTAAGAATCAACGAAAACGGTAAATTTGTAGCAAATATTTTTATGTTCAACAAATCTTTGTCATATTAAAATTCATAGTCTTTAACTATCATTTAGTCAACAACACGTACTTAAGAACGATAAATTTAAATATAAATTTTAAACCCTTAAATTGATGTTGTTTCTATATATTTTGAGTATTACAAAAAGGGTTTAAAATACATCGTCACAATTCTTTGTGTAATGCGTTAGTTTTAAATTCATTCCATACATACATACATACTTACATACATATATATATAATATTTTCGTATATGAATGTGTGTTGTTGTTAAACTGACATATTTTTTGGAAACAAAATTAAAGAATCTTTTTTATACAAACATTATAGTCATATTAATATCGATCTTTATACTTGGATATTTTAACTATTTTATTTTTAGCACATCACTTATTTATTTATGGAAACCAAACTTCAAAAATCAAGTATGTATTAGAGTATAATTTGTGGTTAAATTTTATATTTCTATCCTCAAGATAATGTGGTTTAATTATTTTATTTTATAAGAATATAATTTGTGTTAAATAAAATCAATTAATTATACGTAATTAAATAAAATAATACTTTTTTGTAATAGCATATCATGCACACGTTGTACCAAAACTATGAATTGTTTGACTTTATTTTTTTGATAAAAAATCAGAAACATTAAGGATTAAAAAATATAAAAAATTTTCATATAGAAAGATCCTAATCTAAATGGTAAAACAAATCCCTTAAAAATCTCTAACCATGTGGAATTAGTTCATCGATCGTGCGAATTATATTTTTCACAGGTTGTGCAATCCGTCCCGCTTTAATTTTTCGCTCCCCGCTTACAGTAAGTTACATAACTTCAATTCATACGAGACTCCAATCACTCTCAGCTGTTTAATCATGGTGCGGAATAGGGTTTTCTATCGCGATGACTTTCTTGGATGAGGTTATGCGGCTAACGCCGATTTGTTATCACCTTTTATAGTAAGCAGTGTACTCAATGTATCAATTCTACATGTTAGACAGGTAACTGTATCGCAAAAAATTGATTTGTAATTTCTAAAAGTAAGCATCTTTTAGATTGATGTAGGAATCAAGTGGTGGGGTATTTGTATTTTTTGCTTTCCTTACTGTTATAGCTTTTCTCGTTGTTCAAGCTGGAAACAGAAGAGGACACAACAATCAACATATCGAAAATCATGTTGATGGATCGGAAGCCATTCAAATTGGTGGCAGTAGCAGCGAAGTGAATAATCCACGTGCTAAACGCAAGCGTCAAAGTTATTCCAAGGGTGATTATGGAAGTCCTCCTCCCTCGGATAAAATCTCATCAATTGAAGTGGCTGAAGGACAGTAAGTATTTATTTAATTTTGTTATAACTTTTAAGATGCTAGTTATATGACTTGTTGATTTTTTATTAAATGGATGCAACATACTAAATCCTACAACTACTAGGACCATGTCAGCTATCACGCAGATACATTGGCTCGTTGGATGTTTCACATATCGCGATGCTATTTTAAATACGCAAGGAAAATTCAAAGAGACCGTCTTGAAGGAGTTTCGTGTAAATTTTTTTCCATATCTTAAATTTTATCGTTTTTTAAGTTAATTGATGTATATCTTACCATCGTAATAGACATACTAGAAGCACAAAGGCGGAGTAAGTGAAAGCCAGTGGAACAAAGATGTCATTATTCATGTTGAAAATCGGATGCGAGGGCTAAAAAGTGAAGCAAAAAAGAAGCTTTCAAAAGAGCTGCAAAATATAAGACCTCTATCTATTCTATTGTATTCTAAATTAATTTATAAATAAAATCATTTTATGAAATTAAATGATATATATGGCTGTAATTAAATTTCATATTGGTTTTAAATAAAATCTTATCGAGAATGACATACTAGTAATCTTTTTTCGCAAATAATATAAACAATAACAAAAAAAAAACTATAAAAATCGTTGATTTTTTTTTTTCAAATTGTGAAATACATCGTAATCGACCGAAAAGTTGTGGTAAATAATATTATACATCCGTAGGAATTATAAAAAGGTTATAATAATAATAGTGTCTTCTAAATAGTATAATCAACAACTTATAAAACCTACGACATGTTTGTCGATTTTATATTTATCTAAATTTTCGTAAATTAATAAAGGTAACGGAATATTGTTGCAAATATTCTTAGAAATTCGTAGAAAATATAAAAGGGTATAAACGTAAATGCATCTTATAAATACTCTATCTACAATTTTTAATATCAACGAATTTATCATTAGTTTTGATTAATTTTTTAAATTATTTTTAATCGACTTAAGCAACAGAATTTCTGTTGAGAAAATCATAAAACCAACCGATTTCGCAAAATCTACGCAACTATAATCTACAACATCCCAACGGAAATATCTATTGGTTATAACAATATTTCTAACCGATACACGCCAAAATCAACGGAAATAGTTGTTGATATTGACTGTTTTTCTTGTAGTGTGATGGACGAACACTGCTGCGACACTCTCATCTGTGAACCCAGTTGGCAGCGAACAAAAGTGAGCATATTTCATCAACCAATCAACCACTACCAGAATTACTGTCTTACCTGGATGGGAACATGAGATGGTTGCAGCAACCCGGGCGGAGCAATGTTCAGGGACTTCACCTGTTGGCATATCACACAACTATTCACGTATTACGCGATATCTCGACGCATATTGGGCCCAAAAAATACGGAGTTAGGAGCTCTGTTGTGCGACGAATGCCTGCATATCCTCGAACAGGAGAATCATGATATTCGTGTAGAATTAATGTCTTAAGAGCGACATCATCCAGAACAAAAAGCCTCCCCTTGAACAACAACAAATCATCGCGGATAGTAAAGCCAGTATCCTCATCTGGCCGATCTCGGACATTAGCCCAAATCTCTTGAGCCACACCGGTACTTAGATAGATTCCAAACACTAGTCTAGAGATTCCTGTAGAAACATGCACTTTGTTTCTGGGCATCCAGATAAGGCATCAGGAGGAGCGTTCTCTCGCCCCCGGCTTATAAATAACTGTGAAGTGAAAGCCAGGTAACAAACTTGCTCAGCCACCTTTGTTGCTCTGGAGTATGAATTGTTTGAGTAAACATAACACGCAATGGCTGGTGATCATTTTGAATGACAAAGTGACCACCGAGGAGATATTGTCTCCATTTTTGCTCGGCCATTTCCACGGCTGCTGACTCCCGGTTGTAAGTTGAGCTCCACAGCAAGGTTGGGGTGAAATGTCAACTATAATACGCCAGAGGACGATCATCTTGCGGTATCAGTGCACCCATTCCAGTTCTAATTACATCAGTTTGCACAACAAAGGGTTTAGCAAAATCAGCAAGGGAATGAATGGGGGTTGTTATGATCTTACTCTTGAGATGTTCAAAGGCTGTAGTGACCTCAGGTCCCCAAATGAAGGCATCCTTGCGCAATAGGCAAGTCAATGATGATATGATTTGGGCATACTGCGAAACAAAACTTCTATGATATCCGGTACTTCTAGTGAAAGCACCAATGATGAGACATGGATACCTCGATCGTGTTTGCAGAAGAAGAGGAAGGTTAGGGAGGTGGGAGAAGTAGAAGGAAAAAGAATCGAAAGATAAGGAGTTGCAGATGAGGAATATTTTGAATTATTCTTTTTTTATTCCATTCCATCTCTTTATACTTGTTGGATCGTTAGTTAGCTATTACTGTAAGGTAACACAGTTGTTCCCGATAGGTATACCACCAATAGAGCGAGTTACGCAACAAGTAAGGCAGCAGCGGAATATTAAATTTAAGGAAATTAAATTGCTTACTCAGTGATTTATAGTGGAAACCTCAATACTTAATTAAGCACCTGAGTAAAACCACTACTTTTCAGTATCCCCTGGAAGGGTTTGTGAATCGATCAGTTTCTGTATTTAGGATATTCTTGCTAAGTACAAAGGACTAAGTTTCTCACTAGTACAATTTCCAACTTATCTTTTGTTACTCTAGGTCAACCCAACTCTCAAACCGATCAAACTCACTCTCGAACTGAATTGTTCAAGCTTCTGATGCTCACAATGGCTTTGATCCGAGTAGCACACTATTCTCTTTCTTTCTCTCCTTTCTTCCGCACTCACTCGCTGCCGCTCTAGCTCGGCCGTCTCTCCTCTTGTAGCATCATGGATACACCTAGGGTTTCTTTGATTAGGATTCTTTAATCCAAATCAAACATTCCCCTATTCCGAGTATAATTATCTTTTAATAAATAGGAAGGTTTATGTAATATAATTAGATTTTCTTCCATATCTATTAGAAAGATATATTCGTTAATTCTAAATATACCACATAATATATTTGGACTTGATGACAACTTCCCATAAAGTTGTCATCAAATATCTTCGAATCATCTTAGGATATCTTCATTGAATAACCCGAATATTCTACTAGAGATTTGTCTTCTTGATTTAATAACAACTTCTCAAAGTTGTTATCAAAATATCTTCTACATATCGTCTTTCCTATTCGCCTTATTGCATTTAATGAAGTGAATATCTTTCCTGCACACTAATTAGATTAATCAATTAAGTGTTTGTTATCATCAAAACCATAGGAATCCAACACTACTTGAAATTTCACAGTGTCTTAGTTCGACAGATTTGTGAACAAGCAGTTGCTGCAGCACACTCTTGTTCACTAGAAAATTGTCTCAGCAAGCAATGAACAAGACAAGGTTTGTTCACCCAGTTCGGCCAACTGCCTACGTCTGGGGAGGACTATTCTCCAGTCCTCAATCCACTAACTCGAAGGTTCCCAAGTACACACGGTTACAACTCACGCAACCTATGCTACTCAACCTTGTGTGGATCACTTGACACAATCAGAACAAGCTCTGACTTGTGCCTGCACACCCTCTACAATATGTCAAACTAGAATAGCTACTGTCTCCTCGAAACTCAGCCTATTCTAAAATACACTTGACTCAGCGGTTTCCTAGCCATCCTAGGGAGGTAAAACACAGAGCCCCAGAGAGGCTCGCAGGTCTTCAAACCGGGCTGCATCCAGGGCTTTTGTGAAGATGTCAGCGAGTTGTTTGGCAGTTACCACATGTTGTAGCGCAATGATACTCTTTTCAACAAGATCACGGATGAAGTGATGACGAATGTCAATGTGCTTGGTTCTGCTGTGCTGAACCGGATTCTTAGATATGCTAATGGCACTCATATTGTCGCAGTAGAGGGTCATTTCATCTTGAGGAATCCCATACTCACTCAGCATCTGCTTCATCCACGGCATTTGTGCACAGCAGCTCCCAGCAGCAATGTATTCAGCCTCGGCAGTGGATAGAGAAATGCTGTTCTGTTTTCTGCTAAACCAAGAGACCAGGTTATTTCCTAGAAAGAAACACCCTCCCGAAGTGCTCTTCCTGTCCTCTGAGCATCCTGCCCAGTCTGCATCACTGTATCCTACCATATTAGCATTTGTGTCTTTAGTATACCATAGGCCATAGTCCACAGTACCTCCAACATACCGAATGATGCGCTTGACCAACTGCAGGTGGCAATCTTTGGGACACGCTTGAAATCTGGCACAGACTCCTACTGCAAAAGAAATGTCCGGGCGGCTGGCAGTAAGATATAGCAAGCTCCCAATCATACTTCTGTAGATAGTTTGGCTCACTTCCATGCCAAGCTCATCTTTAATGGTTTTAACGTGAGTGGCAGCAGGAGTTCGTTTGTGACTGGCCTTGTCTAGCTGGAATTTCTTCACAAGGTTCTTGCTGTATTTGCTTTGAGCAATAAAGATGCCATCTGCTTTCTGAGAAATCTCCAGACCAAGAAAGTATGACAGTTCTCCTACCATGCTCATTTGAAATTCTTGCTGCATGTGATGCACAAACTGCTTCACCAGGTGCTGAGACTTTGATCCAAAGACAATATCATCCACGTATATTTGAGCAATGATCACATCTGACTGAGTTCTTTTGACAAATAGAGTTTTGTCAGCTCCTCCTCGATTGTAGCCATGTTTTTCTAAGAATACTGACAGCCTCTCATACCATGCCCGAGGAGCCTGTTTCAGTCCATATAAGGCTTTCTTCAATTTATAGACATGCTCCAGGTGATGAGGATCTTCAAAACCTTTTGGCTGAGAGACATAGACTTCTTCAAAGAGGTCTCCATTGACGTTTGTCAAGGGATGATTCTTCAGAATCTTCTTTGGAGGCTGCCTTGAGGATTAGAAATCTCAGAGTTCACATCTTCAGGCAAGCTTTCAAATTGCACATCTGGATTTTCTGCTTCAGCACTTGCTGTAGCATCTTCTGAAGCAACAGCTTGTTCACGTCTGTTCTGTCTGACAGACACCTCCTCCACTTCAGAGTCTTCATCATCAGTGACAGTATCAGGAGAAGGAATATCTTCAGCATCGTTAACGACAACATTTATGGATTCCATTACTGTATGTGTCCGCTGGTTGTAGACTCGATAAGCTCTACTGTTTGTTGAGTAGCCCAGAAACAGACCAGGATCACTCTTTGGGTCTAGTTTCTGCCTATACTCCCGATCTCTTAGAATAAAGCAGTCACTTCCAAAGACATGAAAGTATTTGACTGTGGGCTTCTTCTGATTCCAGAGCTCATAAGAGGTCTGGTTGGTACCTCTCCGTAAGGTGACTCTATTGATGATGTAACACGCGGTATTCATGGCCTCTGCCCAGAACTTCAGAGGAACTCTCTTAGCATGGATCATGACTCTGGCCATTTCTTGGATTGTTTGATTCTTTCGTTCTACTACACCATTCTGCTGAGGGGTAATGGGAGAGGAGTACTGATGTGAGATACCCTTTTTCCGACAGAAATCATCCATATCTTTGTTTTCAAACTCCCTGCCATGATCACCGCGAATGCTGCTGATCCTGAGGTTTTTCTCTTGCTCAAGACGAGACACCAGTGACACAATGACTCTCACAGTGTCTGATTTTTCTCTGATAAAATCTATCCAGGTGAATCTGGAGTAGTCATCAACACAGACAAATGCATACCTTTTCCTGCCCAGACTCTCGACTTCCATTGGTCCCATCAGATCCATGTGGATCAACTGTAGAGGCCTGGTGGAACCAATGTCTTTGACTCTTGGATGCGAGGCCTTCTTTTGTTTCCCAATCTGGCAGTCACCACAGATAGAATCTGTCTCCCCTTTTAGCAGCGGTATTCCTCTGACTAGACCTTCTGTAGCAATTCTCTTCAGAGTTCTCAGATTAACATGCCCCATCCTTTTGTGCCATAGAGTCATTTCCTCGGCCTTTGTCAGCATACATCTCTGAATCTGCGAGTTTGAACTCACATTGAGAAGATAGCAGTTGCTCTTTGATCTGGCTCCTTCCATTATGCATTTTCCAGATTTGTCGAGAACCTGGCATGTGTCTTTCGTGAACTTTACCTGTTTAGTCCCATCACACAGCTGACTAATGCTTATGAGATTTGCCTTTAGCCCTTCCACTAGAAGAACATTGCTCAGACTCGGCATTCCTTCAACTGCCAAAGTTCCCCTTCCCAGAACTCTTCCTTTGAGGCCGTTCCCAAACTTCACACGTTGTTCCGAACAGGGTGTAATGTTTTTCAAGAAGGATCGTTCTCCTGTCATATGTCCTAAACAACCACTGTCAAAGTACCACCTTATTTTGTCCGAGGTGCTGGCTGTGCTGACAAGAGCGAGGAGCTGAGTCTGCGCATGATTCTGTCTGACCGATTTCCTGGCTGAAGCTACTCCGGTGTAGGCTGAGAAACAGTTTCTCTTTATGTGGCCTTTGCGACCGCAGCTGAAACATTTTTTATGCTTTGACGCTCTCTTGTTACGGTGATACAAAGGTTGCTGTAGCAAGTCCTGGTTCACTATTCCTTGTGATTTTCTGCCTCTTCTGACAGACCTGTATCTAGCCAAGTTGCATTCATCTTCACTCAGCTCTTTCTCGTCTTCACTTCCACTGGCAGAGAGAGCCCTCTTTTTCATCGGTTTGCTAGTGCAGCTGATTTGTCGATGACCGTACCCTGCACAGTTCCAGCATTGGACTCCCTTCTTCATTTCTTTCTTTTCCTCTTCATTCTGAGCCAGTTCCTTCCCTTTTCTGTTACTTTCACTTCCTCTTCTGAATTGCTTTCGTGAGGAAGAGTTTTTCCCATTTCTTGAGTCCATGTTCTTCAGGAGCTTTCCAAGATTCTTGACAAGCATACTCAGCTGATCATCTGGAACTGTCTTCTTGGCTTCTATTTCAGCTTTCAGTCCAACATTCTTGTCCTTGGGAGTGGTGTCTTCTTTAGCCAGTTTCATCTCAAATTGTTTGAGAGACCCCATCAATTCTTCCAACCTCATGAATCTGACATTTTGAGCTTCTTCAATGGCTGTCACTTTCATGTCAAATTTCGTGGGCAGCGATCGGAGAACCTTCCTGATCAGCTTCTCTTCAGGGATAGGTTCACCAAGGGCATGAGCTTCATTTGCAAGATCACAGAGTTTGGCATTAAACTCAGTGACAGTCTCCTCTTCCAGCATTCTCAGATTTTCAAACTGTGTGGCAATGATCTGCAGTCTCGACAGCTTCACTCTATCAGTTCTTTCATGTGCAGTTTGCAGAATTTTCCATGCTTGTTTTGCCATGTCGCAGTTTGATATCAACCTGAAGTTGTTAGCATCCACTGCAGCAAAAATTGCATTCAGAGCCTTTGAATTACCAGTTGCTGCAGCACCTTCTTCAGCAGTCCATTGCTCTTCAGGTTTTATCCTTGTCACTCCTTGCTCATCCATGGTGATTGGGGGAGACCACTGGATTACGATAGCTCTCCAATATCCATAGTTGCTCTCTTCCAACAATGGAGGTCTGCTTGTGCTCTATCCTTCCTTCATTGTCTTGGCTTCTTCAGAGACACTGTAGGATCTTTTACTCTGTGTGTTGAGCTCCCGCTCTGATACCAATTGAAATTTCACAGTGTCTTAATTCGACAGATTTGTGAACAAGCAGTTGCTGCAGCACACTCTTGTTCACTAGAAAATTGTCTCAGCAAGCAATGAACAAGACAAGGTTTGTTCACCCAGTTCGGCCAACTGCCTACGTCTGGGGAGGACTATTCTCCAGTCCTCAATCCACTAACTCGAAGGTTCCCAAGTACACACGGTTACAACTCACGCAACCTATGCTACTCAACCTTGTGTGGATCACTTGACACATTCAGAACAAGCTCTGACTTGTGCCTGCACACCCTCTACAATATGTCAAACTAGAATAGCTACTGTCTCCTCGAAACTCAGCCTATTCTAAAATACACTTGACTCAGCAGGGTTGCTGTAGCAACTGCTGTAACACACAGCTGAAGCACAATTTGTCCGCGTCGCTCCAAAGCCTTCTGCCGAGCCGATCGAACGATTCCACGAGCGCTGCACACTCCGGAATACTCCCCCTCACTCAGTGACCACCTGCCACTAGCGAGTACTGCCGTACAACACTCGACCGAGCCAACAACTCGTCAGTTCTTTCGCGGCTTCCCTTGATCAACCAACAAGCTCCGCAGCTCTGAATTGGCTTCCAGATCAAGCTCGAATCAGACTTTGCAAGTCCTGATTCCCTTCTGCTACAATCACCACAGCTCTGCGCTCACGCTCTGCTCTCGGGTGATGATCGAAGAATTTATCCGCTGCACACCAAAGATTGCACTCTCTGAAATCTGTGTATGCACTCGTGTATCACTCAACTTCGATCAACCTCTCTGCTCTAAACCCCTTCTGCTTAAATAGCATCACCAGCTTTTAGCATTGTCCAGGTTTAGGCAATGTCCCAACAAGAACAATTATCTCCTAAAATCTAGGAGATTAGATTTGATATTTATCTTCAATGCAAATCTCCTTCTCTGACTAGTAAACCTCACTGGAAAATACTCCACAGTATTTTAGAAATTCTTCAGAGGCAATCCATAGAGTTTCCAGCCCTTCTGGACCAACCCAGGTTGCTGCTGCTTTCGGACGGTTGATATAGCCAGTTGAACAAGCTCCTGCTGTAGCATCCCCTGCTGCAGCTGCTGCTAGTTCACTTGTTCTGGCCTGCTTAAATACTTGAGCTGCAGCAACTCCTTGATCACTTGTTCTGATTTTGTCAAACACTGCCATACTCATTATCACTACTTATACAACTTTGTACGTATTCATGCTTAACATGCTCATCCAAGATGAATGCGCAACATGTTGTGGCGCATTCCCCATCCATGTGCATTCCCCATACTCCCATGCTAAGTACGTGCCGATGCCACTTCATATTGGTCAGCTGGAAATCTCTTAGACGCAACATTTGCTCGCGTGCTTGCCTTCCTTCATGTTTGGGCATCTGAAGGCGTATCAGTACATCAGTGAGAGGTTGGTATATAAGGCAGTACAAAGAGAATAATATTGAATTGAAAAGGAATCAAATGCTCATTCTACTCCTGCTCGATCATCTACGGTAACGACCATCATTGGTGCTCTTATCGAGCTATGATTTCCCGGACATCCACACCACCACGGAAGCCAAGCTTTAGAAACCAATCACCACATTCCCGTACCACGAAACCCATTTAACAGTACCAGCTTGCCTGACTCGTGAAATATGTTCAAAAATAATTTCATCACTTTTGGACTACCTTCACGAAGCACGAGAAACAGCCCCTCCAATCCACACCCTACCCCTTGACTGTTTATCCACCTACTCCCATCACATATCCTCCAGCGTAACAGTGCTCGCAAAATGGTTATGTGGGCTGAAAAGCTCGCGAGCAGTCTTAAACCTGGACCGGCTCTACCAAAATCCGATAAAAAGCCCGGCCTGAAAGCTCAAGGACTGGGCTCCTGCCTAGTCCTTGAAGCCCGCCCGCACGAGGCCTGAAAAGCTAAGACTAGTCCAAAATGTTATCAGATATATACATCTATATGCTCTATAATATTTACATGTGTTTAAGGTTTAGGAGAGTTTCATTTACTAACTTCAGGCTTTTGTGACTAAACTTGTGTTAAATGATTGGTCATTTTTGGCTTTTTGATAGGCTTTGTTAAAAGTAATTTTTTTTAATTTTTTGTTTGTAAATAACCATTTAGATGACTATAATTTTGACATTTTTTAAATTATTAATAAAATTAAACTAATATAAATCCGGCCCGTGGGCGGTGGTCCTTTGACTTGAAAGTTTTCAACAAGCTCGATTCGATCTAGTGTCCAAGCCAAGCTCCGACTTAACCAAGGTTGGCCCCGAGCCCACTCTGTTGGCAAGACCTACATCAAAGGACCTTATTCTTTAACAGGGAAAATATGTCTAGGTTTCCCTCACCAATGTCGAAGCGATTAACGATCGAGGTCGAGAAGAGCAACAAGAGAAGGATCACCAAGAGCAATTTTGGGAAAATGTGTACATTGAATACCGGCTTAAAAATCTGTTATAATTCTTTTTTTTAGTTTTGCTAATTACAACTTGTCCTTGTTGTTTTCATGTTGTTTACAAGTCTACCTACGGCATCCCTCATTCACACAATTTGAAGCGCACAACTTTGTGTAGCATTAAGAATCAATCTGAATCATCTGGTTTGACAATCCCCTGTGGATTGATTCTTCACCTTTCACGCTACTCCACTCGGCCAAAAAAAACTTTCATAGCCACTTTTTACATGTCAAGTCAGCTGCTCATCTAATTTCAGCGGATACATGTCACCTATCAACTTTTAACCAGTGAGGTCTCTGATGTGACCTAGACCTCCATTTTGGAGTTTCAAGGTATATCAACAACGAAACGGCCACTTACATTGGCAATTTTAAAAATCCATCCTCCAATACTTACAAATTAAAATCCTTAATTCCTTCTTGACTGACCTCCCGAACGATACAAAAATGGATGTATTCGTCTTAAGGTCCTTATTCGTATTGGACGTTATATTCCTGATTTAATTAATGAGGAGAAGCTCGAACCATCACAAATTGGTCAATGTCGTTTTCATTTTGACAGCTCAAAGGGTTCTTAGGTTTGTTTTTCCAAGTTCTTTTGTTTACAACTTTACATAGATATCCGGGATAATTACATATCTATATCAAAAGGGAAACTTCACATGACCTAGTGAGGCTTCATCTACCTTTCAAGACCTCAAAATGGCCCTCACATGATGCCTAAGGCATTAGCATAGGTGTGATTCTATCTCAAGAGAACTATTTTATAGTTTTTGAAAGCCAACTCTTGGCACCCAAACTCCATGCATCATCAACATATAATAGGAAACTAAATGCAGTTATAACATTTGTCTAAAAATGTCGCCCTTCTTTCTTGGAAAATCTCCTCATCATAATTTTAGTTTACCAGCCACTCACGACACACTTCAGCGAGCACATTTTCACGACAACACCGACTTACCAAACTACTAGACTTTCATTTCAAAATGGCCTTTCAATTCGATAGAGAGTGTACATTCCACCTAACGCATTATCATAATTAACCAAACTAGCCCTTCAGACACTTATAAAAGTCATCAAACCAATCATTGACATTCTTGACAAACTAGAATAATATTTCATGATCTGTCCAAATGCTCGGACCTTGTGAGAGGGAATCACTGATAACTTTAATTGACCTCCTTTTGGGGCTGGAATCCTTGGTCAACGGCTTTCAAGATTAAAATAACTTAAGAGCAACACTTCCAACACAAAATAGCTTGCTCCTTGAACTTTTTGTATCTTCCATCATCATCGGAATGAACTCAAAAAGAAGAGCTAGAAAACTCAAAATCAAGAAAAACCCACTTTGAAACCTTCAAGAGAGGACTCTGGAGAGCTTTTTATGTTGTTGTGTGCTCTAGGTGGTTTTGTTGGGAGTTGAAATGAAGAGAAAACTTCTTTTTATATAGGCACCCCGTTTATAACGCTCAGATGTCGCCTCACACATAGTCATGCGACATATCACTTCATGTATCGCCTCATTTGTTGTCAGGCATCGCCTGAGTGTTTGTTAATAGCTTTTACAGAGCCATTTATTCTACTCAGATGTTGCCTCAACATTGAATCAGGTGATGCCTCATTTCAACGTCGCCTCACTTGTTCATAATTTTGACCTCAGCTGTTGTCAGACGCCGCTCAAGTGCTTGCTAATAGCCTTTATTTAATTCACTCAAGTTTCGCCCAACTTTTGAGCCGCGTCGCCTCTCCTCATGCATCCTTAATTGCTCCTAAGGCGTTGCCTCCCTTAAGAAACTATCTAAGGCAGCGTCTAGATCTTTAAATGTCACGTATAAGTTAAAGCATCGCCTCAAATTTGGCTTAAAAATAAATAATCAAATACTTCTCATTTAAAGATATTTATTCATGAATATTTGGTTCAGTTTAATGTGTAATCCAAAAAAATTGGATTCAGTTTCAGGTGTACACTATTCCATAATTTTGGTTCACAAAATATGATCGGACCATAATTTTCTTTACACACTTGCACAACTTTTCCAACACCATTCAGACCACGAAATCCGAGACGGCCTAGTCCTACACAAGAGATGAGAATATGATGAGAGAAAGACGAATAAAAGACTACATTAACAGAAATTAGGGTTCACAGGAGAGGTGAGGTAGAATTGGGAGAGAAAATGTAAAAAGGAGAGGAGAAATGGTTTGTATCCTCGATCGTCTCTGTTTTATGTGTTCTTCTTTATTACTCATACAACCTTATTTGAAACTTTAGAAAAATATAATTACATCCCTAAACTTTTTAATATGGTCATGTAAAACTTATTTGATAATCACCAGCCATGTCATTGCCTCCATTTTGTCTTCGGTTAACGACTCTAGACTAATAGAAACACACACACACACAAAGGATACAATATGTATATACACTGGCACACAGCTCAGAAAACGCCCAACTGTAAATAGAATTAGAATCTAGGAACTCCAGAATGCACGACCCTAAAAAAAAGCGTGGCAATGACTTAATCAGTTCCAAAATTACTATCGGCAACGTACAGCGCTGTAAGCACCAATGTAAAGCGCCTCAGTGACTCTAAATTGTTGCCTCACCAACAGTTAAATAATTTAAAAAGAATAAATTAGGCTCAGACGACATTGGTGATAGGTTACATCAACAAGCTCCGCGGCTTTCATAGTTTGATGGTACGTAACTGTAATCATCACTGCCCAATTAAATCGAATTGGAAAAGGAATGAAAGTAGAGGAGGAGGAGGGCCTCAGAAGCTAGAGGTGGATAGAGTCAGCGAGCTAGAATCCCCCGCTATTGCGCGAGACACAAACTCTCAGATGGTACGGACAATACTACTCGTACATCACTGGCCCAACTCCTCCGATTCCTTCAACAACATGAAACCCTACAAACTAAAAACGAAACGAAACAAGGTGAACGATTGAGCGGCGTAGAGAGAGATTTATACAGCTGCGCACGCCGACAGGAGGAGAGAGAGCCTGTGCAAAATGTAAACCCTAGCTAGAGCTTGGGCTTGGGCTTATTACGGGCCTCGCAAGCAAGACGAGATTAACAAATCATCAACATTAAAGCCAATCATAATAAACAAGCTTTATAGTCCAAACAAGTCAAGGGTTCGTCCAAAAAGCCAATAATGCATGTATGTATACTTTACTCGTTATGAATTAAAATTTTCTAACAAAATTGGAAATTTGAGCTACAAAGACAGCAGGCAAACAACTTTTAATAATAAAGGGAAACAAGAATCAAACTTCCCCTCATTTGCACCAAACATGTTGAAAGTAAATTATATGAGGAAATTATGTCAGAATAATTTAATGGAAACAAACATGCAATGTGTTATTATTAAGATAAGCTTCAATAAAACTATTAAATTTTTGAGAAGCTTATCGGATATAATTTAGATGTGAAATATAAAGATAACGAAGAAATAATTATGATATTCTTTAAGAGGCGAAATTCGTAATGATCTCCATTATAACTGTCGTGTATAATTATAAATAAAGATTATGGTCCATGTCTAATTTATCATTTTGCATTTTATTTACTCTCAAAAAAAGCTAACTATAAAGACATATGATTAGATTAGAAACACCAATCTAGAGTTTTCTTTGCAGCTTATATCCAATCTATTCTAAGAGATGGGTTCGTGTCTGATTTAATTTAGGGTTTAATTTATTGCCAAACATCATGAATGATTATCTAATGTGAGCATATGATCCTACTTACTTTTTCACTCCATGATTTAGTTCTAACAAGTTCTATTACTCTTCATATTCAGTTAATTGAGGATAATTTTAAATTTGAAATTTTTGTGTGAAATTGAATGAAGCATGTTTACTATTTTTATTTAGAGTATTAAAATCAGATCTAAGTTGTACTGTAAAACTGAACGAACACAAATTTGGTGTGTGGATTTTTGCCTATTTCACATACGAATCGTCTGCCAACAAACATATAATCTGGATTTTCCGTAAGATTCAGATAAAAATAATAAATATTTTTCTTTAGGGTTCTTAGTTATTTGAGTTTCTAAGTCGTGCGGGTTGACTTGGTTGAGTCGACCAAATCCTTTAATACCCCACTCGTCAGAACCACCTCACTAGTTTTTGGTTGTCCCACTCCGGATCTCGTTGCGCTCGCCTGGTAAACTGTAACAGGGGGCTCAATATGAATAACAAAACCTCAACTCAGATCTCACCGAGAGATTAGGGAAGAGAAATTCAGCCTACGAGAAGAATTGTGGTAAGAAGATCTTCTCGAAGGTGCTGAGATCTGAGTAACAGAATAGAGAGAAAGAGATTTGGGAATGAAAACGAAAAATTAATTATTCCCTGACAAACACTAACCTGCTGTTTGTACACAACATTGTTGAACCGTTTGTGGTTTAGACCACTACAAACCAGACCAGAACGTAACTCGAATTACAAACTCAAAATAGAAATTGCAATTGATGTCACAATATTCCCCTGTCAAGATCATCCTTGTCCTCAAGGATGAAACTCTGGGAATTTGGTGATGTCCTGATAGAACTCCCATGTTGCTTGCTCTTCTGGAAAACCTTTCCATTTAACCAAAACTTTGGTTGCAGCCACATTGCGACGCTTCACAACTTTTCAATCAAGAATGGATTCTGGCTCCTTTGAAGTCCCCAGGTCAAACAAATAACGTGGCAAATCTGGGGGTCTTGTAGGGGGCGTAGTGCAAAGTCTTAGTTGGCTAACATGAAAGACGTCATGAATTGCAGCAGTAACAGGAAGATCCAACTTATATGCCATAGTGCCCACTTTGTCAGTAACACGAAACGGACCATAAAAGCGAGGTGAAAGCTTGTGTGGCAGCCTTGTTTTCAAAGAATGTTGTCGATAGGGCTGGAGTTTAAGGTAGACGAAGTCCCCAACTTGAAATTCTCTTGCCGAACGACGGGTATCAGCGTATTGCTTAATTCGATTTTGGGCACGAATCAAATGGAATTTAAGCATAGAAAGAACTGCCTCCCTTTTTTGCAGGCTACGATCGATCAACATATTTGCACTTTTACCAGGTAAATATGGGAGATGAATCGGAGGGGGCTGCCCATATATGATCTCATAAGGGGTACACTGGATGGCACTGTGGAAAGTGGTATTATACCACCACTCCGCTAAAGGCAGCCACTTGCTCCAAGTGTGGGGGGCATCAGAAGTCATGCAACGGAGGTATGTTTCCAGAGTTTTATTAGTAATCTCAGTCTGCTCGTCCGTCTGAGGATGATAGGCTGTCGAGTAGTTTAAATCAACGCCATGAACTCTGAATAACTCCTTCCAAGGCGTACTAAAAAAGATAGGATCTCTGTCAGTTACAATTGTTTGCGGCATGCCGTGTAACTTAAAGATGTTATCCATGTAAGCTTGAGCAATATCAGCAGCTGTATAAGGATGAGATAAGGCCAAAAAATGAGCATACTTGCTGAATCTATCAATAACCACCAATATGCAGTGCTTGTTTGAAGAGGGTGGGAGACCTTCGATGAAATCCATGCTAATACACTACCAAATATCTTCTGGAATAGGTAGGGGTTGTAGCAATCCCGGTTTAGGAGATAAATCATACTTGTTTCGCTGACAAATGTCACAATTGCGTACATAGTTCTGCACTTCAGTGCTCATACGAGGCCAGTAGAACAATGATTTGATTCGGTGAAGTGTTGCGTCTCGGCCTGAGTGACCGCCAACTGCTGAATCATGTAACCACTTAAATATGCAAAGCTTTGTATCAGGATCATTTCCAATTACTAATTTACCTTTGTGCCGCAACTCATCATTAACATAAGTATATCTCTGATGGGAAGATGGATTAACCTGCAACTCTGAAATCAATTTGGATAAATGAGGATCAATATGCCATAATGATTTGATAGAGTCATAGAATTCCTGATGAGCCTGGGACAAGGTAATGTGAAGTAACTGGGAGCTGGTCACACGAGAAAGAGCATCAGCTGCGTAGTTTTCTTTGCCCTCTTTGTATTGTATTTCAAAAGAATACCCCATAAGTTTGGACAACCATAAATGTTGAAACGGAGTCGTAACTTTCTGTGCAAGAAGGTATTTTAAGCTTTTCTGATCAGTGCGAATGATGAAAGGCCTATGAGTCAAATAGGAACTCCAAGCTTGGACAGCATAGACCACTGCCATAAGCTCCTTCTCATAAACTGATAGTGTCTGGTGTCGAGGACCAAGTGTTCGACTAATGTAGCAGATCGGGTGATGGTCTTGCATGAGCACCGCGCCGATACCATAATTCGAAGCATCAGTTTCAACGATAAAGACCTTCTCAAAATCAGGTAAGGCAAGTACCGGGGATGAAGACAAAGCTGCCTTGAGGGAGGCGAACGCCGTATCAGCAGCCTCACTCCAAATGAATCCATCTTTTTTTAGGAGGTCAGTGAGAGGTCGGGCAATGACACCATAATTCTTTATGAATCGCCGATAATAATTTGCTAAGCCGAGAAAGCTGCGCAATTGTTTTGTAGTAGCAGGTGTTGGCCATTGTTGTATTGCCAGGATTTTAGTAGGATCGGTACTCACTCCATTGAAAGAAATAAAATGCCCCAAGCATTCAATAGTAGTGGCTCCAAAGGTGCATTTAGATAACTTCAGATAGAGCTGATTCTGCCGCAATAGAAGCAAAACATACTGAAGGTGCTGAATGTGGGAATCCCAGGTCGAACTGTACACCAAAATATCATCAAAGAAAACCAATACAAACTTCCGAGCGACGTCACGAAATACGTGGTTCATAAGACCCTGAAATGTACAAGGAGCATTAGTAAGGCCAAATGGCATTACAAGATATTCGTAGTGACCTGAGTGAGTTTTAAATGCAGTCTTGTATATATCTTGCGGAGCCATTCGTAACTGATGAAACCCGGAGTGAAGATCAAGCTTGGAAAAATAAAAAGCTCCTCCCAGTTCATCTAATAAATCATCCAAAAGAGGAATAGGATATTTATCTTTGATAGTCTGTTGATTTAAACCCCTGTAATCAACACATAAACGCCATGAACCATCCTTTTTCTTTACTAACATCATTGGAGACGCATAAGGACTGGAGCTATTCTGAATAATACCTTGCTTCAGCATATCCTAAATAAGTTGCTCAATAACATTTTTCTGCAGAGTGGAATACCTGTAGGGTCTCTGATTAATTGGGTTGGCACCTTCAACTAATGGTATTTGATGGTTAAAACCTTCACGAAAGGGAGGTAAATCAGCAGGTTCATCAAACAAATCCGAAAACTGAAGTAATAAATCTTGAATAGTTGTGTCACTGCTCTTATCATTGCCCACTGCTGCTATGTAAGTAAGGAAACCAGATTCATCCATCAAAGCATCTGAGGAAGAAGTGGATATGTCCCTGATGTGTAAAAGAGCAATTTGCAGCCCTTGTAACATAAGTTTATTTAGACTGGACCCTTTGATCAGCTTGCAAGGTGACTTAGTCACTCCACGTAAAACATGCTTCTGTCCCGATAACGTGAATTCCATTCTCAGATTGGAGAAGTCCCACAAAATAGGTCCTAAAGTCTGAAGCCATTGGACACCAAGAACAAGGTCACAACAGTCCAATGGTAGAGTTCGAACATCTGTCACAAAAGTGTAGCCCTGCAACTTCCATGAAAATTGTGAACAACAATAAACAGAAATCATACGGTGTCCGACGGCCGAGACAGACATAGGTTTCACAGATTCCAGCAAACAACCCAGTTCCTTGGCAACAGATATATCAATAAAGTTATGTGTGCTACCGGGGTCAATAAGAATATATAGCTTACGCTTGTTATATTGTCCCACGACTCGCATACAACTAAAGGTCGAAGTACCATCCAAAGCATTAACGGAGACGGTAGGAATGTTACCTCCGTCACCCACCGGTTCCTCTGCTAGTACAAAAGTATCATCATCGGATAAGTCAGTGTCTTCAGCCTCCATGACATAAATCTGAGAGCGTTTATGCGTTAAGTGATGGCCCGGAGTGTAAGGCTCGTCACAAAACATACACAACCCCTTTAAACGACGTTCCTGCATCTCATTATAAGTAAATTTTCTAGTGGGTTTCTGTGGTTGTGGTCTATGGTTAAAGGCAGGGGGAGTAGGAGGATTTTGGAAAGGTTTGGTGAAGTTTGGGGTGGGTAAAAGTGGAGTGGAGTTATAGGGAGAAAGGGATGAAAGTTTGGGTACTGGATTGAAGGGTGCTCTAGAGTACCGGACGGGGGTCTGCTGAAGGGAGGATTCATGTAGCCGAGCGATTCTAGCAGTTGCCGCCACCGTAGTGACATTGAACTGACGAACATGGAGGGAGAGATGTGGGTGTAAGTTGGTTAAGAAGATATTCAGGGCGTGAGGTTGAGATAAAGGTCATTCGGGTCAAGGCGCATTCAAACTTGTCAAGGTAGTCCTCCACCGAGTCGTTGGATTGTTTTAGACTCATAAGATCAGCCAACGGATCATCAAACAGATTGCCAAAACTACTTGAAACATCAACAATATACGGAGGCCAAGAGGGGAACAAACCAAAGCGACCAATCATGTAGTTGTGGTGCCATTGAAGAGCCTTACCGTCAAGATGGAGGGATGCCAACCGGACCTTTAGCTCAGGTGCGGTGCCATCCAGGTTGAAGAACTCTTCACATCCGGTAATCCACTCCTTAAGCATGGATCCATTGAACCTAGGAAAATCGACCTTAGTGAGCCTGGTAGCGAGGCCACCTGGTAGGAGTGGAGCTCGTGGGTGTACATGCGGAGGATTGGTATGGGTACCAAGTTCGAAACTAACGAGATCTGGTAGTTCGGATATCCGATTAGTAGGGTTTGATGGATCTGGGTTAGAGCAGCTTGGATCGGATGGGGTGTGAGGTTTGGTAACTGAGTGACCAGGCGTTGAAGCAAGTCCTTGATTCCAGAAATTTCAGCCTTCAACTCCTGATTTCGTTCCTCCGATTGTGTCCGGACCTCTTCGAGTTGCGCCTTCACATCTGCGATGGATTGTGCTCTTGTTTCAACCATGGTGTGGTTCCAGGAAAGAGAGGGCTGATACCAATGTAACAGGGGGCTCAATATGAATAACAAAACCTCAACTCAGATCTCACCGAGAGATTAGGGAAGAGAAATCCAGCCTAGGAGAAGAATTGTGGTAAGAAGATCTTCTCGAAGGTGCTGAGATCTGAGTAACAGAATAGAGAGAAAGGGATTTGGGAATGAAAACGAAAAATTGATTATTCTCTGACAAACACTGACCTGCTGTTTGTACACAGCATTGTTAAACCGTTTGTGGTTTAGACCACTACAAACTAGACCAGAACGTAACTCGAATTACAAACTCAAAATAGAAATTGCAATTGCTGTCACATAAACAGGTTGCTCCTTCTCGGCCCTCGACAACTCTTATTTTGGTCGTACCCAAGTCGACTCGAAATCCTTTGCCTTGATCGAAGAACATAAAACTCTAGGTTTTTTGCACTTATTGACTAGGTCAAAGCCTAGTCAATTAGGTATTTGGGCATTGTCTTCTTGAACTACTAGGCTTGATGCATTAGGCTGTTTGGGTTCGCCTTGTTTGATTGAGTCAGCAGACTTCAGGCCCAAATATGATGGACTGAATTAATATGATGAGCCAATTTTTCGAGACCTGCCCGGTGACTTGTTTTGGTCGACTCCAAAACGACTTGAAACCGTTCGCCTGGATCGAAGAACATAAAACTC